>CM018691.1:95663646-96003807 GCA_009363875.1 Mikania micrantha
TTATATATAAGGCATATGTAGGGACAAGCCCCTGCCACCATCCCACCACATACCGGGCTGCTTAACATATTGTTGTTAATGATAATTAAGCATTTCATTCCACACTATTGATCCTTAACGTTTGATTATTCTGAATATGTTTTACCTTGATTTCCCGAAATGACAACCTTAACCTCACTAACAACCACCTATGCTATCCAACCAAGTATGCTTATATATAGGGCATATGTAGGGAACAAGCCCCAGCCACCATCCCACCACATACCGAGCTGCTTAACATATTGTTGTTAATGATAATTAAGCGTTTTACACTCAACCAACACCACATCCGTTAGAGTTTCAAAATAAGTTTATGAGTTCACTTTTGTGGACAACTGAATTTATGGAGGGTGCATCACCAAAGGATACCCAATGGTATTTAGTATCAATCCACATGAGCAACTAGGGTGTAACGGTCTGCATCGGTGCGCAGATAGAGGATATCCATTAGTAGACACAGAGTCTACTAATAGTATCATAATCATCCTAGCCACCGTTACAAAACATGGATGGACAATGAAGAACACTAAATGACTAGTAGAGTTGACTCCATAGGTCAACATGCGAGGGTCAATCAGTCTGTCTTACAAGGTCCTGACAACGAAGAACACTGAATGACTAGGAGGAGTTGACTTTGTAGGTCAACATGCGATGGCCAATCAGTCTGTCTTACGAAGTCCTTGCTGATTATTCAGTATTTCACCTTTCCGATACCATGTGCACAAGTACTTGTTTACCCATTTGAATCCCCTTTGTTAACATGTTTAAGTTTCTGAGTTTATTGAATATTGAGTATAAGCATTTGACTAGGAATACTGATCACAAACATTAAGTACTGAGTAAAAGATTTGAGCATTTAAGTAAAAGGATTGAGTTTACAACATTGTACACAAAAGTGGCTGAGCTTTAATGTTTAAGCATAAAGTAAGAAAGTATTGGAATATAAAGTATTAGCACGTAAAGCATTTGAGCAAGCTAATATCCAATATTGATTTAAAGTATCGAATGTAAGTTTTGAGTAATATTCTTGAGTATAACAAAGTATACATTTTTTAAAAAAATATGTATTTGTGGAATTTTTATGAGTAATGATATGAGTAAGTGTATGTTTAAGAAAGATACAATCATGACTTATAATCATGATAGTTTATAACTGAAATCATAAAGATTAAGCATCAACAAAATGAATGAACAACTTAACAGTTAACAGTTTATAAATAATTTTATAAACAGAAGCTAATAGGCATTTCATAAAACATGACAATAATTATATAATTCGTTTATACAAAACATTTGACATGTTTCTCAGTCCTGAAGTAAAAACAAATAGTTTGAAAAGGGACAAATGTACTCACCTTGTTGTTGATGTGGTTGACTAAGTAAAATAAGAATGCACGCGCTCTTTGTTTGTACTTGTTGTGATGTTCACGATCCTGTATTGATTTCATAGTGTTTGTAGCTTATAAGTATATGTTGTAGGGATTCGTGTGTGTATGCGTGTTAGTGTTAGCCCTAAAGTTGGCTAACACTTGTGAGTCGCGGTCTTTATTCGGCCCTGTTTGCTAGATATAATTTATGTTAATACTCTATCCATTCAAATTGAGTTTAGCATTTTCCATCATACGTTATCATTGACTTGATATAACTTTATTATGGAGTATAGTCTTGAACTTCCATAGTTCATAACTAATAAACTTAAGTTTTCGTTTAAAGATTATAAATACTTACACTTTATAGTATCTTGAATAAATGGTTTCATAGTTAATAAATAACCATACATTATTCTTGTAAAGCTTAACGTTTTAAGTGTTATGATATATTGGGTTATACTCTAAATCAAGTGGGCCAAATGTAAATGGGCCGTGTATTAATCATTTGGGCTTAGGCCAAGGGTCATGGACCCCCAACAAATGCATAACCGAACTAGTTGTGTCTTGGGCCTGTTAAGTGGGCTTATGGTTTTCTGTTGGGCCGAACAAAGGTCGCATGGCCTCGTAGCTTTCTTGGGCCGGCTTGTTGAACTAACCCAAAACCATGGGCCGCACGTTGTGTATGGATTGGATAGGCTTATTTGGGCCGATTGTGTGTGGGCTAATTAAATGGGTTGGGTAACACTATTGTGCCGGAAGTAGTCAATCTAGCTACATGCGGCTTAATTCGTCCGGGTGGTGTGCATCCTCCAATCCAGCGAACCTCGACTGAGGTTCGGCTAAGTTCTTAGCAGCCAAAGAAAAGGTTCGTGATATTGGTGGTTAGAAATAGGGTTCGCCAGGTGAGGGTTCGCAAGCCATGCATGGGTTCGGCTAGGCTTCCATGCTACCATAGGTTCGTGTATGGAGGTTTGCATCATAAAGGATCGCTCAAGTGTATACAGGTTCGTTCAGGTTGTGGTTCGGGGCATGGTGGGTTCGCCTGAAATGAAACAGGGTTCGGCTGAGCTCGACTGGTTCACTGAACATGTTGCTAGGTTCGCTGGATCGAGGTTCGTGGCCATTGAAGAGGGTTCGACTGGTACATGCTTGGCCAGTGAGGTTCGCGGCATTCCTTAGGTTCGGCCAATGAAAACCAGACATGGTTCGCCATAGGTTCGGTGGTGATGTTCGGAGGTGCAGGGGTTCGCTGGGGTTCGGCCATTTGCTATGTCGAGCACCATCTTCACGAACCTGGTAATCATTCTCATCGAGCCCAAGTTGCAACCACATCCATAACCTTCCCCCTCTTATTCTGGTTCTTCCTAAACTGTGCGAAGGTAGGATAAAGACCTTGGGTCGGGTTGGGTTTAGTTCAAACCGGTTAAGGGCTAGTGAAACCAAACAAAACAAAAACCCTAATTTTCCAGAACTTCAAAGCCAAATACCTCGAGATTTCGTGGATACATCTTCAGATCTGTTGTACTTCCTTGTAGAGGGAGTCAAGAGCTTCAAGTGGACACCAAGAATGAACGATTTCACCAAGGATTGAGTGAGATATGAAGCTTGGAAGTTCAAATCTTGTAGAGAGAGGAAGAAAAACGAGTTGGTGGTTTTTGAGAGAGAAGGAAAGTGTAAATAATGAAAGATTTAACTCATTTAGGGTTTATATACCCCGTGGGTGTTCGGGTTCGTTTTGGTTGCTCGGTTCTCGTTTTCGTCGCGTTTCCGGCACGTTACGCGCATGTTTTGTAACTTAAATAAAAGAAATTTATTTTTAAGTGTTTGAAAGGTGGTTATTTCTAATAAATATTTTAAATATTATTTTCTTGAATTATTTGTCGTAATTCATTATTTCGCGCGCTTCGTTAGCTTTTCGTGTAATTTATGTAATTTTAATTAAAATAGTTTCTTTTAATTTAATTCTGATGAGTTTCAAAATTGTAAAACAGGAAATATTTTATTTCCTTAATATTATTATCAATCGTATCGTCATCGTTTTCGTTTCGTCAGAAAACGTCACTTACTCGCGTTTTCGTACAGAGCGCTAACTGTACGAACACAATCGTACGTTTCACTTTCTGATTTTGTTTTCCTACATTTCAGTCATCATTGCAGATCGTTAAACTTTCAGATTTATTCGTACAGATCGTCACCTATACGAATAATTCGTCAGTTTAGCATTCTGTAACAATAACCGTTATGGTTTTGTTTTGTTTAACCTCACATACGTTTATACATAATAACATCAAATGAAACATTTGTGTATCTGTTCCGTGTTGTCTGAGATGGTTCTGAGTGTTAAACCATGAGGTTTAAATCAGATTTCAGCACGATTGCATAATAGTTTAATGTTAAGCATCATGTGTAAATAGTATCTACCTAGTTCACGTAGTTTGTACTTGAGTTACTGTGCACTTTACTGTGCAAATTACCATTCCGGTAACGATTCCGGCACAGATGTTACAGTGATTTCTATTTGCAGTGGTTGGTTTCATTTGCGCCGATTGAAACGTGTCTTGGTTATTTCTATATCGCTATGGTAAACGATCGATTGGAGGAATCGATGGTAGACGATCATTGCATAGGTGTTAGAAAGGAGAATTCTTTAGAAAATAACCATGAGATCAGGACTACATCATTTCCAAGTTTAGGTTCCTAAATTAACGCTACAGCTCACAAATTCATGATCATGGCTATATTTCCTTTTATGTAAATTATTATAAAAATATGTGTGTGGTCTTCTCTAAAACAACAAGATAATATAAAGAAAAAGGTTTTTTTGCTCTTTGTTTTTCCAACATGGTATCAGAGCAGAGTGATCGATTCTAGGATCACAAAGCTCATCATATACACAGATCTGAGCAGCCATGACTGATACAGACGGTAGCTCTGTTATAACCAGCAATGACCTGGCCACCCAACTAGCAAATCTCCTTAGAAATATACCACCTGCCCAAAACCAAAACGAAAACCCAAAACAATCCGATAGTCTCTCTACTAACCTCAAACTAAACAGCCAAAACTATGCCCTATGGGCTCGAATGATTCGAGTCTCCATTGGAGGAAAATCGAAAGATCTGCTTAATCACCTAACCATAGAACCTCCAACAAAGTCCGATGACAAATATGAGCAATGGGAACAAAACGATTTAATTGTATTCTCATGGCTCATTCAGAATATCGAACCAGCAATCTTACCGAATTTCCCACGACAAAATCATTGTGGGATGCCCTTGTGATAACAAACAGTAGCGGGAAGGATAAGTTGCAAACATTCGACCTTCATCAATTTGATGTTAAGAATGTGTTTCTACATGGAGATTTAAAAGAAGAAGTATACATGAGTGCTCCATGAGGATTCACAGAAGGTTTCAAGAAAGGAGAGGTGTGTTTATTAAAGAAATCTCTCTATGGGCTAAAACAATCTCCTAGAGCATGGTTTGGTAAATTCACCCTTGCAATGAATGATTATGGATACAAACAAAGTAATGCTGACCATACTCAGTTCCTCAAAAGAAAAAACGGTCACATAACTTGCTTAATCATATATGTAGATGATATGATCATTATTGGGGATGATGAAGAAGAAATGAAGCAACTAAAGAAAAATTTGTTTTCAAAATTCGAGATGAAAGACTTGGGAAACCTCAAGTATTTTCTTGGAATTGAAGTGCTCAGATCTAAACAAGGGATCTTTATTTGTCAAAAGAAGTACACTCTGGATCTCTTAGTAGAGACGGGGCTAGTTGACTGTAAACCTGTGGATACTCCAATGATTGTGAATCATAAGCTGCATATGGAGCCAAATGGTAGGTTAGCAGATAAAGAAAGATACCAACGTCTGGTTGGTAAGTTAATATATTTGTCTCATACCCGGCCTGATATCGCCTATGCAGTAGGAGTAGTAAGTCAGTTCATGCACCAACTGCAAATTGCTCACATAGAGCAGTTCAGAGAATTCTAAAGTATCTCAAGGGTACGACAGGTCATGGAGTGGTGTTTAAATCACATGGCCATCTGAAAGTAGAAGTTTATACCGACGCAGATTGGGCTGGAGATAAGGGGAATAGAAGATCCACTTCAGGTTATTTCTCTTTGGTTGGCGGAAACCTTCTTACGTGGAGGAGCAAAAAACAAAAAGTGGTTGCATTGTCAAATGCCGAAGCTGAATTCAGAGGAATAGCCCGATGATTAGGAGAAGTTATTTGGTTACGAAAGCTGCTAACAGATATTGGTTTTACTTCAAAAGAGGCTAGTAAAGTTATGTGTGATAATACCGCAGCAATCCAAATTTTAGAGAATATAGTACAACATGATCTGACAAAACACTTGGAAGTTGATCGTCATTTTATCAAAGAGAAGTTAGAAGCAGGGATCATAGAGCTTCCTTTTGTCCCATCAAAAGTACAACTTGCAGATATTCTTACAAAAGCTGTAACTGGAGGTGATCTTAGTAGGTGTCTAAGCAAGTTAAGTATTGGTGACCCCACTACTCAACTTGAAGGGGAGTGTTAGAAAGGAGGATTCTTTAGAAAATAACCATGAGATCAGGACTACATCATTTCCCAGTTTAGCTCCTAAATTAACACTACAGCTCACGAATTCATGATCATGGCTGTATTTCCTTTTATGTAAACTATTATAAAATAGGTGTGTGGTCTTCTCTAAAACAACAGGATAATATAAACAAAAAGGTTTTTTTTTGCTCTTTGTTTTCCAACAATAGGTACCTTCTCCCGAACACTACTTTTGTTTCTTGATTTTGTTGCGTATTGATTTCGCGATAAATAAGTACTTTGAATCTTGAATTTGGTGCAGGGTTGTCATAATGGAGAGATTTTCGACATCTAGTATATGAATTTATAATGCCCGTAAAAACGCAATAAATAAAAAAATATAAAAAATATAAATATTGTTGTTAATTAAATAAAACTCAATAAAACGAAATCTAATATTATATATGTTTAACAACGTTTCGAAAAATTTAATTACAAGTTATGAGAAAATAGCAAGTTAATAACTGAACTATTTAATTTAATATAATTTGAATCAATTATTATAAACTAATCGAAATGGCTGATCTAATCGTATACTTAATATTTATACAAGTGAAAATCTCAATTTAAATATCATGCGGCTAGCATTCGCAACCATATTCAACTAAAGTTTAAACCGACTTAGAAACTGACCCATATCAAACCATATTTTGATTTGATTTATTATTTTCTATAATATACTAATATGATATAAAAATGAAGCGGTATAAAAGAAGAATCCATAAACAACGTAATTAGTAAAATTCGAATCTTTTGATGAATAATATACATATGAAGATATGACTATTATAATTTTTAGGGAAACTATTAATTCATACTCACAATATGTTCATCATGTAAAAATAATAAAAATGAGGGAAAGCGGAATTGACAAGCAATACTCACAATGAAAGTTACAACAAGTCGAATTTTGAAAGATATTCGCACAATGGCCACCATTATCATTACACCATTAGGATGTGTTCTATATATGGTTGGAAATATCTCATAAAATCATGACCGTGGGCGAAAACGGCGCACAAAACGGAGTTCGTATGAAGCGGGAATTGTGAAAACAAGTTTCAAATGCATCGTGCTTGAAAGGACACATGTCTAGCAACTATGACACGTATCATACAGCCTTTCCACGAGTCAATAGGGTTTGCCATGTGTCCCTATGACTCGCCACGTGTCCCATGAGGTGTCACAGCCTCATTGCCTCGATTTATGTGCCAGTTCCTATAAATAGACTTCAGAAATTCATTCTCTACGTATCCCGCTCAAACACCATACTTTTCTCTCAACCAAAACACATTATTAAGCCTTGTTGAAGTTATCTGAAGTGAGAGGAAGCTCAAGACTTTCTCTGGAAGCAATTAGAACATTTAAACGAAGTGTTGCTCGAGTCGTCGAATCATCAAGAATTTGGACTACTTACTAATTATCTGATTTACTTGGTATATTTGCTAAAGCTAAGTTATGGATTCTGTTTATTTAACTCATAGTATATTTGTTTATTTTATTCGTTATATTCAATTCAATAAGTTGAACCGTTTGGTTTCGATCATCCTTTGCTTCTGATTTGTTAGGCATGCGATATAATTATTAAATATTATTCATTAATGCATGTTCCGTTATATCGACTTATGAAATCATTGCATTTGGACTTCAGTTAGATATTTGACTATCTATTAATTGTAAATTGTTTTAAATCCGATACCCGAGCAAAACCTCCGGTAGGTGATTATACCGGTGCGTCATTAGGGCATCAATGGCATAGCACTTCCGTGACGGTGTGATTGGTTCATAACGTCTCCATATTTTGGCAGTTGAGGAGTGATATTTTGGGAGGCGTATGGACTGGTCCTAGGATAATTGTTTTGTTTCGGTGAGCGTTGGTGTGTGCCACATACAGCTCACAATTTGGTACATCAGGCCGAAGGGTCTGTGTACACCATTTGTTTTGTTTCGTGCTCAAATGGGTATCTCCTTACCATACGATTTGTTTGATTGTGTATTCGTTATGATTAATTGAAATTGTTAATCGTATGGTAAGTTCGTTCCGGCATTCTTCAGCATATGTTATCTTATGATCATTACATTTGTAGTACTTCCGCTGACTTTGCCACCGCTATATTTTGTCATTTTTGTAATCGTTTCCTTAATCATATTTCATCATCATTACCATTGTTCTTTCGTTACTGAGCAATTTTTGCCTCAGCCGTATTTCTTTTTGTTGTTTTCTTTGTTTCTAAAACAGGTACTCATAAGATTCAAGAGATGTGTGAAGAGAAGATAAAAAGATTAGAAGGCTGATTATAATAGTTAATGATGTAATTAAATATTTTGTATTTAAGTAGTTTTAGTTCATTAAATATGGAAATATGCATTGTTCTGATTTTTGTAATGGCATCAGCCCTCTCCAGGTTGGGGTGTTGCATAATTCTTCACTGAGAATTCATTTGCATCTACTTCGAAATTGAAGAATTTCAGTTAAATAATTTGTACAT
Source organism: Mikania micrantha (assembly GCA_009363875.1). Classification (NCBI taxonomy): domain Eukaryota; kingdom Viridiplantae; phylum Streptophyta; class Magnoliopsida; order Asterales; family Asteraceae; genus Mikania; species Mikania micrantha. Next base: position 95,672,143 of record CM018691.1, read on the forward strand.
TATATCTTACTTTCTAAATTCCATCTCAAGTCACTTGGTTCTTTTTGAATTTATTAAGTTATCAGTTTACAGTGAATTCATTTCGTTAAAAATTGCTGATGGAGATAAACAACTTCTTCTGGTTCAAAATAGGTACTTGATTAGTTACATTATTCATTTATTCTCGAAAAACATTTTCATTTTTGGTTTGACAAGAACTTATCTGAGCAGCAGTTTGACTACCTCTAGGTGAAATTGGTTATGGAGATTGTTGGTGCTTCATTTTCTTTGAGTGTGCATTCATAATCAATCAATTTGTCTAATAATTCAGAATATGAGAGTGGTTGTTCTCTAACGTTTATTACAACAATGATACTCTTATGCTCATCTTTAATTTCGTATCAAAAAATTCAGAATATGAGAGAGGTTGTTCTCTAACCTTCATTACAACAATGATACTCTTATACTCGTCTTTAATTTCATATCAAAAAATTAAGAAGATGAGAGTGGTTGTTCTCTAACCTTTATTACAACAATGATACTCTTATACTCGTCTTTAATTTATGAAAGAATGCGAACATTGATATCTTCTTGGTCGACCGTAATATGTGTAAAGGCCAACTCATCTTCAATGCATCTCATATCATCAAGAAACATGGTCATCAAACGATCCTTTTTAGGCTTCTTGGTAAGCTAGAAAAAAAAGGATATGATGGTATGATACGAGTTATAGATGCACTTGCATATCTAACATCGAGGCGAATTAGTGGGTCGAAATGTTAAATGGTGATAATTTGATATTGTCTGTGAAAGGGTGAATTATGGGTTTAACTTGGTGCAGTCTTTGTCAAGAATCTGACATGTGCTTTTGCATATCAAGATCAATTTTACTGGAAAATGGGTGTTGGTTGTTATTGTTGGATTAATCGGGTTTGTTCATGTATAACGAGATATGCGGGTCAAGAGCTGGACTCGAGTTGTTGAATGTTATTTAATCACATGTTAATTTTGGGCTTTTAGAAAACTTGGTAAAGGTTTGACCGAGTTTTTAGGAAAATGGACGTTGGGCTGGTAGTAGAATGTGGAACATTTCATGCTGGAGTTTGTTTGGTTTTTTTTTATATAAATAGACAAGTTGTAATCGTATTTAATCATCACATGTATGGCTTTGATTTCAATTAAATTAAGAAGCACAGTTGTGTGTGTTGTGCATCAGTGAGTGTGTGTTGTGTGTGAAGTGGACGTGAACCAACAATTGGTACCAGAGCCTAGGGCTTCCAGGAGGTTGAAGACGCCGTTTTGAGAATCGACTTTCGAAGAGAGTTCGGTTGCTGGGCTGCTGTTGCAGCAGAAGCGCAGATGGGTCGACAATAGGCGGTTTAGGCTACTGATTTGGGTTGCAACAAAGGGTGTTGCTGCACACACAAATCGGGTTATCGGTATACAAATCGTGGGTTGTTTCGTGGCTGTTTTATGGCAGAAGACGGAGACAGAAAAAGGTTTCGGTTCAACCAGTATCGTGGTGGAAGTATCGTTTGGGATGACGGGGGTGACCGGTGATAAACCTTGGTGTTTCATGGCGGTTGGCGGTGATCAAAGTACCCTTGATCATCTTGTTTCGTGATAAGAGGAGATCGACGTATGCGTTAAAAGCGGGCAGAAGTAACCCATCAAAGCAGGCGGCTTTGGGTTTCGATTTGCTTGGCAATTGAAAGGAAATGTTAGAAGCAAGTTGCTTTGTTTTCTTTGTTGATGGTGAAACTCTTGAAAAAAGGGTGATCGGAAAAGTTTTTTTACGTTTCAATTTTGTTGCAAATGAGTAGCTTAATTTATATATGCATGTTGACAACATAATGGTTGCGAGAGTTCAAATTGGGTGGCTTAGGATGTGGCCGGGAAGAGGTCGTTGATCTGTGAAAAGTCAAGATGTTAATGAACGGCTCAAGCATGATGCCATGTTACATGTTGCAAGATTGGTGGATTGTTTCGAGTTGAACCGGGCAGACTTTGGACATGACCGGTTGAGGTCGTGGTGTTTGGAATAGGTCGGGAGGGTTCAAAAGAAGACGGTTCGGTGTCGTGAGTGAAAGTATGAACAAACCTATTAAGGGGGTGATTGTTGGATTAATCTGGTTTGTTCATGGTTACCGGGTCATGTATACGAGATATGCGGGTCAAGAGCTGGACTCGAGTTGTTGAATGTTATTTAATCATATGTTAATTTTGGGCCTTTAGAAAACTTGGTAAAGGTTTGACCGAGTATTTTGGGAAATGGACGTTGGGCTGGTAGTAGAACGTGGAACATTTCATGGTTTTTTTTTTCATAAATAGACTAGTTGTAATCGTATTTAATCATCACTTGCATGCCTTTCATTTCAATTAAATTAAATTAAGAAGCACAGTTGTGAGTGTTGTGCATCAGTGAGTGTGTGTTGTGTGTGAAGTGGGTCTGAACCAACAATGTTATAGGGATGACAGAGGTTGTCATGGCCATGGAAACATCCCATGAAAAAAATGATCCAAGAGAAGATTGATTGACTCGATGATGTTGGAATTTAAACTTGATTAAATAATGTAATTACATGTGTAGTAAGTTGATTAACGTGTCAAGTCCATATTAGTGATGATACTGGTAGTTAATTAGGTAGTTATGACAGTTAAATAACTGTCAAATTGTACACTATAAATAGGTTGGATGTTTGTCATTTGGATATGCAATATATGTATGTTTTCTATCGATCGGAGTAAACAAACACATCACACACATATTGATTCTGGGTTCCATCGTGAAAGACAATAATTGGCGTCAAAGCCAACACCACAAGAACAAAACAAAATTCGAAATTCCCAAAGGATCGACGGAAATCGCGAAGGAATACAGTGAACAATCAACACAGAAATAGCGTAAATCATACAAAACATATCCTGAAGGATAAAGGTTTGAGCGAGTAATCGGAATCGGAAAAGGATTGTCCGTCTAATCTTCACAATCGGAAACCGTGATTCAACAAAGGGATGTTGAAAATCATCTTGATCTCTTGAGCATCTTGACAAAAGGCTCATCGGAAGATCAGAAGGAAAAGCCACGCGAAGAAAGGGTTGCCGAGAACCAAGAAGCACGGTGGCGCTCTGGATTTTCTTTTGGGTCGAGAAACGAGAAACCCTATTTCCTAACTTTCTTGGGTTTAAAAAAAAAAAGAAGGTGAAGGAAGTTTTTATTTTTGGATGAATATATCTTTAAAGAATTTTAAAAAATCCAGAAAGAAGGAAAGTCATCTTTTAAAACCTTAATTGTTTTTGTCGTTTTCTATTATAAAACATAGATTAATATGTTTTTCTTAAAAAAAACTCAATAATCTCAAAAAGGGAGTTCTTAAAAGGTTCTGAAGTTTAAGATTTTTTTTGTTAACTGAATGTTTTTTTTTTAAAAAAATCTAAGTCAAAATGTTTACGGAATTAAATTACATGTTAAAAAAGAACATAAAATAAGTAGTTAAGTCGATTTAAGGGCTACTTAATTAAAGTAAGGGAAGAATAGGTGGTTCAAATTGTTTCGATCAAGGAGTAAATTAACAAACAGCAGTTTGGCGGGCTTGATTAAATCCGGAAGTGGCCGAAAAATCAGGCTATTCTTTCGCAAGAATCAAGAGGTTAGAAATTCGATCCAGGAATAAATTGATTAAACAGCAGTTTGGCGGGCTTTGATCAAATCTAAGTGACCGAAAAACCGGGTTGTTCTTGCAAAGTTTTCATAATTCAAATAGAGAAGGCTTAGAAGGAGGGATATCAAATTGAAACAATAGGAAGAAAGAAGAAACAAGGAATGTCTGAAAAAACACCCAAGAACACTGAAAATATAACAATTAAAGGAGGAACTGCAATGACATTTCAATGTCCGGTTCTCAATTCTACAAATTATACAATTTGGGCGGTCAAAATTAAAACAATCTTCAATGTTCATCGGATATGGGAGGTACTTGAACCAAAAGGAGAAATCGATAAAAAGAAAAATTCAATGGCTATCGCATATCTTTTTCAAGCAATGCCTGAAGAACTTGTTCTTCAAGTTTCTCAACACACAAATGCTAAAGATATTTGGGAAGATTTAAAGGCACGATTTGTGGGCGCTGACAGAGTCAAAGAAGCAAGATTACAAACACTTGAATCTGAATTTGAAGCATTAAAGATGAAAGACTCTGGATCTCTTGATGATTTTAATGGGAAAATTAGTCAAATTGTATCAAAAGCCAACAATCTTGGATCCATAATTGATAACAAAAGATTGGTTCGGAAACTACTAGGATCCGTACCAGAAAAATATATTCAAATTGTTGCTTCAATTGAACAATTTGCAGATCTTAATACTATTCAATTTCAAAAAGCCATAGGGAGATTAAAGGCCTACGAAGATCGCATCAAGAAGCCAAACAAGGAGGATGATACACATAATAAACTTCCATTCACAAAAGAAGATGCAAAGGAGAAAAGTAAAGAACGTAAATGTGAGCATTGTGGTCATGGGAGTTCAAACCTAGGAAACTTTGGGCGTGGCCGTGGGAGCAGGGGCGTACCTACTCATTGTGTATGGGGGTCGACCGACTCCCATGAACTTTTGATTTTTAATGTTGTATATACAATCTGATCTTGACCGACTCCCAAGAAATTTTGTCACCGACCCCCATGAAAATTTGATGAACCAGATGAAGCCCAATTTAAATCATTTTAAATCCAAAAATAATAAAATAATTCTCAATAACGCAATATGCATTACTTGTGATTAAACACAGTTGGTAATTAATAATTTAACTCAATACCTAATTAGTCATATCATACTTAAAAAAATAATAAGACCCAAATTTGTATATCGAGTGATTGAATTTGATGTTCAGAAATAATGTTCGGATCTTTACTAAAAAAAGGCTAAAGCAATAACTTACTTATATACGCATTTGTCATTTACATCTGACCAACCATAATTTATATATTGAGTGATTAGTGTATAATTTCAAAAGTTGAAACTTATTAGCATGATTAAAAAATTAGTTGATTTGTTATTTAAATAGTATTCTTTCGAATCATGTCAAAAGAAAATCAATTTTATCATATCATCATAATTAATGAGATGATTATTTGACGTGTTTTTATATGTATTTTTAACTAAATTTAGTTTTATCATTTTTTGGGTGATCCGACCCGACCCAATTCGAATTGGTCAAAAAAACTATTTAGCGCCAAATAACTACTCAAAAAAAATTCCGACACCCACAAAAAAAAATTCTAGATCCGGCACTGCGTGGGAGAGGTCGGTGGTCCGGAAAAAGTAAGGTTGGTGAACGAGTCGATAAGAGCCACGTTAGATGCTACAAATGTAACGAGTTTGGATATTTTATAAACGATTGTCCAAAATGTAAGAAAAATGAAGAAGTTAATTTATCCCAATTTCAAGACAATGAACCAACGTTATTATAAAGAAATTGGGTCGTGAACAAAGATGTGAAGATTCGAAGAAGAAATATCAAGCTTAGGGGAAGCATTGTTGGAATTTAAGCTTGATTAAATAATGTAATTACATGTGTAGTAAATTGATTAACGTGTCAAGTCCATATTAGTGATGATATGGTAGTTAATTAGGTAGTTATGACAGTTAAATAACTGTCAAATTGTACACTATAAATAGGTTGGATGTTTGTCGTTTGTATATGTAATATATGTATGTTTTCTGTCGATCGGAGTAAAACAAACACAGCACACACATATTGATTCTGGGTTCCATCGTGAAAGACAATAGATGGGGCTTCTTTAGAGCTCTGGTACCATAAAACAGTACCGAGGTTTTGAGAATTGATAGCATTCTTCCATTAATAATGTAACAGTATTTATAACAAGAAACTAAAACAGATTATTAGTAACTAAAGAAGCTGTAAAATGGAAATTATAACTACACATAACTACTATTTTAAAATCAAAGTTATGATTTTGAATTTTAAATCAACTGTTTCTTTTGATTTAGCATTTCCCATAATATTTTAAAGTTCGAGTATTTTTTAATACCGCAGATTCATTTGGCCATCCTCTAGTATATGCATTTCCTCATATGGAATAATCGAACAAAAACTTACAAATATACACAATTTCAGCAAAGACCATAAGACAAATTATATCTTTCTACAATTTGGAGATGAATTTCCTTCAAACGTGTATTCAAAATATTAAACAAAACTTAAAATCATAAACCCAAGTGGTTCAAATTTGCTAATTGATTCTTTGCTGATCTCCTGATATGTAATGAGCAGCAATTGCAACTATATACTCATTTATCCTCTTTCATGATTCTATCATAATACAATTAAGTTTTCTTAAAACAATAGTGTTTTTTGCTTTTTATTACAAGATTTTGTTATTCTATTAGAATTTTGGCTCCAACTACATATATATTCTTTACAAAGTTCTTGATAATACTATGACCCAAAAGGTAGTAATCATATCATCATCTCTGTTCTTCATGTCATATTTTGAAGATTATAATATCATGTTCTATGACACCCCGCAAAATGCACGTCAACAACTCATTTAATTTAATAAAAGTTTTTATTATTAGAACATACATGACACTAGAATTGGTTAAATTTAGTGTGACATGTGGCACGATGGTGCAAACACAGACACATCACAATGTAATTCAGTGAATTACCGGAAACGCACACTTGTGTCACGAACTCACAAACATTGGTGGAATATCGAACAATGTAAAGAAACAAACAACAATGGATGATATGTGAACTTATGAAAAGCAAAATCAAGACAAACGTCGAAAAATGAACCGAAAAAATAAAATGGGCCATTGGGCCAATCTAGGACCCATCGCGGTTCGTGATGGGTACCGGCGAGATCCTTCGTGGTACGCGAAGGATAGGCGGCAAATTTGAATTTCTCCGAAACTCGCCGCGGTATGCACTCCTAATCAACTTCCACCTTGGCGATACGCGGCGTGTCTCGGTGGTACACCCGGCTATTTTGTCCTTGGCGGTACACCAGGACCCCCGGGGGCAAAGCTTGGCGGTACGTGAAGGCTCCCAGATTCTTAAAACATTATAAAAACAACTCAGCCTCTTTTGTTTCAACCTTTACTCATTTCCACTCAACACACAAACATTTCCTGGTCATAAGACTCTGCTACACTACCATCAACCCCCAGAAGCCACAAAGGAGTTGTCCTTAACCCCCATTGAAGTCTTGGAGCTAGAAGGGAGTTTGGGGGAAGCATCTATCACCATCATCACTTGGTAGCAGCCGGAGAATCACTACCAGAAGCTCCTGAGCTTGCTAAGCTCCTGTCCAAGCTAAATCCTAGCATCCTTAAACCTTGGAAGGCAGTTCTTGTAGCTCATCTACACAAAAAACACACACATGCATCCATAAATACACACATACAAGCATGGATGCTCGGATGCAACATTAAAATCAACACATGCATGAATTTATACAATTTCATATCTGTGTTTTGATGTCTTGATTATTGATTTGGGTTATTGGATTGATCTATGAGAGTTTTTATCATAAATTTGTGACTAAAAATGCTTATTTCTATAAATGGTAACAAAAATGCTTATTTCTATAAATGGTAACTTTTGTGACATGCAATGTTGATCTACGATGATATAGGCCATGTTATGTACGAATAAGTGATGATTTATGATATTGGGATCATCTATGATGAATGTTGTAGTTATTTGTTGACATATGATGATGATTTGTGCATATTTCCATAACTAGTAACTTTTGAGCTAAGAGATGATGTTGGACGATCATTTGGGCATAATAAGTATATTTAAATGTTAATTCATGATTAATGTGGTGATTATTGATGTATTAGTTTAACTAAATTTGATGAAATTGATGATTTATTCCTAGGTTTCTATAAATAGAAACTTTTGACAAGAAATTGTTCATGCATGTTGAGTTTCGTTGTGTCAAAGTTATTTTGTTGATGTTAAAAGCCTTATGAACACATCTGAATAGTTGATCTTGATTAAAATAAGGTTATTGACAAACTTGCTATTTATATTAACTTTTGAATTTGGGGCTTTTTGTTAGAAAGGGTATAGGAACATGTTAAATGGTTAAATTAGACTGTGAATATCATATTGTGATGATCTGTAAGAAGTAGTGGGATTTATTGAGTCAAAGGGTGTTAAATATAGGAACATGCTATATTTAGTAACATTATTACCTAAAAATGGAGTGTATGCTTCTTTGATGACTTGTGAAAGCGTGCCATGTGACAACCTGGTTATATGAGGAAACTTACCATGAATATCAACTTGTTTGATGAACATATATCACAACTGCCATGATTAGTAACATGTTTGATAGAGGCACCTTATGCATACTAGCCATATTTGGAGACTTTATGTGTGATAACATGCTTTTGTGCACTAATCGTTAATTGTAAAAACATGATAAACACTAAAAAACAATAACAAATTACAAGCATATCACCAACGGGTCGTTTAGTCCACACAATCAAACATAGTCACACAGTCAAACATTGCAACTTGGAGTTGTTTAGACACGAACACGGTCTAAGTAGACCAACACGGACACGAACACAAAACTCATACTACCTATGTGTTATAGGTGACAGTTAGGGATAGACAGTTCACAACACGCAAACAAACGCAACTCATGTGAGTTCACGGCCTCTTTTCTCTTAAATGTTTATAAACTGAAACCAGTGGCAAGAAATACATGCAAATACTTTTGATAAACAACTTGGACAAATGCATATGACAAGCACTTTTAGACAAATGCTTTTGACAAATATTTTGTACAAACCATTTGACAAAGACATTTGACGAAGTATCGTGCAAACATTTGACAAACGTTTTGACAAACATCTAGGTCAACGAACTGGACTAACATTTTTGACCAACATCTATGTCAACAAGCTGGGCAAACATTTTTGACCAACATTTGGGTCAACACAACTAGGTAAACATTATGACAAACACATTTTGATTTATTACTTGTTATGTTGTGCAAACATTTGAGTGTGACAATATCGTACAAGTCCTCACAAAAACTGTACTGTTAATTAACGTAAGCAAGGCGTTATTGGATAGTACTATCAGGCCTAACAAACCCCCCTCGACGACAACTTTGACTCGCGGTCAAGACGGGCATAATATCGACCTATGGCCATTGTTTTACGATAGCATGGCAGAGGCATCTAACAGTTTAGTTTAGGTAGTGGTGCAACAGTTACACTCGGGACCATGGGTCTACAACTTTAACATTTCCAGTATATGTCGTGCAAACTATTTACTATTTACTTATATGAAACATGTGAACTCACCAACTTTATGTTGACACACTTTAGCATGTATTTCTCAGGTACTCAGCACGCTTAAGAGCATAGGATGCATTTAAGGAATCCATTGAAGAGACATGCAGTTAGGACATTTGAACAACTTTATGAACATCATTATGATGCATTAAATCAAATTTACTTTTGTACAAGCTTCCGCAACATTTATTTATTTTCCGCTATAAAACTTAATGTTAAATTTGGAATATTTTAAATAATATCCACGTTTTTTCAAACTCATATAGAGTCGTTCTATATGACCAACGTATCTGAACTTGCCACGTCACACCCAGTGGCATGACGCTGCAAGTGGTAATTTGGAGATGTGACAGATTGGTATAAGATCCTTTGTTATAGAGAACTAGGTTTGCATGTAGTAAACTTAGACTATAGCCATAGTTCTGCAATTAGTTTCACACTACACATTATGTGCATAGTTTAGTGATATTCGTTGTGATTTGATTTGAGTCTTACGAACATGACTCCGGAACCCTTAGCAGGCTATCATATACGACTGCACATGCGACCTGTGCAACAAGACTAGAGAAAGGACGAACTCAAGACCAAAGAGAACTCTTCTATGTTCTGAAGTAGGCTTATCTAACACAATCTAACTCGAATCGAATGCTTATCCCAACCTCTTTCTTGGGTGTAAACCCAGTAACATAATGTACTTTTATGGACTGGAACCTTAGTATCAACACTCAGAAGATGAGCTTCGAACTCTACGGTGATTAATAGCTTGAGATTGAAGGAACTAGAATGATTGTGTAAGATAAATTAACGATTATGGTAGCCAACGTACTCGTGAATTTATAGGTACTTACTAATTCTGGAAAATTCAAATGATAAGTTGTGTCCACCTCGAATACAAAGCACATGTTTGATATGTGCCCGTTAACTATGTGGTACAATCAAATCCGGTTATCCTATAACATATCACAATGTAAAACTTACCGATTCCATGCCTTGAACTTAGTCGAACTAATCTCAAAGAACCTTCCATAGTGCCACTAAGGCACTTCTCACAGACACCAGCTTGAGAAAATACTAATAATTTTGTGAGAGACTGATATCTACGATGATTGAACAACAAGCATAGCGCGTGCACTGAATGCGCCTACCTACTAAGTGGAACTCCAAGCTAAAACAATACAACTATGCGTAAACTGGAAAGTTGGACTGGCATGACAACGCTTCATCAGATACATAACACTGAAGACCATCATTTCTTGCTGGTGTCCATATCCATAGATGCCACCCATACTATCTCTTAACTACTCCCAACACTCGTTAACATCCATATAGAAGATGGAGCCATCTATTTGCACTTGTTGTAAGGATTTCGACTACAAATACAACATGACTTGTGATGCACAATCTGGTTTCGCATCAAACACAAGTACTATGAATTCGAGTTCTTCGAACCATCAGGGCTGAAGAAGAAAGGAATTGAACAAACTAAGACACCCGAGTTAGCTTTATCTAACGAATGGCTCCCTTTACCCTCCTCATCCCCTATCAAACCTGATGAATGCCTAACCTAGACTCACGAGAGCTAAATATACCCTGTTGACCATATTGTCACTAAACTCTGCAGATTAACCCCTGATTTCTCCCAAGATTGCCTGAACACTTGAACCTACCCGAAGATATAACCAAACCTCTCCTATCGATTGGCAAATGGAGTTGGCAACACAAATGTAGGCATTCAAGAAATTTCCGACCCTAGTACCTTTTGTAAGAAGCAACAAGGTCTTTTGAACTGAACAAACTCCAAGAATTCAAGTGTGGAGTGCACACTAATCTTCAAACAATAGAAGACGTGTTCTGCGTACACACAATCGTACACGTAAGAGAAAATTCTTGCCATATGCCATATGAGAAAGTATATTTGAATGATTAATCATTACTAACCTACCAACCACGCAAGAGCTACAATGATGAACAAATATTCTCGATGATCAAAAAAAAAATAAAGTTCCACCTTGCCTATTGTGTTGATAGACTTTCTGATGTCTTCCATCTTAAAGACGCATCCACATTTCGCCGAATGGAACAAAATGGATACAGCATCTCATCAAACTCTAAATCTCAACCTCATATTGGGCAGCGCTCAAGTCAATCCATCAACAAGACTCGTACATTTCCTCGACGAATCAACACACCTCAACTCACAAAGTACAGAACCCATAGCAAGGATATATTACCTGTTTGACTCCGTTGATCTCACATGATGACAACCTATCCTCCAAACCTCAGTTACTCCAAATTGACTTTTGGAAATCACACAAGAGTTATCAAGTCGTTCACTTTGAAATCAACCTATCTATCTTACTTTTCATCTTTGTCCTTATGATGATTGTGGCTCATACCACCCTGAACTATTCAATGAAGGTATAAGACATCTCATGATTTCCCTCATGCAAGAAACCATCCTTTGAACCATGAATTGATATGAATGTAAGGATCTTTAAGGCTGATACACACAAAAACATCTCTGGATCAAGTCATGAACTATCGAAAGATATACAACCACTGAATGATAGGAATTAGCCTTCAGAAGAACAATTCTTCCGAAGGATAATTCCTTTCCACTTAACGCAACCGGTTCCCTTCTCAGTGGTTAATGGCTCAAATCGATCGGTGCTTCCGATCGACCATCAGTGCTTCCGATCATCAGTGGTTCCCAAGACAAAGACTTCCAAAGACTTTCTCTCTGACAAAGATTCTCTATACTTATGGAAATAAATAAAGCTGCTTTCTCACACTCAAAATAACAGAAAAGACATTCCGATGTTAGTCAGCAACAAAGAAGATTTGTCAAGACTACAAAGATACTAAACAGTTAATGTGTTTTGTTGTTTAGGTATTTATTGTAAAAGTCAATGGAGTCTTTTGTATTGATTGTAATTAATATGGCTTGGTCTGTCGAGACCATAACAGATACTAGATTTAGCATACATTTGTTTCTAGTGTTTTGTCCAGCCATGTATCCTTACGAGGATACAACTGTAGGTCTTAGTATAAATACGTTCACTTGTTAGTTAGCAAATCACGAGTGAGTGCTTGAGCTAAGTGTTGTAATCCTAACAGTTGAATGTAATATACTTTGACCTTGAATTTACAATTGCTTTCAGTACTTTATTTTCAAAATGTTTTACAAAACTAAGTTGATAGAATTTCTGCAACTATCAACTTTGTACAAGATAACTTGTGATAAGTGTTGTGTAGATTACATACCCCTATCTTGATTGACAATTCTAGTGCCATTTCCATAACCAATAATCCAGTCAAACATTCCAAGACCAAGCACATTGACATCGGATATCATATCATCCGAGATTGTGCAGAAAAGAAGCTAATTCATTTAGTCAAAGTTGATACAGAAAACAACTTGGCCGATCTCTTCATCAAGGCTTTTGATGAGGAAGGTTCAGGTACTTGATCACAGCTATTGGTATGATCAATTTTGAGTAAATGTAATTATGTCAAAGTTTAAATGATCCTTCGAAAGATGAACTTAACTTATCTATTGAGTAGTATTTACTCATCAGAAGAAATGTTAAGTCTTCTGACGTGTTATTTAATTCTTATTCGGAAATAGTCACATTTCTTAAGATATCTATTCTTTTGAAAGTATATATCTTCCGATATAAATCCTTTGCCTCAAAAAACATTTCCTTCTGATTACTTATCAGAAGCTCATGTCTTCCGACGCATACATCTCTTTATTGCACAGATTAATTCTCTTCTGATACTACACGACCCATTTTTGGTGTTTGCTTGGAAGAATCTCTCTCCTCTTCTGAGGTTTGTTGTGATACACCGCTGTAACATAAGCCTTTTTCTTCGGATCTCAAACATTTAATGTATCGTTATATTAAATGATGTCATCCGAAAGTATAAAAGGTCTCCTGCCTATTCAAATTCTCACTTCCTTCTTCGACAATTGACAGTTTCTTCATGAACTAAACCCTAACCGCTCATCTCAATAGTGGACCTCTTTGCGTTCAAACCTGCACACAATCTGAGTGCTGAACTCTCTGCTGATCACGAATCTGATTTCTCTTCGATCATCTCGTTTCTTCGTAGGAGCAGGTACTTTACTGCGTTAAGTATCAACCCCGTGGTGTATGAGTCACATCACCAACATTTTTGGGGTTCTTGCTCTGTTATTGACTCTCCAACTGGTAGACGTCTTTCTGCTATCGTTGATGCTCATCCTATTTCTATTTCTGTGGAAACTATCTGTAGACATCTTAATCTTAATGATACTACAGGCAGTGCTTCGTTCACAAGGGATAAGGTAGCGATGACTTTAGGTCAATGGGATACAAAGGTCCTCTTCCTTCACCCACCTATTTGAAGAGGAGAGTGTCCTATAATTACAAGTATCTCCTACACGTGTTTTTGCATTGTTTTTCAAATAAAACTGGTGGTTGGGATCAAATTCCATCTGACTTGGCTTCGGCTATTCACGGATTGATCACCAATAAACTGTTTAATTTTTCATCTTTTATTTTTAATAACTTGGCTAATAATGTGGTATCCACAAAAAAATTGGGCATGTATCCCAAATTTTTGCAACATATTTTTAACGGTGAGTTAGCATCCTCGCTCTCACTGACTGGGAACATTTATAAAGTCCCTTCGGTACTTGCGAAGGTTTTGGTACAACTAAAGAAGCAGAGTGCTCAGTTCTCTGGAACTTTCACTCCTTTGCTTCCACCCATGGAGCCACCGACTCCTAAAGGTGACAGCTCTGTTCAACCAACAGCTGCTGAACTCACACCTTCCACTCACATAGCCTCTTCCATCCAAGTTACCTACAAACGAAAAAGACAACCTAAACAGTTATCTACCACTGTTCAGGCCCTTTCTTCCGAACCCAAAAAGAAAAGACTAATAAATCTGGCAAGGGCCCAGTTCTGTCTATACCATCGGCTCTTCCTCTGGATCCATTGGTTGCCCTTCACCCTTCTACTAGCCCTCAGGATATGTCACCATACCTGAGAATATCCAAAGGGATACCCACATTACTGAGTCTGCTTCTACTGAAGCAACTCCCCTAGATCAGGGACTGTCTCCCAGGTGAATATAACCCATCAATGCCCCCACCCATACATCTAACCTGGCTCAAGGATTCTCTGCAGTAGCTCTGGATGACCCTCTCTCTCCCACTTCCCGAACTTTAATAACAGCGGTGGCAGACTTACATGTCAGGTTTCCTGACCCAGAGCCTTTTGTTACAGAGGTTGACTCAGGTAGTTCTGAAGGGATCAATACACTGGAGGCTGCCACTACTGCTGAACCTTCTCAGGTTCCTAAGGGAAGTGGTACATGAAATAGGACCTCCTCTACGGCAACTCACATTGCTGATGACTTCTTTGAAGTCATCTACAATGAGAGGAATCCAGGGCACCAAGAAACCACATCTGGTGATGGAAGTGCAGGAGCTCGACTCAAGACTCCATCACCCAAGGATTCCACTTCTGTGGATGAGGGCACAAACATTCAGGAATTGACGGTCACCATTTCCACTTTACAAGCCAGGGTAGCTCAACTGGAAGCTGAGGATGCTACCCAGCGGTTGGAGGTTCAAACAAAGGATGCTACCATTCTGGACCTCCAGTGCCGCCCCCAGTCATTCTTTCACCACTTCATCCTAATCCCAGCCAGGTGTCCTCCCTTTCTCCTGATGCTACCAAAAAGGGGGAGAAGGAACAACCTATCGGATCACCTTTATCATTATCATCACCACCATCATCACCTGTAAACACAACATCCCCAGCAAAAGGAGAAGAGGCAGCTGCTCCATTGGAAGAGGCAGCAGCTCCATTGGAAGAAGGAGAAGTATAAGCTGCTCATGAACCCACTCCATTCCTAACCAATTTGGAAAAGGAATGGGATAAGTTCTTTAGTACTTACTTTCACAACTCCATTTCTTCATCATCTTCCTCTTCTTCTGGTGCTACATGGGAATTCTTGGAGAGCGAACAAGAAATTCTCTCTAAGGAATCTAAATCCACTGATAAAACCTCAATGTCTCCTTCTGAGACTAGGTCCCCTTCTGGGATAACTATTCAGGTTACTATGGAGAATCCCAATCAAGCCACAAAGTCTATCTCTATGGAACCTGAGTCTCCTCTTGAGACAAAAGGCGAAAAACATATGTCTCTTCTTGAGACAGTGGTTGTTTATGAAGATCTCTCCTCAGATCCTGAGCTCTCTGAGGGTACCACTAAGGAACCATCCAATGTGGTTGGTCAACTAGATGAGGCAGTGAATGCTGATGTTAACTCCGAAGCTGAAGTTGTTTCTTAAGGCCCAGCCATAATTGAGGTATCCTCCTTAGATGATCTCTTTGCCGATGAACCAACTGGTGTGGCCACAAGATCTATCTCCTCTAAGTTGAACACAATAGACAAAGAAAGAGAAAACTAACTCCAGAGGAGGAAGCTGAACAGGAGGAGAGACGGCCGGTGATAAAGAAGGGTCGACCAGACACTTCCCCTGGACGAAGAGATGTCAAGACTCTCTAATCTCCTCCAGGAAAAGGGATATGATGTAGATGAGATCCTGCTCTGGTCGGTGCCTCGAATGGCTGAAGAGCTGGATAGGGTGCAGCAGCAAGAACAGGCCGCTGCTACAGCCAAAGCCGCGGTGGTCCTCAACAAGAAGCAAAAGGAGGATGCTTACAGACAAAGAATGAATATATCCTTCTACAATATGGATTTCGTCCGCAACAGCTCTGCCCAATGAAGAACTCCATAATGGACATGCACGAAAGAGATATAAAAGCTAAGATTTCCATAGGTGAGTTACCTTCAATAGAGCAAATCCAGGCACATCAGGAGGCCTTAAACCTAGGACTCTCGGGTATCTTCCAGGGAAGGACAATTGAAAAGCCTCTCTCAAGGGCATCATTCAATGAGAGCTTGGAAGACATGTATGATGCCTCTAAGAATGCATACTTTCCAAAGGAAAACCCATCACTCCTCTATCAAGTTCTTCCTATGACAACATGCCAATATCCTCAGTGATCAGAATCAATAGAGGTCAATCAAAACAACAAAATACAAACCCTGATCCTGAGAAACAGTCAAGGATGGAAGGAGAAAAGGAAGCACTGGATTCTATTGAAGCAGCAGTGGAATCCACGGAAAGAAGGTCTTCCACTGAAGCAGCTTCAGCGGATGTTAGAGGAACTTCCACTGCTGAAGCAATGACTTCCACTTAAGATCAATTGGATTCCACTGAAGCGAAAATGGCTTTCGCTGAAGCTGAAAAAGCTTCCATTGAAGCAACCGCTTCCACTGGAGTAGAAGCCTCTCTAGAAACCACTGATGATGATGAAAGAGAGCAGGAACAACCACAAGGAACACATCTTCATGTTAAATTGTTCCATTTAAAAGATTTGGTCTGTTCAGAAGAAGAAAGACTGCAGCTAGAAGACGACATGATGAACCACCCTTGAATACGTACTTTCCTATTGTTGAATGGAGCTACCTATCCATGGAAAAGGTATTTGCTTTGAAATTTTGTGATGGAAACATATTGAAGCTCCAAGATTATCAACTATATGGTCTTCCTACTCCAAATATCTTCGACCTAGTAAACCTTCCTCTACTCAACCCAGACAACAACTTTGAAGGAGGGCTTGCTACAATACTTATCTAGAAAAGAGTTGAAAATTTAATAAAAGAAGGACATAAGTTTTGGTAGCATCAGCCTAGGGGGAGACTGTAAGGATCTTTAAGGCTAATGCACACCAAAACATCACTGGATCAAGTCATGAACTATCGGAAGATATACAACCACTGAATGATAGGAATTAGCCTTCGGAAGAACCATTGCTTCCGAAGGATAATTCCTTTCCACTGAACGCAACCGGTTCCCTTCTCAGTGGTTAAAGGCTTAAATCGATCAGTGCTTCCGATCGACCATCAGTGCTTCCGATCATCAGTGGTTCCCAAAACAAAGACTTCCGAAGACTTTCTCTCTGACTAAGATTCTCTATACTTATGGAAATAAACAGAGCTGCTTTCTCACACTCAGAATAACAGAAAAGACATTCCGATGTTAGTCAGCAACAAAGAAGATTTATCAAGACTACAAAGATACTAAATAGTTAATGCGTTTTGTTGTCTAGTTATTTATTGTAAAAGTCAATGGATTCTTTTGTGTTGATTGTAACAAATATGGCTTGGCCTGTCAAGACCATAACAAATACTAGATTTAGCATACATTTGTTTCTAGTGTTTTTTCCAGCCATGTATCCCTACGAGGATACAGCTGTAGGTCTTAGTATAAATATGTTCACTTGTTAGTAAGCAAATCACGAGTGAGTGCTTCAGCTAAGTGTTGTAATCCTAACAGTTGAATGCATTATACTTTGACCTTGAATTTACAATTGCTTTCAGTACTTTGTTTTCAAACCGTTTACAAAACTAAGTTGATAGAATTTCCGCAACTATTAACTTTGTACAAGATAACTTGTGATAAGTGTTGTGTTGATTACATAACCCGATCCAACAATGAAGGCTCACGGAGATTCTTTGCGACCGACTAAACTTACCTATGTATTAGCCCAACTCAAGAAACCACTCACTCGGGTACGACGGAATGACATGAGTAAAGGTAAAGGAATACAAACTATACATGTACGATCATAACTTGGAGTATTCGTCGAACCCCTAGATCCAACCTAACAAAAGAGGTGTCAAAGAAAACACATTCCTAGCAATACCTCTGGTAAACCCTTTTATTGGTATGCTTTTCCAACCTGCACTAACACTAAACTAAAGGACGCGTACATTCGAAGTTGAAACTAGATATTCCTTGTAAACTAGTATGTTTCAGTACGAACACGACACATCCGAAACCTAGTTAGTTGTACCACCCATGACATCTCAGCCTACCTGAGTCAATGATTACTATGAGTTTATGACTGGTAAGCCCCAACGTGAATGGAGTATGGCGATTTAGCCATGATACACCGCATGAAAAAACGCAAACACCACATTGGTAGTGAGAATTAGAAACCGAATCAGACAACTAAACTCTGGGAACGATCACCAAACCGATTAACAACCCATTTTAAAGGACTGCCCATCCTGTCTAGATTGCACATATTTTGTCTCGATATACTCAATAACCATGGATTCTTCACGACACATTTAAAGAACCACTTTTGATTAAAACAACGTAAGGAAATTAACGATCGACTCCCAGATAACAGTTAGGTATCTGTCTTGGAAAACAAACTGTGTGGCCAAGACGGACACACATGTGGTCATTCTATTAGATCATTTAGAACCATCAGCTTTTGCGAGAATTCAACAGAGAGTCACCATGAATGACTATGTCATTTCATGACAACGATGGCAAGCGTAAAATCATTTTGCATTCTGAAATATGAGGACATCATACGTAGTCACGACTGACATCCTTTGACATTATGAATCGAACTTCACTGAGTAAAGAACCATCCATGATCCACGTAGGATTAGGCAATGAAATTCATGACGTACCATTTCCAAAATCTAAACCAAATTTACAGGGCAATCTGGAATGAGTCATGACACATCTTTGTACGCCAATGCTCGTATTACGAAACATCTGCCGTGAGGACATGACAGTTAGACTCCTCACGGACTATCAAACTCCATAGAAACTACGCAACGCAATATGATTCCTATTTCACACTAGCGTTGGTAACCGTTCGCTTGACACTCAAATTATGAAACCATGCGTATTGATTTATCAATTTCTTATCTCTCATGATGATCACATTACATGAACTCTCCAACCCCACATTTAAGGAGACACAAGAGGGAACCTCTCTATTAGAGATCGTACAAAGATTAGAAATGAGTATCGAAATCTGCATATTTCTTTCCTAATCAATGGACAAACAAGTAGGATGGACTAACCCAAACCTCACTAACATTAACAATCAATCGGCACATATTGTAAACTTCGTTAGCTTATGACTATGATAGTTGATTCATGATACGCTTTTGGGAGTCCTTGCATGAAATATTAGGAACAAGGCTAGATATGAACACTGAGTATCACTCACATACCGACAGAAAGAGGCGAACACTCATTATAGACTATAAGAGACATGTTGAAGGCATGTGTGAACGACTTAGGATTGATCAACAGCCACATTTCCCTGTTAGTTGAAATTCCCTGTAACAATAGTCATCACTTGAGGATGAAAACTTCACCACCTGAAACACTTGATAGGCGCAAGTGTTGTTAACCCATTTAATGGACAGATGTGTGCGAAAGCCAACTCAATGGTCTCAAACACATACACGCAACTATGGGAAGATCGTGCACATGTAGATACCGCATTACGATTGTGCACGACTATAAAGAGAACTACACCAACAAGAGATGCAAGCCCTGGCATCTCCAATAAAGGACAAGTTTTCTCAAGGTCTTGCCTTGGAGAGGGAGGACGTAACCCAAGAAACGGGGAAAGTTACGCCCACGATATAATACACTCTTCGAATCAAACGACGAACCAACAATGGTCTACAAACTACACTTATCGAACAAACATACCAGCAAACAAACTACACTTATCTAACATATGAGACACTTGTAACATCTCTAGAGAAGATTCGGACTAAGAAACATATATGACCTTTCGAAGGAACGATCAACGTACAGGACCACGAGAATAAGACTCGAACTTAGCCACGAATCCATTAGGAAAGATGGACAGAACTCGAACACTTATACTTATTATATAGGACGAACTAAATTTCGGGACGAAATTCTTTTTAACAAGGGGATGATGATACACCCAGGAAAATCCAGGTCAGCAACTCCTTTAATTTAATAATAGTTTATATAATTAGAACATACGTGGCACTATAATTGGTTAAATTTAGTGTGAAACGTGGCGTGATGGACCAAACACAGACACTTCGCATTGTAATTCGATAAATTACCGGAAACGCACACATGCATCACGAATGTACAAACGTTGGTGAAATACCGAACAATGTAAACAAACTAACAATAATGGATGATATCTGAACTTATGACAAGAAAAATCAATACAAACATCAAAAAACGAAAAATGATAACGAAAATCGAATCGAAACAATAAAAATGAGCCATTCTGCCAGTCTAGGACCCATCGTCGTACGCGATGGGTACCGGTGAGATAATTCGCAGTACGCGAAGGATGAGCAACAAATTTGAATTTCTCCGAAACTAGTCGCTCTACGAATTCCCAATCAACTTCCAACTTGGTGATACAGAGCGTGTCTAGGTGGTACATCCGGCTATTTTGTCTTTGGCGGTACGCCAGGCCCCTCGGGGGAAAAGCTTGGTGATACGCGAAGGCTCCCAGATTCTTAAAACATTATAAAAACCAACTCAACCTTTTTTGTTTCAACCTTTACTCATTTCCATTGAACACACAAAGATTTCCCCGGCCATAAGACTCTGCTACACTACCATTAACCCCCAGAAGCCACAAAGGAGGTGTCCTTAACCCCCATTGAAGTCTTGGAGCTACAAGGGAGTTTGGGGGAAACATCTATCACCCTCATCACTTGGTAGCTAATGGAGAATCACAACCAGAAGCTCCTTAGTTTGCTAAGCTCCTGTGCAAGCTACATCCTAGCATCCTTAAACCTTGGGAGGTAGTTCTTGTAGCTCATCTACACCATAAACACACATGCGTCCATAAATACACACATACAAGTATGGATGCTCGCATGCAACACTAAAATCAAAACATACACGAATTTATACAATTTTAGATTTTTGTTTTGATGTCTTGATGATTAATTTGCGTTATTGGTTTGATCTATGAGAGTTTCTATTACAAATTTGTGACTAAAAATGCTTATTTCTATAAATGGTAATGATATAGTCGTGTTATGTATGATTAAGTGATGATTTATGATATTGGGATCATCTATGATGAATGTTGTAGTTATTTGTTGACATATGATGATGATTTGTGCATATTTCCATAAATAGTAACTTTTGAGCTAAGAGATGATGTTGGACGATGATTTGGGCATAATAAGTATGTTTAAATGTTAATTCATGACTAATGTGGTGACTATTGATGTATCAGTTTAACTAGATTTGATGAAATTGTTGATTTGCTCCTAGGTTTCTATAAATAGAAACTTTTGACAAGAAATTGTTCATGCATGTTGAGTTTGGTTGTGTCAAAGTTATTTTGATGATGTTAAAAGCCTTATGGACACATTTGAATAGTTGATCTTGATTAAAATAAGGTTATTAACAAACCTGCTATTTATAGTAACTATAATTTGGGGCTTTTTGCTAGAAAGGGTATACAAACATTTTAAATGGTTAAATTTAACTTTGAGTATCATATTGTGATAATGTGAAATAAGTAGTATGATTTATTGAGTCAAAAC
Organism: Mikania micrantha; assembly: GCA_009363875.1. Classification (NCBI taxonomy): domain Eukaryota; kingdom Viridiplantae; phylum Streptophyta; class Magnoliopsida; order Asterales; family Asteraceae; genus Mikania; species Mikania micrantha. The sequence goes on from CM018691.1 coordinate 95,693,920, forward strand.
ATGTTAAATATAGGAACATGCTATATTTAGTAACGTTATTACCTAAAAATGGATTGTATGCTTATTTGATGACTTGTGACAGTGTGCTATGTGACAACATGGTTACACAAGGAAACTTATCATAAATAGCAACTTGTTTGATGAATATACATGACAACTGCCATGATTAGTAACATGTTCGATAGAGACACCTTATGCATACTAGCCATATTTGGAGACTTTATGTGTGATGACATGCTTTTGTGCACTAACTGTTAATTGTAAAACTTGACAAGCACTAAAAAGACAACAACAAACTACAAACATGTCACCAATGTTTCGTCGAGTCCACATAGTCAAACATAGTCACATAGTCAAACACAACAACTTGGAGTTGTTTGGACACCAACACAGTCTAAGCAGACCAACATGGGCATGAACACAAAACTCATACTACCTATTTGTTATAGGTGACAGTTAGGGACAGACAGTTCACAACACGCAAACAATTGTATAAATGGTTAGTGTAAAAATATAAGGTCGCAAAATGATTACAACAAATAAGGTCGCAAAATGGTTACAGCAAAACTATCACAAAATGGTGGCAAAATGGTTGGTATAACAATAATGTGGAAGCTATATTGATATGGTGGCAAAATGGTAGCTATAATGATATGATGGCAAAATGGTAGCAACAAATGTGGTCACAATATCGTTGCATGTAGGTAGCAACAAATGTGGTCACAATATCGTTGCATGTAGACCATTTGTCACCAGGGTTTTCCTCACCACCTTTATGACCGTAAATTGGTCTCTAAATGGCAATTGCCACCATTTTGCAACCGTAACTCCGGTAAAAAAATACCACGTTAGTGTGATTGAAAATGTATGTAAATTAAAAATACTTGTAAATTCTTTACCAAATGAGATGAACAAACTTCTATCCATGTTTTCAATTTAGCCATCAATTGGTTAACTCTCTCTACTTTTTGTCATTAGCCACATTAGATTTTGTTATCACTTTTCTAACCATCCCTAAGATTTTGCAATGCATCTTCACATCTCTCCCATTCAAATACAAAGTACAAGTTAAGAGAACATGATGTACGCGATTCAAGAAAACAAAAGCAGAGAGATGAGCCTTGGGAAGCAATCAAGCAAGTACCAAGCATTAAAAGTTTTGGGCAGTACCATAGCGCTCGAGGAGGCATTCCCGGATACCGACCCATATTAATTTCTTCATGACCCGGTTCATGCTTATTAGCACATACCATCCACCCTAATAAAGTGTTTAATCTGATTAAGTTTCGAATTAGATCTTGGATCGAATATTACTCCATTTCATCAGTCTTGAACATTGGGACGGATGTGCTTCTGAGCTTATACATCATCAACCAAGCATCATACACAATAATCAATATGTAATTTGATGCTTTTATTTAAATTTGAGAATCTTGACCCAATTAAAACAACATAAACGAGTTGGTTAGGTGAGCAATTGTTGTATTTTGTGTTGGATACGTAACATAATAACATAAAATAAGTTGAAATAGATAACACCTTAACACAACGCGGGTCAAGATGGGTAGCCTAAGACGGATGAAAATAAAATAGATTCAAACGAATAAGAATTATCGATAATATATTTGATGATAAAATCAAGAAAGGTTATGCAAATAAACTATTTATGTACTGACAACATGTTTTAATTTGAACTAAATTAATGTTTTTTTTTAAAAAGACCATTTATAATCAAATTGATTATGCTTAAACTCATCCTGACCCGCATCTATCATGACCCAAACCTCGTCTGGCCCGTTACCCGACCCGAAATAACCCATTCATTTTGCTAAGCTTAATTTTTGAACATAATTGTATGTAAATGTACAACATTCAACATGATTTTAATATATATAACAAATGAAACCACCCTCTCACAGTCACACACATATACACTTACTTAAGCTCCTTTCCAACCCAAGAAGAGCTCGCTTTGGGTACCAAATAGACAAACACCCTACAAACAAAACGCTAAGCATCCTTTGTATAGTCGAGTCTTGTTTTTTAATCAAACCGCCACTAATGAAGAACCTTTGCACGAAACACATTCTATCAATCTTTCAGGTAACACTTTCGCACGCAACCTCGATAAAATTTGTGCAAATTCAATTAACAGTCTCGCAAGAGACTCGATAAGACTTTCATACAAAAGTCTTGCACGAAAACATTTTGTGCAAACCTCTTATAGTTCATGCGGAACTTTAATCTTGAGCATTTGGTAAGCATCATCTTACAATTAAAACCCTACACTCGCCCCCTAAGTTTAATATTATCAAATATGTTCGACTATGTCACACATCTATGAACTTTTAACTATTCATATTTAGGTACGAAAATTGTGTTATGGATTTTTAAGGTTGTGTTAATCTCATACCTATTTCTATATTTTTCAAATCCTTATTACGTGTCATACAGTACCATACGCATGTATAGAAATATATACACCACGTAGAGCACTCTATGCTACGTACAACAACATGCAGACCTAACATTCTGGTCAATGATTGGATGTCATAAGACACGTACAGTTCTCTACACCGCGTGTATCACCTCGTACAAAAAGTATTGAAAATTCTAAACAAGGATCGGATGTTGTACGCCACGTAGAGGTCTGTACGTGGCATATAAAAGAGAATTATATGCAAAAGCAGTCTGTAACTGGACACACCGAAAAAGTGATACGCCACGTAGAGTGTTGTACGTGACGTATACAAGACAATAAACTGGCTACAAAGTCTGGTGAAAGTACTTAAAATTAAACTATACGCCACGTATAGATCTATACGACACGTACACAAATTTGGAAATTGAATTTCGTACAACCAACGAAACGACAGAAGATTCACTAAATTATATATATAACGAACGAGCGATTTGAATTCATTCGTGTTTTCTTCATCTGCTTTCTCTTCCTTTGTATTTTATTTATTTTTTAAATGGTTGGAACGGTTGTTTATTGTATTCACATAATGTCGTTTTGAATCTTTCCACGATTATGAAAACAACTAGAATTTAGATTGGAGAGTCAGCCTTCGTACATGCATGAAACTTTGCATGAACAAAATGATGAAGTTTCAGAATGTCACACCTCGACCTTCCCGGCCTGTCCGAGGGTGCGACGTACCGTCAGGATCGTAGTCTCCAGTCATACAGTTATGAGACCTACATGTCTGGTATCATACGTGCATCCAAATACTTGGACAAAACAATTTTATAAAACCATAGTTGTGGAAGTAATTGTAAATATTTTAAATCAGTTTGAATTCATAAGTTGTGGAAGCGTTAATAAAATAGTTTTCAAAATAACACAGAGTAATAGTTTGCGGAAGCGGTTTAAGTTGTTTAGCGATTACATAACATAACAAAATGATACCAAATGTTTAATAGACTAAGACACTAAAGTAGATGCATGGAATCCATCCTAGCATCCTAGATTCCTCGTGTGCATGCCTTAGCTTCCTGAGAAAACATGAGAGTAAAAGGGTCAACACAATGGTTGGTGAGAGCACACGTTTTATATCAACAATAAACATCATTGTTTAAAGTAAGAGTTTACAGATCTACATTTCATTACAATGCAATATCCATTCATAGCTGGTCAATATGTGTTAAACCATATGCGGGTTCGCTACAAAAGCTAACATGCTGCCTCCCACCATGTCCATCCAACTAGACAATTGTAATGTTGTTTGATCAATTTTGCACTATTCTGGCCACTAGTCGAGGTGGCCATACGATGCACAACAGTTGGGCTTGTCAGGCCCAAATAGCACTATTCAGAATTACCATGCTAAGCGCCACGTGCTATTAACGGTTAGAGTTGTGTTTAATGAGGACTTATCAGTTTTGTGGATGAGTGCCACACATATGCATATACACGATATTTGCATGTAAAATGTAACCAAAAAGTATGTTTGTTGTTCAAAACAGTTTGAATGTAATGTTTTCTCCCCCAAAAGTAGAAAATAGAAAAAGGGGACCATGAACTCACCTGATTAAGCAGTTTCGATATGTATGTGGTTCGCATCTCGTGAATGCTAGCACCTGCTAGTATGCACGTATAACCATATAGGTGGTGAGTATGTGTTCTCTAATGCGCTGTATCCCATACAGCTCCAAGTGTCGGTGTGCTCAACCGAGTGTTTGTGTGTTGACTCGACAAATCATTGTTGACACGTTTGTTGTGTTTAGTTTACTTTTGTGCTAATTGAATCTTGACACGCACGTATGACATCATCATACATACTACGACTCTAATCGTAACACTTTCACACATTTCGTGTTATGAAATCGTAAAGGTTACCATTTTTGGAAAGTTTCCCTTTCAGGAAATTCTGGTTATGAAATCTCGTTTCATAGTTCTAATGCATCTAGTATGTTTGTAAAAACATATGTAAATACTTAAAATACATTGTTTGCACGTAAATAACCATTTATGCCATTTTGCCCAAATAAAGTTTCCTAAAATATTAAGTATTCGTTTAAAGGTCTGTTTTCAAAAATCAAAGTTTCCAATATGCTTAAAAATTATTTTTAACCATATTTCAATAATCACAAATCACCGATACATGTTCAAGCATCAAAACCCTTCTTTTGATTTATGAAAGTTTCCATGTATAGTAAGTTTTTATAAAATCATGTTTTTCAGAAAATCAAATATCTAAATGTGTTTCTAAACACTTCAATATGCATTTGATAACATCTAGACATGTCTAACATGTCTAGATCATCACAAATCTACAGCTTGCAACATAAAAGTTTCCTTTTATGGCAAGTTCTACAAAATCAACACAATAACCTATCAAAACTCAATCCCATCAATCCTATATTCTAAAATCAGTAGATCAATATCAAAAAATACACAAGAACACGAACAGATTTCGTGCACAAGAGCCACATGGAGTTGCATGTGGGTGTATGTTCATGGATGTGGGTTTACACCCCTTGCATGTATGATCTAACTATAGATAAGCTCGTAAAACTACCTCACAAAGCAATAGAGCACTGAGATGAAGCTAGAACAGGGACTTGACAGCTCCGAAAGTGGCTAGGAATGAGCTCTTAGTGGCTTCAAGTGGTAGTTTGTTGATGATGATAAGTTCCAAGCTTTTCTTCCAAGCTCCAATGGCTCCCAAGCTCAACAATGGAGGTTTTCTGGTGAAATGATGAAGAAAAGGGGGTAGAAGCTCGAGATATAGGTGCTCTGGCCGAAGAAATAGGATTGTAATGATGAAAAATGAGATAGGTTGAGTGTTAAGGTGGTTTTGGCATTTGTGGCTTCCAGGCGTATCGCCTAGCGTGCCCACGCGAGGCCAGGCGTAGTGCCTGGATTGAAATAATCCAAATGGAATTTGGTTGATCCACGTGCGTCGCCCCGAGTGGAAGTAGCACTCCGGACGTATCACCTAGCTTGCAGAATGAGCTAAATTGGCCCAATTTTTGTCTTTAAGCTCGTTTTTGGATTGTTTACCGTTTACGAACATCGTTTCTTGACTTATTGTCGTTGTTTAACTTATTCTAGGTTCCCATAGAGCTTAATTATTGTTAAATTCATTTGTTGTTCGTCTTTTTCACCAACGTCCGTGAGACTCGTGTGTGTTTCGAGAATTCCTCAAATAATCGGTGATAGTTTATGTTTGTGTTTTACGAAATGTCTGCATGCTTGATTAATCATAATCAACATGTAATGCACAATTCAATAATTCCCTAAATTATTTTTTTGCGTTTGTGTTTGCCACACTTGGTCTCCACAACCAATGTGCAATGCACGATTCGATAGTTCCTCGAACTATCATTTCGCAGTTTCTTGTGTTTAACTCATCTAATTAAGCCTAATTAAATGAAATGTAACAAGTATGAATGTGAAATGCTATTTTGTAAGAGTTGCAATTTACCTGAAATTGTCGGGTGTCACACAGAACCACAACATAGCGGTCAAAATTATTTCAACGAAAGTCATCATGCAAATATTTTGTGGGATTCCAATAAGGTATTTATTTTGTGTTTAATGTTTTTACATTATATAACTTTAAGCCATACTTTTGTTTCAGAAAATTATGTCTCATGATGTGTTGGTTGGGTGGGTGAAAGGCGAAGCGCTTGGAAATGGTTATATTTTAGTCACCGCTAGATATAAAAAGAAAGGAGACATTGTAAAAAGGTATGGCTTGTCTGTGATCGCAGTGGCAAACAAAAGAGCATAGCTACGCGTAGATGCTCTGACAGCAAGAAAATTGGCAGTCCATTTAAACTGCTTGGCATGTACAACGAAAAGAATATGGTTTGGTAGTTGGAGGTTCGAAATGACGAGCATAATCATGAAGCTGCTCAACATCTAGAGGGTCATTCATTTGTAAGAAAGTTGTCTCAAGACGAACAGAAGATGGTGGGACAGCTGACAGAACAACATATGGATCCGTGGAACATATTGTCAAGCATCAAGAAGCAAAACCGGCATATGATGTTTCTACCATCAGGGATATATACAACGTCCAACAGAAAATATAAAATGAAAAGAAAGTATGTACTACTCCGATGCAGGTTCTGGAAAACCTACAGCATTCCAAGATCTATGTATATTATACAAGAGAAGATCCTACAACAAATGTCGTGGAGGAAGTTTTCTTGTCACATCCTCAAATTTACCACTTGCGGTATGATACCATTGGGTGGGACATGGCATGATCAGAAACATTGGTCATATCGAATGACTCTGTATGAGTTTGAAAATACGTGATCATCACTTACCACAAATATTAAACTAAGAGTTTAATAGCAGAAGGTAAATATTGTTTGCGGAAAAGAAAGTAAATTGTTTTAAAACACATCGTCAAAAATAGTAACATGGCATAGATAGAAGGTTTTCAAAATATACATTGAAACTTCAATGACTCCATGTTGTGATTTCCTAGTCCTTATGTTCTTTAGTTACCTAAGACTTAAATGCTAAATTTTGTCAACAAAAAGTTGCTGAGTTCACATGTTTAATAAGTAAACAGTAAATAGTTTGCATGATATATACCTGAAATGTTAAAGTTGAAGATCAATGGTCCCGAGTGTATGTGTTGCACCATGACCGAAACTAGACTATTAGTTGTCTCCACCATGTCTGTCATGAAAACAATGGCCACTAAGATGTAGTTACGCTCATCCTGACCGCTAGTCAGAGTTTTCGTCGAGCGGGGTTTGTCGGACCTAATCGTATTACTCAAGAAAGCCTCGCTTACGTTTAACTAGCGGTATGGTTCTGTGAGGACTTTATAACAATCTAGCTCACTCAAAATGTTTGTACAAAATAATCAGTCATATATCAAAAATGTTTGCATGAATTTTCCTCTACTTTGAGGTAAACAGTTTAAGATAAAAAGGGGTCGTAAACTCACATGTGTTGAGTTTATTGCATTTTGGGAACTGTTTGTCCTTATATGTCACATATATCACATAGGTAGTGTTAGTTTGTATTTGTTTCTGTAACAACTGTGCCGGAACCGTCGCCGGAACAGCGAACGGGACAGTAACGACACAGTAACTCAGGTACAAACTATGCAAACTATTATTGAACTGTCGAATACGTAATGCTAAACAGTAAACTATTATGCTAGTGTTTCTGAAATCGGATTAAACGTAACAGTTTAACAGTCAGAAACACATCAGACAACACGAAACGGTGATACTAATGATTGTTGATGTACTATGATGTGTAAACGTATGCGAGGTTAAACAAAATGAAACGATAATGGTTATTGTTACGGGATGCTAAACCGACGAGTTATTCGTATAGGTGACGATCTGTACGAATGATTCTGATAGTTTAACGTTCTGAGATAATAACTGAAATGTAGAAAACAAAAGTCGGAAAGCAAAATCATCGTCGTGTTCGTTCGAATGACGATTCGAACAAATACGCGCGATGGTGACGCGTTCTGACGAAACGATAACGAAAACGATAAAAGATACGAACGATCATAAATTCAAAGAAATAAGATAATTCTTATTTTACAATTTTGAAACTCATCATAAAACCAAATAAATAAAACTGTTGTAATAAATCGCAAACAAATAATTTAATGCGTAAAAATGTTAAATTTCGTTAAATAAATTATTTACGCGATACATAAATTAATCTTGAGTAAATAAATAAATACTGTGATATTTCGGAATATATTCGTGTATTAAAAGTTACAAAATAATTCTTTTATATTAATTACGAAGAACGCGCGCGTAAATTCCGGAAACTTAACGAAAACGCGAACCGAGCCACGAAAACGAACCCGAACTCACCCGAGGTATAAATACCTTGAATGAGCTAAATTAATTCATTTTTCTCTTCATCTCTTACACTTCCAAACCCTAGACCCGGTTTTGGAGCCACCACCACCACTTTCACCCTTCAAATCATCATATCTTGAGCTATACTCCATGAAATCGAGCCATTCTTGAACCTAAGCGAAGATCTCATCATCCTCTACACAAAAGTACAAAGGATCCGTTCTGAAACCCACTAGATTGAAGGTAATCTGAGTTAGAAAGTCACGAAAAAGAGGGTTTTCTAACCCTTGGTCGCCCGAAACCCTAATCGGTTTAAGCCTCTTTCTACCCAACCCCGTAGCTCCGAAACTAACCTATAGCCTGGCAAATACATGGATTGGTGGGTGGGTTGAAGCTGGCGGCGACTGGGTGGTTGGCTCCGGTGATGCTGTCGACTGAAGCAGGTCACCAGAATGGCGGCCGAATGACATAGTTGAACAGCTCACATTCGCCGAATCAACACCTTGGCCCATTCGACCCACATACGCCACCTTCATTCGCCAGTAGGAGATCTCAGTCGACCATCCACCTCATTCGGCCTAAGGGCCATTCGGCAGGCAGTCTCCATTCGACAACCACTAGCCATTCGCCATAGCATGTCATTCGACCACCTTCATTCGTGGGTTAAAGCTCATTCGCCACTAGTCTTTCGCCAGCCATACTCAATCGGCAGCCTCCTTCATTCGCCACCTCCATTCTCCGGCCACCCTCTCATTCGTGGGATCTTTCTCATTCGGCCAAGACTAGTAATCAGCCCACGCCCTTTATTCAGCCCAAGAAATTATGTGGGCCTGCGACCCACACAGTTGAGCAGCCCATCCTCTAACCGATCCATGTGATAATGGGCCTAAGGCCTCATTCAGTAGCCATGCCATTAGCATCATGCATCCCATAGGGTTTTTCTTTTTCTTTGGCCCAAACCCCGTTTCTTTTGGCCACTTCAACTCAGGCCCACTTGCTTTAATTGGCCCAAGACAAACCCCATCTAAATTTAGCCTAGTTGGCCTAGGCCCAAAGCATGTTATTGTGATCCAATCATTTGGGCCCATGACTACTAAATGGACTTATGTATTTGGTCCATCATATAACTAGTTGGCCTTAGTAGATTTAGCCTAGGTTTAGGCCCAACGAAATGTTACTAGGACCCACAACTTGTTAGTTGGTCTAGTACACTAAATTCGGCCCATATCACCATCTTTTGGCCCAACAATATACTAACTTGGCCAAATAATTCTATTCAGCTCATTTGTTAGGCCCAACTAAATCTCTTTGGTCCACACGGCTCATGTGGCCCATGGTTTTGGTTCAATCCAACTAATAGGCCCATGAGAACTCATGTAACCCAAGAATACCTAGGTTGGACCAAGAGAGTGTTTCGGCCCATCTTTTATTCGGTCTCTTAAATCACGATGAAACGGATACTTAGAAATAAACCAATAAGTAATCAAACATGGAATATGAACTTAAACATCTCAAAAGCGACAAAATGTGGTGATTAGTTGCAAAAGCCTAAAGCCACGTGTTTGATTTTCTCAAACTAATGATTTATTCATGGAGATAAAAGGGGACCTTTATGATATGAAACTAAGTGACAGGCTATTAATTTCTAAAACTTAACTTAAACTAGTCCAGTGTTAGAAACTCTACAACAACTGAGTTTGGGCCAAATGATGACCGAGCCTTACGAGTGTTAGCCAAAGTCATGGCTAACACTTACACATACACAAACCATTCATAAATTTATACTCACAAAATTAAGCAACGTGAAATCAATACAGGATCATGAAAACAATATCAACTACAACCAAGAGAGCGTGCATTCTTGTTTGAGACTAAGTCAACTACCACAACTACAAGGTGAGTTCATTGTCCCCTTTCAAACTATTTTTGGTTTTTAACTCGGGACTGAGAGGCATGTTATTCATTTTAAAACAAATGTTTTAAATTTAACAAAATGCTTTTATACTATTTGATTATGCCAAGTGCTAAAGGCATAATACTCTATCTAAACTAAATGCTATTTGATTATGCCAAGTGCTAAAGGCATAATACTCTATTTAAACTAAACGCTATTTGATTATGCCAAGTGCTAAAGGCATAAGACTCTATCTAAACTAACTGCTATTTGATTATGCCAAGTGCTAAAGGCATAAGCTACTTGCTAATACTAAAGCTATGTGTTAATGCCAAGTGCTAAGGGCATTTACTATCTGATCATGCTATTATGGATGCTAATTCTATGGGATCATGTTACAAACGAATGCTATGGGTTATGCTAAATACTAAGACTACGGGTTAGACTAAATGCTAATACTACGGGTTTATGCTATGAATTAACACTACGGGTTATGCTTAATACTAATGCTATAAGATTATACTACTTGACGATGCCATGGGTTTTATGCTAAAAACTAATGTAAACTCTAGATGCTAATGATTCTATAAGGCTATGGGGATACTACATGCATACATACACACGTATACTTTGGATACTTGAAACTATGAATACCATAAACTCTTGAATGCTATATGGTTGCCATGCTCAAACAACGGTTTGGCCTCTCAGTGCTTGCCTTACCGGTTGTAAAGCTAGTTCTTGTGCACAAGTTACGTAAATGCTGGACTCTTTATATGCTAAAACTATAGGCTATGGAAGAACAATAGTTGGTCTCTCAGTGCTTGCCTTCAGGTGTTCTTCCTAGCCGGGACTTGAAGAACAATAGTTGGTCTCTCAGTGCTTGCCTTCATGTGTTCTTCATAGTCTTATCGAGGAAATGGACTGATGGCCTCTCAGTGCTTGCCATGCGGTGTTTCCCATAAACTATTTACTCAGGTGATCAGTGACTAGGACGGTATTGGTGAATCTTAGATGACTTTGTGTCATCATGAGTAGCCCTTATCTCCCCCTAAGTTACACGTAAATCCTGGGGCTGGTATGGACTGATACTGAATTCCTTCGGGCATTCATTTGTCTATTCCGGTAACATTCAATCAAACTCACGGATACTCTTGATGTATGGGGTAAACTTACAAACAAAAGTGTTTAAACTATGACAGGGAAACTATACGGACGGGTCGGTAAAGGGCTTAATTATTATTAATAACAGTGTCATATCCGGATTAGTATGTGGTGGGACGTCGTCTGGGCGGGTTGTAGGCTTGACCCAGGGGTATGCCCTATATATAAGCATACCGTTTTGGATATTACATGTGGAGTTAATAAGATTAAGGTTTTACCGAAAGGAGTTATGCTAAAGCTATTTAAACTTATAAACTACATGAACTCACCAACCATTGTGTTGACTTTGTTTTCTTACATGCTTTCTCAGGTGACGCACAGGTTTAATCATATGCTTTTGGATTGCATGCTAGGCGGCCTAGTTAGAGGACCTAGTGATTTTGGATAGCACATCTTTTGTAAATCATACGAATCGTTCTTGGATGTCTTGTACAGTTACAAGATAGAAAACATTGATTCTTTTGTTAGGTTTACCGAGTTAAATTATCAAACAATAACAGTGTAATTTAACGTTGTAATCCTATTCATATGCTTTATTGTGCTTTAGTGATTCTTAACATTGATGCTATGTAACAATCTGATCAACCCGATTATCACACCCGATATCGCGCCCCGGGAACCTTCCGCCCGACGGGGACTCCGATCCAACCCCGCCGGCCCGGGGTGTGACAGATTGGTATCAGAGCTCAAGGTTATAGAGAATATTAGGTCATTTACTTAAATGGTTTGACCTAGACTATAACTTAGGGACCTTCATATAGAGAACATAAGATTTAAGTATGCATTTTGTTTTCTGCTTTCGATCAGTGCACTAACCAAACTCTTTTGGTTATGATCAGAATGCCGCCAAGAAAACAGCCTACTACTCAGACTTCTGCTCCACACTCTTCTACACCCTCACCTGCAGATTCACCACCGCCACCTCCTCCTCCTCCGCCTCCTCCACACTCACCGCCACCAGGCTCTAGCAATGTTCAGACAATAGACCCTGCTACTATCGCTTTGGCGACACTTCTGAGCACGCAACTAACAAGCCAACTGAAAGATGTCATCCCAGAGATGATAAACCGGATTCAAAGTCATGGCAACAACTCTGGCCATACTATGGGGGAAGCTAGCGGAAACACTAGCCACACTTCAGACTGCTCCTACAAATCCTTTGTAGGATGCAAACCTCCAAGCTTCACTGGTGCTGAAGGAGCTGTTGGACTTATCCAATGGCTTGAGAAGATGGAAAATACTCTGGACATTAGTGGTTGTCCAGAACACCATAAGGTTCGCTATGCAGCAGGTTCGTTCAGCAAGCGAGCTTTAACTTGGTGGAACGCACAAATCAGGGCAAAGGGAAGAGACGAAGCGATGGCGATGCCCTGGGCAGAGTTTAAACTTTTACTGAGGAATGAGTTTTGCCCGAAGCACGAACTGCAACAACTGGAGATTGAGCTCTCGAACCATGTTATGAAGGGAGCGGATCATATGACCTTCACCACCCGCTATCATGAACTGGTAGCTCTGGTGCCAGAAATGGTACCAACACTGGAGAAGCTGATTGATCGCTACGTTGCAGGATTACCCTCCTGTATTCAAAGCATTGTTTTGGCTGCATATCCTGCTACACTAGAGTCAGCCATCTCCCTCTCAGCCAAACTTACTAAAGTGATGGTAAAATCTGGAGTTCTAAAAGATGATACTGGAAAAACCAAGGAAACAACAGCGAAGAAACCAGATTATCATCAAAAGAAGAAGCAAAAGGTTGTAAAGAACTATGCGGCTGTCACTCCTCTCCAACAAATTACTGCAGCACCTGCTCAGGTTGCACCCAAGAACTATGTGGGACCGCATCCTCAGTGTGCACGATGCAGATTTCATCATCCTACTACGGCGCAATGCCGTAAATGCAACAACTGTGGCCGATTAGGTCACCGTGCTCAGCAATGCCGTGCACCGGCAACTCGTACTGCTAACAATGCTGCTGTAGCACTTCCTCCACCACCAAGACCTGACAACCTCAATAACAACAACAGAGGATGCTACAACTGTGGAGAAATAGGCCACTTCTCCAGGGAGTGTCCGAAAAGAGCACAACAAGGAGCCCAAGCACCACGTGGAAGGGCTTTCGTTATTGGAGCCAATGCTGCACGCCAAGACCCTAACGTGGTCACTGGTACATTTCTTATACATGACTCTTATGCATCTATTTTATTTGACACTGGTGCAGATCAGAGTTTTATTTCATCTGACTTTGCACGTCAACTTAATCTTACTGAGGAAACTTTAGATTCCCCATACATTATCGAAGTAGCGAACGGAAAGCAGGTTACAGTTAGCACTATACTTAGGAACTGCCCACTTACACTCACAGATCACACATTTACCATCGACTTGTTGCCGATGGAGTTGGGCAGTTTCGACATCATCGTGGGAATGGATTGGTTATCACTCAATAGAGTTGAAGTCATCTGTTCTGAAAAACTACTTCGGATTCCTGTAACGGACGATCGTGTATTGGAAGTTCGTGGGGATCAATCAAAGAGAAACGTAAAGACCATATCATGCATAAAAGCGCGTAAGTGTCTACAAAAGAAATGTGTGGCGTTCTTGGCTCATGTGGTGGAGAAACAAAAAGACAAGAGAACCATTCAAGACGTGCCGATAGTGAAAGAATATCCCGAAGTGTTTCCTGAAGATCTACCTGGTTTGCCACCTGTGCGACCGGTAGAGTTTCGTATCGATTTAGTTCCTGGAGCAACACCCGTTGCTAAATCCCCTTACAGGTTAGCACCATCGGAAATGCAGGAATTATCTAACCAATTGCAGGAGCTACTGGATAAAGGTTTCATCCGACCGAGCTACTCGCCTTGGGGAGCTCCGGTTTTATTCGTGAAGAAGAAAGACGGAACTTTTCGGATGTGCATAGACTACAGAGAACTAAACAAACTAACTATCAAGAATCGGTATCCATTGCCGAGGATTGATGATTTGTTTGATCAGTTGCAAGGAGCTCAGTTCTTTTCGAAGATCGATCTACGTTCCGGATACCATCAACTTAGAGTGCAAGACGAAGACATACCAAAGACGGCGTTTCGTACCAGATACGGGCATTACGAGTTCATGGTGATGCCGTTCGGTTTGACGAATGCACCTGCGGTTTTCATGGATCTCATGAACCGTGTGTGTAAGCCGTACTTGGATCAATTTGTCATTGTGTTCATTGATGACATATTGATCTATTCTAAAAGCAAAGAAGAACATGAGCAACATCTTAGAACGATCTTGGAGCTGTTAAAAGAAGAGAAGCTCTATGCCAAATTCTCTAAGTGTGAGTTTTGGTTAAAAGAGGTTCAATTCCTAGGTCATGTTGTTAACAGCGAAGGAATACATGTTGATCCTGCCAAGATTGAGGCGATAAAAGATTGGGACACTCCGAAGACACCGACGGAGATACGTTTTTTTCTAGGCTTAGCAGGCTATTACAGAAGATTCATCTCGAATTTTTCTAAGATAGCTCTGCCACTCACAAAGTTAACACAGAAGAGCGAGCCGTTTGTTTGGGAGAAAAAGCAGGAAGAAGCCTTTCAGACTTTGAAGCAAAAGTTATGCAATGCTCCGATCTTATCTCTCCCAGATGGTTGTGATGACTTTGTAGTATACTGCGATGCCTCTCATCAGGGACTTGGCTGTGTACTTATGCAGAGAGACAAGGTCATTGCCTATGCTTCGAGACAACTGAAAGTTCATGAGAAGAACTACACTACTCATGATCTGGAATTGGGAGCAGTGATATTTGCTTTAAAGATCTGGAGACATTATCTATATGGCACCAAGTGTACCATCTTCACTGATCACAAAAGTCTGCAACACATATTTGATCAGAAGGAACTCAACATGCGACAACGGCGTTGGGTTGAGCTTCTGAACGACTATGACTGTGTAATCAAGTACCATCCGGGCAAGGCAAACGTTGTTGCTGATGCCTTGAGCCGGAAGGAACGAGTCAAACCTTTGCGCGTTAGAGCAATGGGAATGACTGTGCAAACAAGCTTACATGACAGAATTATGCAAGCACAACAGGAAGTCGTTGAACGTGAAAACTTGAAGAAAGAACTCGATTGTGGAGCGGAGAAACATTTGGAAACTAAATCCGATGGACTTATCTACTTCAAGGATCGTGTATGGATTCCTGCGGTAGATGAGTTAAGGAAGCTGATTTTCGATGAAGCGCACAAGACCAAGTACTCTGTGCATCCTGGTGCTGATAAAATGTATCAAGACTTACGTGCATTTTATTGGTGGCCGGGTATGAAGAAAGACATAGCCGAGTATGTTGGTCGATGTCTTACGTGTGCTAAAGTGAAGGCAGAGCACCAGAAACCTTCTGGTTTACTGGAACAGCCTGAAATTCCACTATGGAAGTGGGAACAAATAGCTATGGACTTTGTTACCAAGCTACCCCGCACTTCCAGTGGACATGACACTATTTGGGTTATCGTTGATCGATTAACTAAGTCTGCCCATTTCTTGCCGATGCGAGAAACGTACACGATGGATAAACTAGCGAAGCTTTACATCGAAGAGATAGTGGTACGCCACGGTGTGCCATTGTCTATCATCTCAGATCGTGATAGCAGATTTACATCACGGTTTTGGCAATCGCTACAGAAGTCTCTAGGGACTCAATTGAACTTGAGTACAGCTTATCATCCACAAACGGATGGTCAAAGCGAACGTACTATTCAGACACTAGAAGATATGTTAAGAACTTGTGTTCTAGACTTCGGTGGTAATTGGGATTCTCACTTGCCACTAATCGAATTCTCCTACAACAACAGTTATCACAGCAGCATCGGTTGTGCTCCATTTGAGGCTCTGTATGGCCGAAAGTGTCGATCACCGATCTGTTGGTCCGAAGTGGGAGATAATCGAATCACAGGGCCAGAACTGATACAAGAAACTACAGACAAGATTGCTCAGATACAACAAAGACTACAAGCAACACGAAGTAGACAAAAGAGCTATGCCGACAAACGGTGTAAGCCGTTGGAATTCCAAGTGGGAGACCGTGTCATGTTGAAGGTTTCTCCATGGAAGGGCGTAGTTCGATTCGCGAAGAAAGGCAAACTAACACCACGATATGTGGGACCGTTCGAAATCATCGAACGTATTGGTCCTGTAGCATACAGATTGAACTTACCGGATGAACTTAGTGGTGTACACGATGTGTTTCACGTCTCCAACTTGAAGAAATGCCTTGCTGATGAAACTCTTATCATACCGATTGAAGAAATTCAATTGGATGAACACTTACACTTTGTAGAAGAACCATTGGAAATCATGGATCGCAAGGTTAAGCAATTAAGGCGAAGCCGTATTCCTATTGTCAAAGTGCGTTGGAACTCAAGGCGCGGACCCGAGTTTACTTGGGAACGCGAAGACCACATGAAAAACAAATATCCCCAACTGTTCACAGAGGAAGCTGTACCCGATAGCAATGCTTAAATTTCGGGACGAAATTTCTCTAACAAGGGGAGACTGTAACAACTGTGCCGGAACCGTCGCCGGAACAGCGAACGGGACAGTAACGACACAGTAACTCAGGTACAAACTATGCAAACTACTATTGAACTGTCGAATACGTAATGCTAAACAGTAAACTATTATGCTAGTGTTTCTGAAATCGGATTAAACGTAACAGTTTAACAGTCAGAAACACATCAGACAACACGAAACGGTGATACTAATGATTGTTGATGTACTATGATGTGTAAACGTATGCGAGGTTAAACAAAATGAAACGATAATGGTTATTGTTACGGGATGCTAAACCGACGAGTTATTCGTATAGGTGACGATCTGTACGAATGATTCTGATAGTTTAACGTTCTGAGATAATAACTGAAATGTAGAAAACAAAAGTCGGAAAGCAAAATCATCGTCGTGTTCGTTCGAATGACGATTCGAACAAATACGCGCGATGGTGACGCGTTCTGACGAAACGATAACGAAAACGATAAAAGATACGAACGATCATAAATTCAAAGAAATAAGATAATTCTTATTTTACAATTTTGAAACTCATCATAAAACCAAATAAATAAAACTGTTGTAATAAATCGCAAACAAATAATTTAATGCGTAAAAATGTTAAATTTCGTTAAATAAATTATTTACGCGATACATAAATTAATCTTGAGTAAATAAATAAATACTGTGATATTTCGGAATATATTCGTGTATTAAAAGTTACAAAATAATTCTTTTATATTAATTACGAAGAACGCGCGCGTAAATTCCGGAAACTTAACGAAAACGCGAACCGAGCCACGAAAACGAACCCGAACTCACCCGAGGTATAAATACCTTGAATGAGCTAAATTAATTCATTTTTCTCTTCATCTCTTACACTTCCAAACCCTAGACCCGGTTTTGGAGCCACCACCACCACTTTCACCCTTCAAATCATCATATCTTGAGCTATACTCCATGAAATCGAGCCATTCTTGAACCTAAGCGAAGATCTCATCATCCTCTACACAAAAGTACAAAGGATCCGTTCTGAAACCCACTAGATTGAAGGTAATCTGAGTTAGAAAGTCACGAAAAAGAGGGTTTTCTAACCCTTGGTCGCCCGAAACCCTAATCGGTTTAAGCCTCTTTCTACCCAACCCCGTAGCTCCGAAACTAACCTATAGCCTGGCAAATACATGGATTGGTGGGTGGGTTGAAGCTGGCGGCGACTGGGTGGTTGGCTCCGGTGATGCTGTCGACTGAAGCAGGTCACCAGAATGGCGGCCGAATGACATAGTTGAACAGCTCACATTCGCCGAATCAACACCTTGGCCCATTCGACCCACATACGCCACCTTCATTCGCCAGTAGGAGATCTCAGTCGACCATCCACCTCATTCGGCCTAAGGGCCATTCGGCAGGCAGTCTCCATTCGACAACCACTAGCCATTCGCCATAGCATGTCATTCGACCACCTTCATTCGTGGGTTAAAGCTCATTCGCCACTAGTCTTTCGCCAGCCATACTCAATCGGCAGCCTCCTTCATTCGCCACCTCCATTCTCCGGCCACCCTCTCATTCGTGGGATCTTTCTCATTCGGCCAAGACTAGTAATCAGCCCACGCCCTTTATTCAGCCCAAGAAATTATGTGGGCCTGCGACCCACACAGTTGAGCAGCCCATCCTCTAACCGATCCATGTGATAATGGGCCTAAGGCCTCATTCAGTAGCCATGCCATTAGCATCATGCATCCCATAGGGTTTTTCTTTTTCTTTGGCCCAAACCCCGTTTCTTTTGGCCACTTCAGCTCAGGCCCACTTGCTTTAATTGGCCCAAGACAAACCCCATCTAAATTTAGCCTAGTTGGCCTAGGCCCAAAGCATGTTATTGTGATCCAATCATTTGGGCCCATGACTACTAAATGGACTTATGTATTTGGTCCATCATATAACTAGTTGGCCTTAGTAGATTTAGCCTAGGTTTAGGCCCAACGAAATGTTACTAGGACCCACAACTTGTTAGTTGGTCTAGTACACTAAATTCGGCCCATATCACCATCTTTTGGCCCAACAATATACTAACTTGGCCAAATAATTCTATTCAGCTCATTTGTTAGGCCCAACTAAATCTCTTTGGTCCACACGGCTCATGTGGCCCATGGTTTTGGTTCAATCCAACTAATAGGCCCATGAGAACTCATGTAACCAAAGAATACCTAGGTTGGACCAAGAGAGTGTTTCGGCCCATCTTTTATTCGGTCTCTTAAATCACGATGAAACGGATACTTAGAAATAAACCAATAAGTAATCAAACATGGAATATGAACTTAAACATCTCAAAAGCGACAAAATGTGGTGATTAGTTGCAAAAGCCTAAAGCCACGTGTTTGATTTTCTCAAACTAATGATTTATTCATGGAGATAAAAGGGGACCTTTATGATATGAAACTAAGTGACAGACTATTAATTTCTAAAACTTAACTTAAACTAGTCCAGTGTTAGAAACTCTACAACAACTGAGTTTGGGCCAAATGATGACCGAGCCTTACGAGTGTTAGCCAAAGTCATGGCTAACACTTACACATACACAAACCATTCATAAATTTATACTCACAAAATTAAGCAACGTGAAATCAATACAGGATCGTGAAAACAATATCAACTACAACCAAGAGAGCGTGCATTCTTGTTTGAGACTAAGTCAACTACCACAACTACAAGGTGAGTTCATTGTCCCCTTTCAAACTATTTTTGGTTTTTAACTCGGGACTGAGAGGCATGTTATTCATTTTAAAACAAATGTTTTAAATTTAACAAAATGCTTTTATACTATTTGATTATGCCAAGTGCTAAAGGCATAATACTCTATCTAAACTAAATGCTATTTGATTATGCCAAGTGCTAAAGGCATAATACTCTATTTAAACTAAACGCTATTTGATTATGCCAAGTGCTAAAGGCATAAGACTCTATCTAAACTAACTGCTATTTGATTATGCCAAGTGCTAAAGGCATAAGCTACTTGCTAATACTAAAGCTATGTGTTAATGCCAAGTGCTAAGGGCATTTACTATCTGATCATGCTATTATGGATGCTAATTCTATGGGATCATGTTACAAACGAATGCTATGGGTTATGCTAAATACTAAGACTACGGGTTAGACTAAATGCTAATACTACGGGTTTATGCTATGAATTAACACTACGGGTTATGCTTAATACTAATGCTATAAGATTATACTACTTGACGATGCCATGGGTTTTATGCTAAAAACTAATGTAAACTCTAGATGCTAATGATTCTATAAGGCTATGGGGATACTACATGCATACATACACACGTATACTTTGGATACTTGAAACTATGAATACCATAAACTCTTGAATGCTATATGGTTGCCATGCTCAAACAACGGTTTGGCCTCTCAGTGCTTGCCTTACCGGTTGTAAAGCTAGTTCTTGTGCACAAGTTACGTAAATGCTGGACTCTTTATATGCTAAAACTATAGGCTATGGAAGAACAATAGTTGGTCTCTCAGTGCTTGCCTTCAGGTGTTCTTCCTAGCCGGGACTTGAAGAACAATAGTTGGTCTCTCAGTGCTTGCCTTCATGTGTTCTTCATAGTCTTATCGAGGAAATGGACTGATGGCCTCTCAGTGCTTGCCATGCGGTGTTTCCCATAAACTATTTACTCAGGTGATCAGTGACTAGGACGGTATTGGTGAATCTTAGATGACTTTGTGTCATCATGAGTAGCCCTTATCTCCCCCTAAGTTACACGTAAATCCTGGGGCTGGTATGGACTGATACTGAATTCCTTCGGGCATTCATTTGTCTATTCCGGTAACATTCAATCAAACTCACGGATACTCTTGATGTATGGGGTAAACTTACAAACAGAAGTGTTTAAACTATGACAGGGAAACTATACGGACGGGTCGGTAAAGGGCTTAATTATTATTAATAACAGTGTCATATCCGGATTAGTATGTGGTGGGACGTCGTCTGGGCGGGTTGTAGGCTTGACCCAGGGGTATGCCCTATATATAAGCATACCGTTTTGGATATTACATGTGGAGTTAATAAGATTAAGGTTTTACCGAAAGGAGTTATGCTAAAGCTATTTAAACTTATAAACTACATGAACTCACCAACCATTGTGTTGACTTTGTTTTCTTACATGCTTTCTCAGGTGACGCACAGGTTTAATCATATGCTTTTGGATTGCATGCTAGGCGTCCTAGTTAGAGGACCTAGTGATTTTGGATAGCACATCTTTTGTAAATCATACGAATCGTTCTTGGATGTCTTGTACAGTTACAAGATAGAAAACATTGATTCTTTTGTTAGGTTTACCGAGTTAAATTATCAAACAATAACAGTGTAATTTAACGTTGTAATCCTATTCATATGCTTTATTGTGCTTTAGTGATTCTTAACATTGATGCTATGTAACAATCTGATCAACCCGATTATCACACCCGATATCGCGCCCCGGGAACCTTCCGCCCGACGGGGACTCCGATCCAACCCCGCCGGCCCGGGGTGTGACAGTTTCGGTCAGCTAGAACTAATGTGTGTCCATACAACTCCAAGTTGTTGTGTTTTAGTGTGTTTGACCAGGTTTGACCGTGTTGACTCAACGACCTGTTGGTGTCATATATAGGTTGTTAGCATTCGTTTAGAGTTCGTCAATTGTCCTTAATTCGAAAGTTGTATACGTAGGCATGTCCTGCATGTTCATCACATAACTTATTATTTATAGTAAGTTTCCATTTTACCAAGTTTCTATTTTTAATAAGTTCCTACATTTAGTAACTTCACGTTTAAAGTTACCATTTTTTTTGAAAAGGACATTAGTTTCCATTATGTGTTCATGTCAGCTCCTAATCCATTCATCAGTTCCAAACATTATGTCTTAGTGGACAAAAGTTATTATTTATACAAAGTATGCCAAGTATATGTGTTTTTACCAAAATAATCAAGCCAAAGATTTTATTTTTTGTTAATACTACTTATTCTATCATTTCTAAGTAGTAAACATGCTCATCTATCCTTAATTTCAAAAATACCTGTTTAAAGTTTTCTTAAATGGAAAGTATGAACAAAACCCATTTTATCAAAAATTTAACCACCCAAACATTTTACTATGTCTTTAAACATCATCATAAAACTTCAATATGGCAAATATATACATGCAATTTATGTTCTACCACACCAAAATTTTTATTTTTGGAAATGTATGAGCACGAAAACTTTTATTCTATATTCAATCTTCAAATCAACACATGTATGCTTTAATCTTATTTTTTTTAATAGATTATATGGGATTGTTAGTGATTCAACATGCTTTGGTGTCATATTGGGGAAGAACAGTTAATACCTCCGAGATCAAGACTTGAGATGTGGCTCAAGAAAAGTTGGTTGTGATGGTCTAATGTGGTTGGTGATGGCCTCTCCGCTAGAAGAAGGAGGTGATGATGGTATAGGGTTCTTCCAAGCTATCTTCTAGCTTCAATGCTTCAATACATAATTGAGTCCTTGTTTTGAGGTGACACAGTATGTCACAAAGTTGTTGATGTCATATGGCAGTGATAGTATTGGTGCACTGTAGACTTTCTGTTTCAAGAGGTTGAAAGCAGCTTCTTGTTTGTCGCCCCACTCAAACTTTTTGTCCTTGTAGGTTAGAGAAGTTAGAGATTGTGCGATCTTCGAGAATCCCTCGATAAATCGTCGGTAGTACCCTGCTAAGCCTAGGAATTTTCGCACCTCATTAGGGTTTGTGTATCCCTTTCTCGTTGTCCACATGCCTAATGAATTGGACTTCAAGAACCCAAAAGTCATATTTGGAAAACATCGCATATAATTTCTCGACTTTCAAACACTTGTTAGCCTTCATGCAAGACATGATGCTCAGGGGTATTCCTCTTCGCTCCCCTTGTATGGTTAGTTCTTCTCCATTTGGTAACGTGACTCGAACGATCTTTCGTGATATACGATCTCTGCTTGGTTTGCGGTTTGCCAATCCAGTCCAACCACCACATCGAAGCTTCCTAGAGTTACCGGCATTAGGTCGATTTCGAGATCATGATTAGCCAATTCCATTACGTATCCTCAAAATATGTGTTGTGTTTCGATAAGTTTACTGTTGGCTAACTCTATTGTGTACTTATTGTCTAGTGGTGTTGGTGTGGCACTTAGTAGTTAGCTAAACTCGCTAGATATAAAGCTCCTATTGGCATAGCCATTATTTAAGAGAAGTACTAGTCATGATGTTCAGGTCATCTTTGGCTTCTCTAGATCCTATGATGAAGGCTCTTTCCTTTCCGTTGTTTCCTCCGGCCTTCTTGTTTTGGGGATAGTCCTTATGCATATGTCCAAGTTTCCCGCACGTGTAGCATCCACTTGGTGCATCCGGGACTTTGTCGGGTTCCCACTTCCGCTTGTTGTCTTGTGGCTTCTGATGCTTGCCCCACTTGGGCAGCTTCCCTTGTGCTGCCGTCTAGTCTGTCAAGCGTTGAGCCATGCGGATGGTGGGTTGAATGAGAGTAGGTTTGCTGCTATGACCATACTCTGAATTCGATCAAGCAGGCCACTGATATACTGTTCGATTTTCTTGTACTCAGGGGTTACCATGCCAGGGCATAACTTGGACAGCTTGTGAAATCGAGTAATGTACTTCTTGATTTCAGATCCTTCCATCTTATGGATCCAGAATTCCTCCTCTAGTTTCTTAACTTCATTACAAGGATAGTATTCCTCATGTATCATTCGTATGAATTTCTCCCATGGAATTGAGTTGGCGTTCTCTAGTCCTAGTGTCTAGACATGAGAGTTCAACCATGTGAGGGTTTGACCCTCAAGCGTTCCTATATCAAATTTCACTTTGTTTTCTTCTGCACAATCACACACGTAGAAGACCGATTCTGCCTTCGTGATCCATCGGAGCAGTCCAACTACTCTTTAAGACCTTTAAAGGTGTTGAGATGGCAACTAAGGAGGGTCTTGAATGAACATACCTTTGTCTTGTGATAGGTAGGGATGAGAATTTGGTACCGTATACTGAAACGAACCGGTACTGTACCGGTATAGTACAAATGTCGTTTTAGATGATTATTTTGTAACAAATACCAGTACCAAACCGATACGCTACCGTACCGATCATTTTGGTACGGTATACGGTACCTATTTTTTCTAAAATTTGTTACCGGTACTTTCAGTAGCGGTACTAGTATGGTACCGGTATAGTACTGATCTCATCCCTGGTGATAGGATCCTGAGTTTCAGCAGTTAAGGTTGTTTAGTGTTTCAGGTTCGGGTTTGATATGCCTCGCACTACGTTATTCAAAAGAATTAGGGATTCGTTTATTGTTGTTGTTGCCGTTCGACTCGCTTTGAATACGGTCCACCTCATAGTCAGCTATGGCTTTGCTGACTCGCCTTTCCACCATTGCTTTGATCGTTGCCAATCCATTGGCTCTTCCGTTGGGTCGCGTATATGGTCTTCTTCCTGCCATTTTCTTTACTAAACAGAATAAAGGAAATGAGATAATACATAGTTCTAAATCCAAGAGGGAGATAATATACACATAAACACAACATTTTGAAACATAAAGTGACATTTGATTAATATAACTTGTAAGGAAATTACAAAGTACTTTAACTCAAACATTACAATTCAAAATATAGTTGTATGGGCACCACATGCCCATCTAGGTTTATGGTACTAAAAGTAAATATCTACCCATGGTACCGATGCGATAGTTGATGCAGAATCTCCACTCTCGGTCGGCTCTTCCTCTTCGTCCTTCATCGGCTTCCCTCCTCATCAGGCTCCTGCTCCATGGCCACCTGAGCTGATGTTGCCCAGGCTATCTTCTCAACCGTCGCCGCTCTGGCCTCAACTACCCCTACCTTAGCCTCGGCTACCTCTACTCTGGTAGTGAGCTCAGGCATCCGCATACGCATCCATAGTAGTACATCAACCAGGTCACTATGACATTGGTCTGTGATATTCAACTCGTCCGTGAGTCTTTCCACCTTCTTTGTCATGCGATGCTCCCCCTAGAGCAGGCCGGTGATGGCTCCTATCTCCTCCTGCATGTGACTGATTTCTCGCTCCATCTTCGCTGCGAAGGCAACGAAAGGCTGCTCCATCGGGAAGCCCAAGGCAGGTAATGTAGTAGTGCTCGAACTCGTGCCTGGTGTCGATGGTGGAGGTACCTGCTCTCCACGCACCCATTACCTAACCATATATTGGTACCGATACCAGTGCTAGTTGTGGCTATGTGAATCGACGTGGATGATCTCATCATAGACCCTCTGTCTTGGCAAGGGGCTCCAGTTGGCGCCTCTTCGCATCGGTCTCCTCTAGTGGTGTGGCGGCTGCTCATTTTCCTGAGTTATCACGCCCAGTGTTAGACATTCTTGTTAACAAATAATATGCTACTATAAGTTTTGGAAGTGCATAGTATTATGTGTAGAGACTATGTCTATAGTCTACGTTTACTAAATGCAAACTTAGTCCTCCATAACCAAGTCTCTGATACCAATCTGTCACACACTCAAATTTACCACTTGCGGTATCATACCGCTGTGTATGACGTGGCAGGATAAGATACATTGTTCATATAGAACGACTCTATTTGAGTTTGAAAATATGTGGTCATCATTTAACACAACCATTAAACTAAGATTTTTGCAGCGGAAAGTAAATATTGTTTGCGGAAGCTAAAATAAATTGCTTTAAAACACATCATCAAAATTAATAACATAACATAGACAAAGGATTTTCAAAATATGCAACGAAACTTCAAGAGCTCCATGTTGTGCTTTCCATGTCCTTACGTGCTTTAATTACATGAGAATTACATGCTAAAATGTGTCAACATAAAGTTGGTGAGTTCACGAGTTTAATAAGTAAACGGTAAATAGTTTGCAAGACATAAACTCGAAATGTTAAAGTTATAGACCAATGGTCTCGAATGTATGTGTTGCCCTACTATCGAAACAGGACTGTTAGATGCATGTGTCATGTCTATCGTAAAGAAATGGCAACTAGGATGTAATTACATTCATCCTAACTGCTACTCAAAGTTATCGTCAAGTAGGGTTTGTCAGACCCAATATTACTATTAGAGAACGTCTCACTTACGTTTAACTAACGGTACAGTTTAGTGAGGACTTTGTTACGATATAGCAAGCTTAAAACGTCTGTACAACATAACCAATCATATATAAAAAATGTTTGCATGAATTCTATCCCAGTTTAAGGTAAACAGTTAAAGATAAAAAGGGGTCGTAAACTCACATGTGTTGAGTCGTTGTGTTTCTGAACTTTTTGTACTTATGTGTCACCTATATCACATAGGTAGTGTGATTTTGTGTTTATGTCGGTCCGCTAGACCTAATGTGTGTCCCAACAACCCCAAGTTGTTGTGTTTGACCAGGTTTAACTGTGTTGACTCAACGACCCATTGGTGACATATTTAGGTTGTTAACATTCGTTTAGCGCTCAAATCCACTATCTGTTTTACATCAAGCAATACATTGAATAACTCTGGGCATCGCAGTAAAAGCAAGACATGTAGCTGGATTGAATCATCAAGTTCCCATTGAATTTGGATCCACACAAGGAAAAGCACTTGCCATTCAATGGTTATTAGCGTCATCCCAAAAACGTCCGGGTCGAAAGTAAGCTAAATTAGCAAGTTTTATACGTAGGCATGTCATGCATGCTCGTCACATAACTTACTATTTGTAGTAAGTTTCCATTTTGTAGCAAGTTTCTATTTTTATTAAGTTCCTATATTTAGAATGTTCACATTTAAAGTTACCATTTTGTAGAAAGGACATTACTTTTCACTGCGTGTTCATGTTAGCTCCTAATCCATTCAGCATTTTCAAACATTATGTCTTAGTGGACAAAAGTTACTATTTGTAGAAAGTATGCTAAGTATATGTGTTTTTACCAAAATAATCATACCAGAGATTTTATATTGTGTTAATACAACTTATTCTATCATTTCTAACTAGTAAACATGCTCATCTATCCTTATTTTTGAAAATGCCCGTTTAAAGTTCCCTTAAATGGAAAGTTATGAACAAAACACATTTTACCAAAAATCAAAACACCCATACATGTTTCTATGTATGACCTTAACCATAATCATAACACTTCAAGATGGAAAATATATGCATCCAATGCATGTTCTTTCAAACAAAAGTTATTATTAATTTTAAAAAATGTATGAGCATGAAAGCTTTTATTCTAGATTCAATCTTCAAATCAACATAGGCATGCTTTAATCTTATTGTTTTTAACAGATTATATGATATTGTTAGTGATTTGACTTCGTTTGTAGTCATATTGGGAAATATGTGTGTAAATGTCCATTTTTAAGTGAAGTTTGGTGAATAGTAAATACCTCTAAGCTCAAGACTTGGAGATGTGGCTCAAGAACAGCAAGTTGTGATGCTCTGGATGTGGCTCGTGATGGCCTATCCGGTGGAACAAGGAGGTGATGATGATATAGGGCCCTTCCAAGCTTCCTTTTAGCTTCAATGCTTCAACAGACTCAAGGTATTGGCTTGAGATGTGCTCCTAGTGGTTGGATGAGGCTCCTTGGGGCGTCTATGGTCGAGAGAAAACCAAAAATTCGGAGTGGTAATGTGAAGAATGAGGTGTGAGGGAATGGATTGATATTTATAGATTTTTTGAGTTTGGGGTCTTCGCATTCCGCCTATAGGTGGTTCCCTGGGACTATCGGTGTACCGCCAAGGACAAAATAGTCGAGTCCCGGTTCCTGTACGCGCCGTGTACCACCAATGGAATTCGAATCATCTTCATGTATCTTGTTTACTTGTCAATGCAACTGTTAAAATTATTCATGGAGTTCCGCGACGGATGTATGTGAAATCCTTCATGTACAGTGACGGATTCGGGTTCAGTACCATTTGTTTTTTTTTGTGATTTCAAATTGTGTTTGCTTTGTGGTTGTTCATACTTAATGTTACGATTCGTTTTTCACCGTGATTCCACTTACGAATTTGGTTGCATGTTAGATGCCTTAGTATGTTAGTTCACCAACGTTCGTGACTCAATACTTGTGTGGGTTTCCGGTAATTCCTCGAACTACCATTTGAATTGCTCGTGTCTGGACTAATGTGCCACGTGTCACACTAAAGTATAAATTAAGTGCCACGTATGATTTAACATTTAAAAGAATATTAAATTAAAGTCAGTGCTGATCTGGATTTTACAGGGTGTCATATTTCTTCTATCAACCGAAGTCATACACATATTGGCGAACGTTCCTGCATGTGCTGATGATCAATGCACATGCAAAACGAATGTGTACATAGTTCCGTTTGTATAGATTGTTGGTGTGACTTAGAAACACCATACATTTGTATTGCACATGTGTTTCTAACAAAAGAATGTGAAGAGAATTAGTTGTAGGGATTGCAAAAAGTGAAAGAAATGTTAGACATATGTATGGAGCCACATCATAAGCAAGAACATTTCTAAACACTACAACACAAGTTTTTCTAACAGTGACTAGAATAGACACTACAAACAAAATGCCATTTAGTGGCACACGTTTATAGCGGCATTTAATCTTTGTGCCACTATTGTAGGATTTAGTGGCACTTTGAGTGAGTCACAATTTTTTGACCCATACTTTTTAGTGGCACTTATTATTTGTGCCTTTAAATTATATATTTAGTGGCACTTTAAATATGCCACACTTAATTAACATGCATTTTTATGGCATTTAACATGTGCCACTAAATTATTTTAACATTTTACACAAATTTTTTCCAAAATTAATTCCCTCTTAAATTTCATTCTCCCTTAAAATTAACTTAAAATAAATTTTAGCAAAATTAATTCCCTCCATACTTTTTACCATTTAATAAAAATTTCCTCCATGTTTCCCCACCCCTAATCTGCATCCACGATTAGCCCCCTTCCCAATTGAAATTCATCACATCCATTTGTGTTTCATAAACCTACATTCTCATCAGACTCTTTTTCCGATCAAGGGCGACTACATCAGGGTCGACGACATCAGCCTCCTCCGACTCGTGTGTCTATTCCGATCAGGTGCCTCTGCCGATTTGTGTGTTTTCTTCTTGATTCCTTATTTCTACCGAGTTAAGGTAATTTGATAACCGTTTAATTAGATAAATGTTTTGTTTCACTGTGTAAGTGATATAGATTTTCATGGGTTTTGAGAAATTTGTATAATGTTTGGATGTTAACGAAGAAAAATTGAAACCCATCACATTCGGTCCTGTACGTTCAAAATCATCTGTTAACATGCGATTGAAAGGAAGACAAATTGATTTCTTTTTGATGGTCTTCACACCAACCAAAGCCACGGTCCAGTTCCTGTCAACAATTTTTCGAATTGTTTAGTTTATTTTCCATGATATCTATAGATATATTTGCAATTAAAAATTATAAACTAGATTTTGAGTGGATTGGTAGATCTGATGACTTAGGTTACAAAAAATTAGGAACCTCCTTTAATCTATTTTTTTTGTATCGATTGAAAGTTCATAATTTTAATTCAATCTTATATCCTCAATCGATTAGGTTTACATACTAATTTCCAAACTTTCATGTTCATTCTCAGTCAAACGGAAGGAACTTCACTCAAGTCTCAATATCTCATTCCAACCAAAGTTCTTGCTTAGATTACAGCAAAGGTAATGTGTATGTTTTAATCTTGAGTACATTGTAAAGATATAGTATGATGATAAATATTATATTTATGTGGTTTTAATTTTTATCAGTATCATCAATTAAAGTATACTTAGCAAAATTGGTTGCTTTCATTAACTTAAAGGAGTGGATTGACATGATATATGATACTTACATGTGTATTTCAGTTTAATATATTAAAATATTTATCTAAATTGAGAAGAAATCATTTCTCTACAGATGTTGTTAACACGTCTTAGGTAGGAAACCAGAGGAGATTGTAAAATTAGACGCAAATGATCGTCCATATGGTCCACCTTTAGAAATTTATATCACTTACACAATGAAACAAAATTTGATATTGGAAAGCCGACGTGTTTGGTGTTTAAGTTTGGCTAGCTGCTATGTATTGGAAGCAAGTATTATTCTTAATCTAACCTAACACCATATTCTTGAATGTTCACTTTAGCTGTTCATTTTTTAATGCTTTTCTTTCTGTTGATCAATTTAGGTCTTGGAAAAGTTCATGTTTGTTGTGAAAGTGCCGGATCAAGTGAATATATATTATAATGGTAACATGAATGTAGCATCATCACTATTTTTCTGTGCTAAAAAGCAATAAAGCATGCTATTGAAACATTTAATTTCTAAATTTAAATTTTAACAAAGTTAAAATTTAAATTTTTTGTGTTTTAAGAAATAACATGGAATATTTAGAAGGAAACACAAGCAAATAATTGATTGATTTAATACAGTTTACAACACATATTATTAATCCTCCATGATTTCTATGGCAACAGGCAATACGCCCTAAGTCTCACCTATCGTTACAGACCCAATTGTCTAAACAAAATTTGAAACTAGTTCATGCATAGTATATGTTTAACTACCCAATTATGGTTGTTTTTTTTGTTGCCCCATTATATTAATGTGCTTCTTAGCAAAAGGTTAGGATATCCCCACTACTTTGTTGACTTTGACAGTTAATATAAAGCTAAATTGTGAAGTCATGGATAGATGTTGGATGTATGATGCATCAAGATCAAGTCAAATTTATGTTGACGGGGTGCAAAATTTCTTGAATTTTGCGTTTGAGAGAACATGCAACAATGGGGGGATGATAAAGTGTCCATGCACAAGTTGCCTAAATATGTTATATCAAAATAGGCAAAGTGTTCTAGATCACCTCATATGTTCAGGGTTTCGGCCAGAATACTTGAAATGGGTATATCATGGTGAGGGCACAACGGTTGCATCGACTAGCACAACCCTTAACGAAGAAGAAGAGACACTTCACCATGAAATGCGTGACTTGCTGAATGATGCTTTTGAAGCAGACAATGAAGATGGGATGGAGGTATATGAGAACGCTTTGAATAATATTCATGAGACAAACAATAAAGGAAGCATTTTTGACGACCTTGTCAAGGATGCTGAAGAAAAGGTGTACCCAAATTGCAAATACAACAAACTATCATGTGTGGTGCATTTGTATCATATTAAATGTCTCAATGGATGGAGTAACAAATCTTTTTCTATGTTGTTAGAGTTTCTAAAGGATTTATTACCTGAAGGAAATTTATTACCCAAAACAACACAACAGGTGAAAAAAATCATGTCTGGTTTGGGTTTAGGATATGAAAAAATCCATTCATGTCCTAATGGTTGCATGTTGTTTTGGGAAAACAATGAGAAGTATGAAGTTTGCTCTATTTGTGGTTCATCTAGATGGAAAGTTCATGAGACTAATCCTGAGAATGAATCGAGTCCTCCTAAGAAGAAGGCTTCAAAAATATTAAGGTGGTTCCCATTAAAGCCTAGACTTCAAAGATTGTTTATGTCCTCTAAGACATCTAACCTTATGAGTTGGCATCATACAAAGCGTGTGAAAGATGGAAAATTACGGCATCCAGCAGATGGATTAGCTTGGAAACATTTTGATGAAAAACATTTTACATCCAGTGACATCAACTTTTAAAATTGCAAAAACAGCAAATGGACCAACCACCCTCTGCAGAAAACTAATTAAACATTTTACCCTTACACTACCTAAATGCAGAATTTATATGGTTGTTATGTTCTGATATGCATTTCAAAAACAGCAGCTAAATACAGAAAAACAGGAGCAGATTGCAACTCAGAATTTATATGGTTGTTATCTTTCCAATATACATTATATAATAGTATAGATATATTTTGCAGAGTAAATTTGTTTTTCATCCAAATGAAACAAGTGAGATCAAAAAATGGATTTTGTATAGCATGGGGAAAAAATGGAGAGCGTGGAAAGGTTCCTTAAAGGCGCGCTTATATGATCCAAGCCTTACTGTTGATGAAATTGTGGCACAACAAGTTGAAAATGACAAGAGAGTGAGTGAAACTCAGTTTAAAGAACTTGCTACTCGTTGGTTCACTCCCAAATTTCAGGTAACAATGATGTCTAACTTTTTTCTGTTATACACTATATTTAATTATGAAATTAAATAAAAATGGTCTTATCATATTTTAATTTACCATTACCATAGAGTACATGTGAGGCTAAAAGAGTGAGCCGCTCAAATATGAAAGAGCCTCATGTTAGCGGGACAAAGTCTTTTGCTAGACTTTCTCATGAAATGGTATTATTATATCTGTTATTGACATTTGTTATTGATTTTTTTTTCATTTCCCTTCCTAACATCAAACATAAATGATAGTCGATGAAGAATGATGGGGTATATCCAACTAGAGGAGAAATGTATATAAAAACTCGGACTCGTAAGGATGGAACTATTGTTGATGACGAGGCTTCTCATGTCGTGGTAATGTAAATTAATGTTCCTATATATCATTGACAACATTAATATATTGTGTGGTTACTATATTAAATATATTTTTAGGCTGCATTAAAAGATATTCCAAAGGTGTCCACAAACACTTCTGATGATCAAACTGATATTACAAAACGCCTACTCAAAAGTTAAGGGCCGGAGAAAAGAGGATACATTAGATTGGTTGGAAGGATGCCAACAGAAAAAAATAATGGTCCTTCTTTTGCAGAATCAGAGACTGTTAATCAACTAAAGAGTGCTGTTAGTGCTTTGGCTATGATCATTCAAGATCATATCCCCAATGCAAACTTGTCACCAGTACTCAGCAATCTAAACGTGAAGGTAATTACATGCATGAACCATTATTTATTCTTTTACAATTACATGTATATGTACAGTCATTTGTTTCATTTATATTTTTTAGGTTCCTGGCATTGGTTCTTCGCCCCATAACAACTCTTTATCAGTTAATCAAACGTCCTCTTCAAGGAGTCAAAATGATAATGGTAACTTGTTAATTTTTAAATATGTTAAAGTAAATTACATGGATGTGCTTATGTGGTTTTTTTATATGAAATTGATTAGCCAAAACTCTCCATTTTATAGGGCAAGAAAGGTGTTTGGGTGACTGATTTTTCAAACCTTGTGGACATTGCAGTTTAGGTAAATTTTACTTAATTTATTAAGTCCAAATCTAATTGTTTTAACTTTTTTAATACTTGAATATCAATATACATGTATATACACACACATAGCTAGAGCTTTTGATATCCGTACATTAATAATGCTTCTTTATATGGTTGATGTTGGCAGGGTTGATATGATGAGAAGTTTTCAAGCTAAAGAGTTGATATCATGAGAAGTTTTCGAGTTAGGTCGTATGGCAAGGAATATTTCATTGTTTAAATTACGTGTGACATGTAAACATTTGGAAACCAAAAGATGTTAGCATATTACATTGCTTTTGATATTTTTTGTATTATGTTTTGAATCAAACTTTTCAATGTTATTATTTACAATCTTATTCAACTTTTGTAATGTATGTTTGTAACAATGTGTTGTACAACGAACGATAAATAGTTTTTACTGGCACAAAATTTGAGCCTTTAAAGGTCTCTTTATATTGTGGCAAAATAAAAGTGCCACTAAAACTAACATGTATATGTAAGTAAAATTAATTTTTAGTGGCATAAAAAATGTGCTACAAAAGTCTCTTTTTATTTTGTGGCATAAAAAAAAGTGCCACTAAAAGGTTAAAAACTTTGTGCAGCACATTGAAAAAGTGCCACTAAAAGGCTTTAGCGTCACCACTTCTAGTGGCACTTTTTTTGTGTGCCACACAATCTTGAAGGGGTTTATAGTGGCACTTTTTTGGCCTTTTAAGGCACTTTTTGTATGCCATTAAATGGCATTTTATTTGTAGTGAGATTCCGCCATATGTGGAAGGCATTGTGTGAGTCTTCCTCTCAAGACAATTACCAATACAATTATAACAAGCTTTACAAACAACTAACGAAAGAAAAACGACAATGTAATCTTTTATACATACATACATGCATACATACATACATGCATATACTAATAACGTTTGTTACATTTTGTTTTAGGTATTTAAATTATTTAATGCAAATCTGGTTAAATGGTTACAAAGAAATGTTTGTATCTGCTTGGAGCAACTGAAATCGGAACTTCGGTCAACATACAACTAATAGAGTCAAGAGTTAGCACGTGAACTTGAAGCGATACCTAAAGACACGTAATAGTTCGCTTGCTACACTTGTCATGTTCATTGACGAAATTGTAAACTCGCAAGAGGTGAACATAAATCATGGTTTTGAAACAAGAAAGGTGAAGACTATGAGTCATCATAATGTACCATTGTTTGATTACCTCCGAGGTTAGGTTTCACACAAGGCCCTTGATTTGCTTAGTTGTTGAGAAAAGCAAGATACAACTTTTGCAGACAGCAAATAAATCTTGTAACTGTTAACTTTTCACTAATTGTGGCATGCCGTGTGCTTTTCGTTTGATAAAATACGAAAACACAGGTAATCAAATAAAACTTTAAACCTTTTTCCTTTATATTATAATAAGTGTACGTGATTAGACGATGCCACCTTACGTGCATGGTGGCATCAGATTGCCGAGGGTGACTTTATGGGCACCAAGGCGAGAGTTAGGGGAAGAAGCCGCGAGTGGTGCACTTTGCATGATTTATTTTATTTGTACCTGCCTGATTACAAGCCGTCATGTGCGCTACCTCGCCGAGTATTTTGCGAGTTACCGCCACCGGCATCAGCGTAGAGCCATATATGGCGAGGCCTACATCACGCTCATAGGCCGTACTCTGGGTCATCTACACCAGGACTTGATCGAGGAGTTGGCTGACCCTGTCCTACCGGTTAGACTCGATCACTGGACGCTCTTCGGTATGAAGATCGTCATGGATTATCCTAGTGTACGGTTGAGGTTTTCTCTCCGAACCATAAAGATACGGATCCCTCCACCGCTACATGTGATGGGAGGAGACGAGAGGGTGGAGGTGTTGGTGGAGAGGGTGACCGGGATGGTGAGGCTGGCGGAGGCGAGGTGGTAGTGGTGAGGAGGAGGAGGAGGGGCAGTCGAAAGTCCTCACTACGTACCATAGCATCCGCATCGATTGTACCAGACAGTGAGGCTTCTGGCATGTGTTGAGAACCTGATGCGGGAGCTTGCTGTCCAATGGATCCGTAGTTTTTATTTCATTTCTTTGTATTGTACAGACACTCATTATGATAATACTATGTGTTATGTTTTTCTTGGTTGTTTATTCGTTTATACATGTAATATGTGTTGTATCATTTTGTCTTTATTAAAACAAAATAATATTAACATTGATGAATTTAATAATAAAAATGAAAAACATTATAAATAAATGTTGTTAATATTTAAAATTATTAACGTTTCCTAATTTTTTTTGATCTAAAGTTTATAAAAAAGTTCTATTTCTTTTAAAGTATAAGTGACGTATAAGCCTATACTACACGCATAATTATTCAATTTTGGGAAGAACATAGCTCGACTAATTCAGAAATACATATACGTCACGTAGAGATCTGTACATGTCGTACAACACGGAATTTTATCAATCACGTCGTAGAATTTATGGTTGCAGGCATGTTGTAGAAGTCGCTAGGCGCTAGTCGGGCGAGGTACCGCCTAGGGATTAATCTGAATTAATCGGCGCTACGCGGATTGGAATTTTTATATGTAAGTTTACAAATATTTATTATATACACACATTAATATCAATAATTTAATATAATACTTCAAATATATTAAAAAATAAACTTAAACATACTAAGCCAAGTACTTCAAATTACAAACTTAAACACAAAATTCTGAGTTTATAGATGGATTTCAATATTTAGTGGCAGGGTTCAATGTTTCAGATGTTAGATTTGATGTTTTAGAGACATATTAAGTATTTAGGGTGGAGAAATGTCTTGAATAATCACTTCTCTGGGTCATTTTTACTTGAAAAAAGCCAAAAAAACAGAAAAACCAAAAAAAAAACAGGCCGCCTAGGCACCGCCTAGGGTAAAATCGAGAAGGGATCCGGGCGCCTAGTGCCTAGGCGCCGCCTAGGCTGATTTTTACCACCCTGGTTGCAGGTGTCAGATGTCATACGTCACGTAAAGATCTGTACGTGACGTACAACACGCACGACAACTAGGTGCAAGAGTTTTTTGTACGTGTCATATAGAGCTATTCGACACGTACAGGCTAGTGGGGTGTTAAATTAAAAAAGCCGAATATACAAATAATCAATCCCATTTTTAATTACATTTTTTTCTTCAATGTGTTTTCTACAAATTTGGTTATGGAAATTTTCTATGATTTTTACTTCCGATTTTGCTACGGATTATTCTATGATTTTTTTTTTAACTTCAAATTTAACTATAAATTTTAAAAAAGTTCACACTATAGATTTAGCTACAAATTTTATCTAGAATTGTTCAATAATTTTTAAAATATTATTTTCGATATATTTTGCAAAAACATTATATTTAAATTTTAATAAATATACACAAATGATACCAATGTTAAATTCTAAACGATTCAGAGAAACAAATTTATTTTATCCAAAATTCAGTGATACAATATAGATTCAAACTACCCAAAAACAATACATTGATATCCAAATTTTAAGGGTTAACTATAT
Source organism: Mikania micrantha (assembly GCA_009363875.1). NCBI lineage: Eukaryota > Viridiplantae > Streptophyta > Magnoliopsida > Asterales > Asteraceae > Mikania > Mikania micrantha. The sequence continues at coordinate 95,730,517 of CM018691.1, forward strand.
AAACCTATATCATAAGTTGAATGATATAGAAACTTTTGTAGTAGTTCTTCTGAAAATAATTGAAGTCTCTCATTTCTTTTAGTGTATTGCCTACATGTTCTTCAAGTTTTTCTATCATAGCTTGTTTCTTTATTTTGTTAGTTACTTATCACTTATTTGTTTCTTCAATCAATTATTGCACTAATAATTAATAGATTAACAAGTACCTTAATAACACATTAACACAAAATCCGCTACTACATAATTACATGAAAACATAACTCACATAAAGTAACAAATATGAACTATTTGTACCCGTTATGATACATTTTATACAAAATTGACTCGTTAACATCTGTTATGACTTGTTTTAACAAGTTATAACCAAATATAACTCAACATAACCATATACAATTATAAATGATCATAAGACATCCTATCACACACGTTACAATCAAACATAATATAACTTTATGTAAATTATTGTACCTATGTATCATTTTGTAACATATTACAATTATATCTAACTTAATATACAATACAATAACAATAACCTTACCCAGTATATTCCCACTTTTCAGTAGGGACTGGGGGGAAAGATAGATACAAACCTTACCCCTATCCCAATTGGGATAGAGAGGCTGCTCCGAAAGAGTCCCCGGTTCAAAGTTATCGTTTGAAGTTGATCATCCCAAAGATTTTAACGTTATTTTCACAAAATAATTAAAATAACGTTAAAATTAGTGCACTTTTACTTTTGCCCCATAAGGGCCCACACATATATACATTATATGCGTGCACCGCAAATGAGACGTTATATCTAACTTAATATAAATCAGTTTAATTAATCATTCACTAAAAATTTTTATTACATTAAATTGTTTAATTTTGTTTTTACATAAAAAAAATACGAAGCTCATAACTTTTCTATTGTGGATACAAATTGTTGGTATTCAACATCGACAATGTACCCATTGAACCGTTATCATGCACTCCGACTATCAGTCATTGGTCGGTTGTAAAACGGATTATGCATGCACCATTTTCGTGGTATTTTGGATGATGGTCTTTTAATTTCTCATGCAAGGTCCGCTCTTCATGCTTATACAGATGCTTCAATTCACGCCTATTCGGATGTTGACTAGGCTTGTTGTCATGATGATCATCAATCCACCAAAGGATATGCTCGCTCTCTCTCCCTCTTGGTTAAGATGATTACGAGCCGAGCCGAATCGAATCGAGCCAGGAGTAAGCTCGGACTCAACTTAGATTTCAATTAAGCCTGTCTCGGCTCGAATTGTAAACCAAGCTTGAAATCTTGGCTCATACTCGGCTCGTTTTTAGCTGAGACGGCTCGGGTCAGTTCGTTTTTTGCTCGGTTTTCGCATAATTTAAATTTTAGTATATGAATTTATAACTTGTGAGCTCTAGATCATGTTTTCTTTTGTTTTCTTTTATTAATTTCTTTAACATAATTACAAATATGAAACAAAATTATACATATTATTAAAACTAACATTATTTTTTTATATTATGGTATAGCATGTTGAACAAACGAGCCGAGCCATCCTAGGCTTGAACTCAGGCTCGCTTTCAAAACAAGCCAGCTCAATTACAAATGAGCTTTAACTTTTTCCGAACAAGCTACGAGCCGAACCCGAGATCCGAGCTTTTTGTACAACTATACTCTTGGTTCTAATTTGATCTCGTGGTGTGAGAGGAAACAATGTATTGTCTCTTAATCATCTACTGAATCGGAGTATAAAGCTTTGGCTGATAAATTTGCCGATCTATCCTAACTTGAGGCTCTTCTACATAAATTACACGTGTATATTGCCTCGTTCTTGTCTTATGGTATGACAATCTTGGTGCCACATATTTTTCAGCTAATCCATTTTTTCATGCTCGCACAAAACATACTAAGGTAGATTTTCATTTTGTCATAGAAAGGGTTGCTGCTCAAGAGCTATCAGGTCAATTCATCTCTGTTGGTTAAACCCAAGATCAAATGCAAAATATTCAAGTGAAATATAGAAACGGGGTATACGAATTATGCAAATAAAGAAAACAAAAGATGGTTCTTTTATTCCATAACAAGACAGGCCTTAAATAGGCTAACATTCAAATGACACTTTCAAAAGATTCTGCACACTACCACCTATTCAATACGGAATTACCTAATAAAAAGCAAGACTCAAACAAACACCCAACGGATACTTTGACTATTACTTATTCAACTAACTAAATAACCACGATCCTAATTGACCACCTCCCACAACAAGATATAAATCTCATTTAAAACCATAATTGTGCTTAATACTAGACCCACACCATTTAACCCGTTTGACCCGTCAAGATAAAACCAACATTCACCCCAATAATCTTGACGTGGTCACGGGCGTTCATCAAAGTAAAGTTGGTTCATCAGCATCCAACCAAATCAAGTTAGCTTCGTGCTCCTTGTCTTTCCATTTCGTACACTCGTTTGCAAAATGCCCAAACGCTCCGTGCTCATAGCATCTAAACCCACTTTTAACACCTCGACCCGAGCCTCTTCCACGTCTTTTTTCACCTCTACCAGATCTTCCACGACTTCTTCCTCGTCCTCTTCCTCGTCCATATTGCCTTTCACTTGAACTAGCCATTAAAAGTTGACTTGATCTTCATCCTTTTCTTCATGACTTTGGAGCCTATATTCATATGCTTTTAACCTTCCTACCGCCTCTTCAAATGGCATATTTTCAAGATTGTAAGACCAATAAAGGCTGATGCTCACCAAACTCTCCTCTTGACTAAGTCTTGGAACTCTCTAAATCCAAACAGCCTTCGGAAGGAAGGAGTTAACCTTCGGAAGAAGCATTACTTCCGAAGGAAAACTCACTCCTACCGAAGGCTATACAAAAGAGTAAAGCTTCCGATGACCTCCTCAGACCTTAGAGCTCAACACTTAGAGCTTCAAAGACCAAAGCTTCCAATGATCAAAGCTTTTGAAGACAAAGCTTCTAATCAAGAGCTAAACAGCTTCTGAATACAAGGACTTCTGAAGACTTTGGTGTTGACAAAGATTCTATACACTTGTAGAAATAAACAGAGCTGCTTTCTCTCATGAAGACTAATAAAGATGATATTTTTGTGAAAGTCAGTAGCAAAGAAGATTTGTCAGAACCACAGAAGATAACAAGATATTAATGCCTTTTGTAGTGTAGGCATTTATTGTAAAAGTCAAAGGTGTCTTTTGTATTAATTGTAATTAATATGGCTTGCCCTGTCAAGTTCATAACAAATACTAGTTTTAGCATTAGTTTGTTTCTAGTATTTTGTCCAGCCTTGTATCCCTAAGAGGATACAGCTGTAGGTCTTAGTATAAATACGTTCACTTGTTAGTTAGAAAACCACGAGTGTGTGATTGAGCTAAGTGTTGTAAAGCTTAACAGTTGAATGCAATATACTTTGACCTTGATTTTATAACTGATTTCTGTATTGTGTTTCAATCTGTTTTACAAACTAAATTGATAGAATTTCCGCAACTATCAACTGTGTAGAAGATAACTTGTGATAGTGTTGTGTAAGCTACATAACATGATCCACAAGTGGTATCAGAGCCTTGGCTCTCTAACTTAAGCAATTAACCAATCTTAAGTTACCAGTTGTCTATCTTCTACAACTCTTTTTTTGAAGCCACCTCTAGACAAAATGTCAACTGTTAGTAAGCATGACATTGAGAATGGTACTTTTAACAAACCTCTCATGTTCACTCCAGATGATTATGATACATGGAAGGTTAGGATGGAGGATTTCATCAGGAACCAGGACTTCAAACTTTGGAAGTCAGTTCTTGAGGGACCATTCATCCCAACCATTGCTGCTGTAGGTACTGGTGGTGCACCCGTGCCAAAAGATCCATCTTTATACTCAGATGAGGATTATAAGATGATGGAGGTGTATTCTAAGGCACTATGGCTAATCCAGATGGCGATCCCAAACTCTATCATACACGCATCCAAGAAATGAAAGTCTGCAAAGGAGCTGTGGAACTCTTTGCAGCAGATGTATAAGGGGTCAGAAGATGTCAATGATAACAAAAAGGACATGCTGAAACAAAAAGTTTAAGAACTTTTGCCAAGAAAACAATGAGAAGATGGCTTCTCAGTATTTGAGGTATGTCCAATTAGTCGATGAGTTGGTTGCTGCATGAGTGAAGATGGAAAACCAAGATGTTAAAACAAAGTTTATTAGATCACTTCCACAAGCATGGAACATCTACTCTGGTGCTATACATAGAACAGAGAATCTGAGAACTTTGAAGCTTTAGTGCATACCAAATGGAAATTGATGCCTAAGAAGCTAGATCTACCTCTGTAACCTCAGGTTCAGCCACCTTGTATGCACCAATCCATAATTCTCCATTCAAAAATTATCAGCCCATCTATCACTCAAACTCCACACCTATCATCACATTTCCAGAAACACCAACCCCATCAACCTCCCATTCAAATCCATTCTCAAGCTCTACCCCACTAATCACCTCAAGACAGGGAGCTTTTATGGCTGAAGAAACCAATTATTTTCATCTTTTCCAGGAGGATTTAGATGGAATCCCTGCTGATGATCTTGAAGAGATGGACATCAACTACCAGATGGTAGACAGAGCTAAGAAGTTGTATCAGAAAACTGGTAGACAGTTTAGGAAGCATAATATGAAAACAGGGTTTGGTCTAGACAAGTCTAAACTCAAATGCTTTAATTGTCAACAGCTGGGGCACTTTGCAAGGGAGTACAAATCCCCAAGTTCTCAGCCATCAACTTCTGGCCAACCAAACCACAAAGCTCCAAGCTCCTCCACCGGTGCAAATGTTGCAGAACAGCACGACTTTTCAGACTGGAACTTTCAAGCTAAGGATGCATCTACATCAAACAATGCACTGATGGCCAATGAATCAACCTCTACATTCAAGGTAACAGAAGATATGTGTACTCCTGAATGTTTAAAAAAATTAAATGCTTATAAACGGTTTAATGCTCAAGTCTGTAATGAGCTCGAGTCACTACAAATTGTTAAGGCAAATATATTTGAGTCTGAAAGAAATTATAAGGAAAAGATTGAGGAACTGGAAAAGACCATTTCCAGTTTAAAACATGAAGACACTAATAAGCAGTGTCAAATAAACAATCTTTGGAAAGGTTAACAACTGCCAAAACAGAACTTGTATTGGCTGAGTCATACAGAGACAAATTTTTGAGTCAAGGTGAAAAATGTGAGAAACTGTTTAAAATGAGTGATACAGCTGAGCTAGTAAAGAAAAGAGAGGCTGGGTTGGGATATAACAAAATGGAACCTCAATCTGCCTTCACTCCAATGGTGGAGGTTCGATGTAAACCAGAAACTAATCTTGTGTATGATGAAGTGTTGGACGTACACAAGGTTGCTTAAAATGATGACCTCTCTGGTCTAAGCCCTACTTTCTCAACATGTTCATCTAAGGATGATACTCCCATTGTTTTGGAAAAAGAAAAACCTGCTTTGAAAATTAAGAAAAGAAATAAGAAAAACAAGAAAACTTCACTAGTTTTTGTCAAAGCTAAATATATGCAAATGGGGAGTACCTCTTCAAATGAATATGTTACTTGTCCATCTGACAAATCCCATAGGGCTAGGTCAGAAAATAGAGATGCAAGAAGCTCTAAGGCTCAGAAAAATCATCCAAACAAAAGTCCAGTTGGTACCCCCAAGTCAGAACAATCATCTTGTTGCCAACTGCTTCTATAATCGAAGAAGCAGAATACATTCAAGACGGCAAGGAAGAGGAATTCAAAAGGGAAAATGGAACAAATAATATGTTTCCTTGGAAAAACAATCTGCTTCCGGAAGAAACCAGTTAGTCAAGCAACAAAAGAAGCCATCGGAAGCAAGTACTTCTAACAAATGGAAAAGAAAAGGCAAGAATTCTTCCGAAGCATAGAAAGCATCGGAAGCACATGTCAAGATTGCTTCTGACAAACACCAGAAAACTCATCACTTCGGAGGAAGAAGAACATCAGAAGATAAGCCCTACTTGAAGACAAAAACCAAACCATCGCAAGAGAAGGCAAAAGTTACTTTCGATGGTTTCCAGAAGAAGCAAGTTCTTTCTACCACTCCAAAAGTCAAGAAAATCTAGAAGAAGAAGGAAACATCTGAACCACCAGTTCAACCACCTGTCCCACCAACAGGAAGCTCATCATCTGTTCCATCAAAGATGATGTCAAAGAAAATTACTTATAATGATGCAAATGGAAAACCCAAGACCACATGGGCTTGGGTTCCATCAGGACCTAACTCACTTCTGGTCATGTGCAGGGACAGAAAGAATCAAAAAGCAACTTGTGGATTGTTGATAGTGAGTCTTCTAGGCACATGACAGGCAACAAGACCCACCTACACAAATATGAACCATTCTTTGGAGGGTCTGTTGAATTTGGAAGTGATCCAGTGGGAGGATATATCACAGGTAGGGGCACAATCACAAATGACAAGGTAAGCTTTGAGAATGTGCATTTTGTAAAAGAATTGAACTATAAATTGCTGAGTGTATCACAGGTATGTGACCAAAACCATAACATCTTGTTTAGTTAGCATGAATGTATTGTCCTGAAACCAGGATTTGTTGTTCCAAATGACCAAATCCTGCTCAGAGCCCCCAGAAGAAACAACATGTATATGCTGGACATGAGCACAGCTACACCACTCAGCAATATAAACTACTTTGTCTCAAAATCTCCACTTGATGAATCATCTCTTTGGCATAGGAGACTTTGTCATGTAAACCTGAAAAACATGAATAAACTTGTCAAAAACAACTTAGTTACCGGTTTACTAACAAAAAAATTCATCTGTGTTGATAAATGTGTTGCTTGCCTATAGGGGAAGCAACACAAATCATCTCATCATGCCAAAAAGATAAATTCAATAACAACAGTCCTGCATCTGCTACACATAGACTTGTTTGGCCCTACAAGTGTGAAAAGTCTAGGTAGAAAGTCATATTGCTTGGTGGTCACTCATGATTTCTCTAGGTATACCTGGGTTCTTGAATACCAAGGATAAAACTGCTGAGATTTTGAAATCATTCACTCTCAAAGTTGAGAATGAAAGTGATCATCATGTAAAAATCATAAAGTCTGATCAAGGAACATAATTTAAAAACCATACTTTAAACTCATTTTGTGAATCTAAGGGTATCACAAGACAATTCAGTGCTCCTAGGACTCCACAACAAAATGGTGTTGCTGAGAGAAGGAATAGGACACTAATTGAGGCTGCTAGGACCATGTTATCAGATGCCAAACTTCCAATAACTTTTTGGGCAGAAGAATTCAACACTCCTTGTTATGTTCAAAATAGAGTATTGGTAGTTAAATCACATGGTATGACTCCTTATGAAATTTGGCATAAGAGAAAACCATTTAATGGGTTTCTCAAACCATTTGGATGTCAATGCACCATCTTGAATACCAAATATCATCTAGCCAAATTTGTTGAGAAATCAGCAGAGGGCTACTTTGTTGGGTACTCTTCACATGCCAAGGCATGTAGAGTATACATCAAAGATTTCAGGATTATTGAAGAGTCTGCAAATGTTCATTTTAATGAAAATACTATCAATAAACCTGGAATAGGTCTTGATTGGTTTTTTGATCTTGATAAATTTACATCTGCATTTAATCATTTGAAAGAGTATGTTCCAGAACGACAGACATCTACCTTGAACTCCTCCTAGCGTGCAAGAGAAGAATATTTTCGTGTTGAACTGCCAATAGCTTCAAGACAAACCTTGGCAGAATCCACTTTAACACACCAAGTTGTCTCACAATCAGAGACTACCAACACCTCTCGGCCTGTTCCTTTAAGTGACTATACTTCTGTTCCACTGAGTCCAGAAGAAGTTGGGAGCCCTTCTGTTGAAGCAAACACTCTGGAAACTTCTCCTCCCAGAGAAAATCAACCCACAACAGTCCAACTTCAGAGACCTCAAGATCTACCAAAAATCCAGCTGGAGTTTGTACTTCCAAACCTCCTACAGGGATTTTCATTAATCAATCAAAGTATGTCAAGGATATTCTTGAAAGATTCAACTTCACTGATTGCAAAGCTTTGGGTACTCCAATGTCTAAGACAACATCCTTAGGCCTTGACCTTGAGGGGGAGGATGTTGATCAACATCAATATAGAGCAATGATAGGCTCTTTGATGTATCTCACAGCAAGCAGGCCTGACATTATGTTTGCAACCTGTTTGTGTGCAAGATTTCAGGCCAATCCCAAGAGTTCACACATGTTTGCTGTGAAAAGAATCTTCAGAAACCTCAAAGGAGCACCAAGTCTAGGATTATGGTATCCTAGAAATGAAGATTTTTAGTTCATGGCCTACACTGACAGTGATTATGGAGGTTGTAACATCAGCAAGAAATCCACATCAGGAGGATGTCAATTTCTTAGGTCCAGAATAGTATCATGGCAACGCAAGAAGCAGTCCTGTGTTTCTACCTCTACTGCTGAAGCTGAATACATTGCTACTTCTAGCTGTAGTGCACAAGTCATCTTGATTCAGAATCAAATGAAAGACTACGAAGTAGAGATGTTCAACACTCCTATACAAATTGACAACTCAAGTGCAATCTCCATCAACAACAATCCTGTCAAACACTCCAAGACCAAGCACATTGACATCAGATATCACTTCATCAGAGATTGTGCGGAAAAGAAGTTAATTCATCTAGTCAAAGTTGATACAGATAACAATTTGGATGATCTCTTCACCAAGGCTTTTGATGAAGAAGATTCAGGTACTTAATAACTGCCATTGGTATAATTAATTTTGAATAAATTAATTGATAAAAAGGAGTGAACAATCCTTTGAAAGATAAACTTAAATTATCTTCTGACTCCTCAGAAGATGGTTTAAGTCTTCGGAAGTATTTTTTACCCCTTTTATCGGAAGAAATGACACTTCAGAAGACAAACTCTCTTCTGAAGTATTTCTCTTCCGATACATTTACTCTGCCTTCAAAAGTTCAATCTTCTGATAATTGTCATTAGAAGAAGATGCCTTCCGAAGCACACTTCCATCTGATGAAGTATTCTGAATCTTCACAAGCAAGCGCGTCCGATGTTATATTTAACTTTCTTTAAATATGCATCGGAAGTGCCTGTCTTCCGAAGAACATCTTCTGGTCTAATGAACTCCTTCCGATAGTAACATCTTCAGAAGCTTCTTGCCCTTTTGGAAACTTGTGAGAATTCCAATACCCCACAGCTGTATCAGAAGACCTTTTTCTGACACTCTGGATCTCAAAAATTTAAGGTGTCTCCATATTAAATGCTGACATCCGAATGTATAAAAGGTCTCCTGCTCATTTGTTTTCTCTCACCATTTCCTCTTTCAAATTAACTTCCTCATTCTCACTGAAATTAACCCTAAATCCTCTCCAATCGACATGGAATCCTTTGCTTTTCGACCTGCTCACAACTTGGCTGCGGAACTCTCAGCCGACAATGATGCTGACTTCGCTCCGATCATCTCCTTTCTCACAAGGAGGAGGTACAATTTCTCTCTCACCGTCAACCCTGTGGTGTATAAGTCTCATCACCAACAGTTTTGGCGTTCATGCACTATTGCTTCATCTCCTAATGGTAGAACTCTTGTAGCTACCATTGATGCTCATCCCATCTCCATTTTTGTGGAGACCATCTGTCGACATCTTCATCTCAATTATGCTGGGGGAAGGGTCACCTTCACAAGGGATGAGGTAGCATCGACCTTTAGGTCATTGGGGTACGAAGGTCCTCTTCCTTCAACAACCTATTTGAAGGGTAGAGTGTCCTATAATTATAAGTAACTCATACATGTCTTTCTTCACTGTTTATCTAATAAAACAGGTGGTTGGGATCAAGTCCCCTCTGATTTAGCTTTGGCTATTCATGGCTTGATTTCCAACCAGCTGTTTAACTTTTCTGCTTTTATTTTCAATAACTTGGCTGACAATCTTTCGTCACCAAAGAAGTTATGTATGTATCCCAGGTTTTTGCAACACATTTTCTACAGTGAGTTGGGCACCTCCCTTTCACTGACTGGGAAAATATATAACATCGCTTTGGTTAATGCCAAGGTTTTTATACAACTGAAGAAGAAGAGTGTTCAGTTCTCTAGGACTTTCACTCCTCTTCTTCCTTCTATGGAGCTCTCTGATCCTGAAGGTGACAACACTGTAGAACCAACAGTTGCTGATCCCACACCATCCCTTTCTTTTCCTCACCCAATCAAAATCACCTACAAATGCAGGCGAACCCCGGAGCAGCTCTCTATAGCTGTTCAGGACCCTTCTACTGAACACGTCAAGAAAAAAGGTGAAAAGAACTGGCGGGGGCACAGTTCCACATAAGGTTAAAGCCACATATGCCATTTCACCATTGGTTCTTACTCTGGAACCAGTGGCAGCCCCCATCCAACCTGAAAGCCCTCAGTGTATGTCCCCGTACATACCTGAGAATATCCAAAGGGATACCCAATCATTGAGTCTGCTTCTGATGAAGCAACTCCCTTAGTTCAGGGGTTGTCTCCCAGGTCCCCAGGAGAGTATCACCCATCACTGCCCCTCGCCCATCCTTCTACCCAGGCTTAAGAGCCCTCTGCATTTTCTCTGGATGATCCACTCTCACCCACTACCCAAACCTTATTGAGAGTGCTGATGTGACATCCAGTACTTGTTCGTTTGGCAAGTCCGTACTGTATGTGTACTTTCACTATTTACTGTGTGTAGATACAATGTGTAAACAATGTGCATGATAACAAAACTCTGATAACAAGCAACAATTGTACGTGTTTAAGTGAAAACTTAAGTACAATTAATACAACGATTCAAGAGAAACAACAGTGTACAAACAAACGACAAAAACATATCGGTTGCGATCTGATATCCATAGATGACAGGAATCAGATGGATGGTAACTCATTATGAAAACAAGATGAATTCAAGGGGAACAATGTGAAAACAGGACAGTTTAGTTGAGTCCGTCTATGAGGAAACACAATTCAAAACATAAGTGCAATGTCGTTTCAGAATAACGAACTGATAGTGTGTTTGCGTGGGTGACGATTCACACAAACATATCTGGGAGTTTAAAGTTCTGAAATGATGACAGAAAAGTAGAAAACAAGAATCAGAAAGTGAAACCCTCGTCGTGTTCGTTAGGGTGACGATTCGAACGAATACGCGCAAAGGTGACACGATTTGACGAAACCTTTAAAATAAACGTTTTCGATAAAATAATTTAATAAAATAAATTTAGAAGGTTTATTACGAATCACAACCTAAAAATATAATCCTTTTATTTAATTTCGTAAACTACGCGCTTAACGTTCCGGAAACGCGACGAAAACGAGAACCGAGCAAACGAAACGAAACTGAACCCACTTGGAGTATAAATACCCTAAATGAGTTCATCTTCCTCATTTTTCCCACCCCTACCCTCTCGCTAAAACCTAATTTCCGGATCGTTCTCTCTCTAAAAAAAATTCAAACTTCAACTCACTAGATCTCCTCCATTTCTTGATGAAATCGCATGATTCTTGAACCAAATCGAAGCTATAAACCTCCTCTATCTGAAAGTACAGCTGTTCTAGAGCCAAATCCACTAAAAATCGAGGTATGGAGCTACAAAGATCACAAAAACTAGGGTTTTCACCCCTCTTTGTTCGAACCCAACTTAACCGGTGTAAACCCTTTGTTCTTGACCTTATACCATGTGAAACAAGCTAATCGCACATATGTCTACCACCAATAACAAAGAACCCTGACCAAGATCCCAAAATCACGAGACCAAACCTGGTCCTTGGTCGGCCGAATAGCCATCACCTAGCCGACCGAACCAATACACCGAATGACCTCCTTCGGCCAACCCTTACATTGGGTCGGATGCCACTCGCTAGAACCCTTAATTCGGTCGGGCTCATTCCATTCGGGCCACCCCCATTCGGCCAAGACCCAGGCGCCCGAACTATCCTAGTCGGCCAAGTCCTTCGCTCGGGCCACATTCTCTCGGCCATATTTCATTCGGCCAAAGACATTTGGCCTAGGTCCATGTCTTCATTCGATCGGCCAGCCACCTCATACGGCCCAAGCCTATACATTTGGCCCAGCCAATCGGCCCATTTATTCGACCCATGACATATCATTTGGCCTATGATATTGGAAATAAACAAACCCATATCATTGATAACCACATGAGAGCAACATGCATGGGATGGTTATTAAATACTACAAAGGTGATGGATATTGGGTTTAATGCAATTCACAAAACCTAAACATTAAGTTTTACAAGGATAGTTTCATGGTTTTTAATAGCTATGTAACAATCTATTCAAGTTTACAAGGACAACATATGAGACTTTAAACTACAAAGCTAGACTTCATACGTAGAAAATGATAATGGGTTTCAAGTTTACACAACATGACAAGGATCAAAACAAAGTTAAACATAAAACACATAAAGAGATATACTAAACTCCATCTAATTTTATTGAGTGTTAGTATAATCTATAACAAGGGAACCAAGGCCGAATGGTGACCAAGACCGATAGGTGTTAGCCAACTTTAGGGCTAACACATACACGCACACAAATCCCTATAACTTATACTTATAAGTTACAAACATCGTGAAATCAATACAGAATCGTGAAAACAACATCAAGAAACAACAAAGAGCGCGTGCATTCTCGCTTATACTTAGTAAACCACGATCACTACAAGGTGAGTTCATACGCCCCTTTTCTAATCTTAACTGATTTTAACTCTTCGGGCTGAGGAACATGCTAAATATTTTATTTACTTAAAAGTTTTAGTACAACATATTGTTTATACTATGATTTAGATAATATTGCTTGACTTACTATCGCTTATCATTGTATGCATGCTTGTATGATCATAACATGACAAAGACAATTATGATGAAACATGATAATGTAGCTTCATGAATCATCAACACAATAGAATAATACAGTTGTAAGATTCTATCTTATAACACTTAATTATTCTTACATGAACAAACAATGAGATTATCACAGGTGAACATGATGACAGTAACAACAACAAACAAGAATGATATGAAGACAACATATCTTCATGATATCATTTACCACCGGAGTTAACTAAGTGTAATAAGACAAGATCTTATAACACTAAGTTTATAACTCGGTGAAGTCTATGAGATAACACTAAACAAACAGCATCCACCACCTGAGTCGACTAAGTGTTGTAAGACTAGCTCGTACAACACTATAGTGGTAACAGGGTGACTATATGGATCAACGAGAATGATAATCATGATAACGTACCTTCATGATAACAACACTGAGATCAAACAACATTGGTGAACACAACAACAATTGATTACTGTTGAACTATCTATGTTATATCACGACAATCATGTGCCATGTATTCAATTTTAACAATGTAAGTCCCTCACAAAAATCGTTAACCAGTTAGTTTGTCGTGACTAAACCAACGATAGCATAGTGGTACCATAGGTTTGACAAACCTCCGGCTTGTAGGGCTGGTATGTTGATCGTATTGAACATTTGGCCGGTAACATATGACCGGTGACAGGGCGACAACAGTCAGGGTCTGGTAAGCGACACATGGTGATATTAATCTACAGTAATAATTGTAATTAGTCCTATGATTCTATTGACTAGTAGATTGAAGAATTGACTTTCTCTCATGTCACATTACTAGTAATAGTTTCGTTGAAGGCAATGAGAACAATAAAGTGGTAGAGGCAAATCGGATGCATTGTGATCTGATTAAGTGAGGATCGCAATGGATTGCTTTTAGGCTCTACGCACTTCAAGCAGAGAATAGATATCAATTGGTTAACTAACACTTCTATTATTAGTAGTGAACAACAATTAGCCCCACAAGCAAGAGAATAATAATGAAGAAAAGATGAAATTAATCTATTTTCCTTAAAACATTGAGGGTTTATCAATACTTTGGTTTGATAACTAAACCCCTCTTACTATATTATTCTACATATAACACACTGGGTGATGAACACAAACAGACGGGTGAATATCAAATGGGTTGAATAGGTTAGATGAAAATGGGTATCTATAGTTGTATTGAAAGTGGTATTGAGTTCTATTAGGTATGTGGTGGGATGTCGATTGGGGCTTGTTCCCCTACGTATGCCTATATATAAGCATAGCTAATAGGATGAGATACTACTTGTAAATATAACTATGGAGAGGCCATTGTGTGAACAGATGAATCAAAAAATAACACGAATCAAGTATGACATTGTGACTATGTATGTGAACAATTCAATGTTTTCAATTACTAAACTTATGAACTCACCAACCTAGTGTTGACTTTGTTTAAATGCATGTTTTCTCATGTGACGAACAAGTTTAGTCACCAAGACATCAGGAAATAGCTAGTGGACTTTTAGAAGACCTAGCTACATTTTGTGTCGAGCATATTTTTGAATGACAAAACAATGAATCATCTTTTGTAGATCTGGTACAGTTACAAGATATAAACTCATTAATTATTTTGGATAGAATGACTTGGTTAAATTATGAACGATACATTGTTATTTAACTTTGTAATTCTATATCATTGTCATGTTAAAATTTCTCATTTATATATCATGTGCTATGCTAACAATCTGATCATTTTGATCATCAAACGATATCGCGCCCCGAGAACCTTCCGCCCGACGGGAAAGTCAATCCAGCCCGCCGGCTCGGGGTGTGACAGCTGACACAGTTACAAGCAAGGTTCCATAACCCAGGGCCTAACATCCGAGAGGTTGACCTTAGGAGTGTGGACAAGGTCAATACAGAGGAGGCTGCCATTATTGTTGAACCTTCTCAGTATTGCAAGTGGTATTGAGTTTACAAGTAATTGAAAACATTGAATTGTTCACATACACAGTCACAATGTCATACTTGATTCGTGTTATTGTTTGATTCATCTGTTCACACAATGGCCTCTCCATAGTTATATTTACAAGTAGTATCTCATCCTATTAGCTATGCTTATATATAGGGCATACGTAGGGGAACGAGCCCCAGCCGACATCCCACCACATACCTAATAGAACTCTATACCACTTGCAATACAACTATAGATACCCATTTTGTGTCGAACAGGTTTAGTCACCAAGACATCAGGAAATAGCTAGTGGACTTTTAGAAGACCTAGCAACATTTTGTGTCGAGCATATTTTTGAATGACAAAACAATGAATCATCTTTTGTAGATCTGGTACAGTTACAAGATATAAACTCACTGATTCTTTTGGATAGATTTACTTGGTTAAATTATGAACGATACATTGTAATTTAACTTTGTAATTCTATATTATTGACATGTTAACATTTCTCATTTATATATCATGTGCTATGCAAACAATCTTATCATTTTGATTATCAAACGATATCGCGCCCCGAGAACCTTCCGCCCGACGGGAAAGTCGATCCAGCTGACACAGTTACAAGCAAGGTTCCCTAACCTAGGGCCTAACATCCCAGAGGTTGACCTTAGTAGTTTGGACAAGGTCAATACAGAGGAGGCTGCCATTACTGTTGAACCTTCTTAGGTTCTTCAGGACAGCGGTACAGGAAATAGGACCTCCCTGTGGCAACTCACATTGTTGATGACTTCTTTGAAGTCATCTTCAATGAGGGGAATCTAGGGTGCCAGGAAACCACATCTGGTGGTGGAGGTGCAGGAGCTAGGCTCAAGACTCCATCGCCCAGTGATTCCACTCAGGTGGATGAGGGCACCAAGATTTAGGAATTGACGGCCACCATTTCCACCTTACAACCCAGGGTAGCCCAACTGGAAACTGAAGTTGCTACCCTGTGGCTGGAGGTTCAAACCAAAGATGCTACCATCTTGGACCTCCAGCGCCACCCCCAATCATCTGTACACATTTCACCCTGATCATACTACGGTGCCCTTTCTCTCTTTTGATGCTACCAAAAAGGGGGAGAAGGAACAACCTATAGGGTCAGGATCTTTAGCAGCAGGAGAGGAAGAAGCTGCTCAAGAACTCATTCCATTCATAGTCACTTTGGACAGTGAATGGAATGAGTTCTTGGGTACTTACTTTCACTACTTAAGTTCTTCCGCCTCCTCCTCTTCCGAAGGTACAGGGGCTGCCATAGAGATAGAGCAAGAGCTCACATCCAACATCTCTATGGAGCCCAGGTCCCTTGTTGGGATCCAACAGTCCCCTTCTGGGACAAAGTCTCCTTCTGAGACTACAGCCAAGGTTGTCATGGGGGAACCCATTCAAGCAACCACATCCATCCCCATGGAATCTGTGTCCCCTCTTGGGACAACGGCTAGTGAAGACCTCTCCTCGCATCCTGAGTTCTCTGTGGACTCTACTAAGGAATTTCCCAAGTTGGTTGGTCAGCTGGAGGAGGTAGTGAAAGCTAAGGTTGATTCCGAAGCTGCAGCTGTTTCCGAAGGCCCAGTCATACTTGATGATTCTTCCATAGAAGAACTATTTTCTGATGAACCAACTGGTGAGGCTACAAGATCTATCTCCTTTGGGGTGAACACAATGGACAAAGGAAAAAGGAAGCTAACCCCAGAAGAAGAAGCTGAACAGGAGGAGAGGAGGCCAGTGATGAAGAAGGGCCGACTAGACACTTCCCTAGACGGAGAGATACTAAGACTATCTAGTCTCCTCCAGGAGAAGGGCTATGATGTAGATGAGATCTTGCTCTGGCCAGCACCTCGAATGGCTGAGGAGCTGGATCGGGTGCAGCAGCAAGAACAGGTTGCTTCTGCTGCAACTAAAGTCATGGTAGTCCTCACTAAAAAGCAAAAAGAGGCTGCCTACAGAGAGATGATTAAGAATATCCTATTAAATTATGGATTCTCTAAGCGGCAGCTCGACCCAATGAAGAACTCTACCATGGACATGCACGTAAGAGAGATCAAACAGAAGATTGCCAGAGGAGAGTTGCCTTCAATGGAGCATATCCAGGCTCAAAGGGAAAGCCTGAACTTAGGCTTTGGGGGAGGAATCACTATTGAAATACATATCTTTGGTTCTAGAATCAGAGAAGGAGAAGAAGTGATGTATGGTGCTTCAAAGGAAGCACTTTTTCCAAAAGAAGAGCATATCACTCCTCCATCCAGTCCTTCCTATGACAACATGCCCATATCCTCAGTGATCAAGATCAACAAAGGTCAAAAAGCTGCTAAGAAACAACAAACTACAAATCCTGATCCTAAGGAACAACCAAGGGTGGATGAGAGGAGAGCAACTTAAAATGTTGGATCAGAAGCTGCAGTGGCAGATTCTGCAACTGATCCTGAGTCCACTGCAGGAACTGATGCAGCAGTGGGCTCTAATGAAGAAGCTGAAGCTGAGAGGGTGGTCAATGGGCAGGAAGAGCTGGAAGAAGAGAGGCAACCTTCAAGTCAACTTGTGCTTCACAGAAGACCTGGTCCATCCAAAAGACCTGGTCCTTTCAAAAGACGAAAGTCCATGGCCAGAATCAGGCATGATGGACCACCTCTCAATGTTCACTTTCCTATAGTTGAATGGACCTACAGAGTCAATGAGAGGAAGTTCATTCTCACACTATGCAATGGAAGCTATATGAAGAAAAATGAGATTGAGATGTTAGCTCTTTCTACTCTATACATTTTTTATTTGGCGAACATGCCCATGACCAATCCAGATGATCATTCTGAATCAAGACTCACTCCAAGGATTATTAAGAGAAGAGCAGAGCAGCTGAGAAGTGAAGGATACAGGTTTTGGTAGCATCAGCCAAAGGGGAGACTGTAAGACCAATAAAGGTTGATGCTCACCAAACTCTCCTCTTGACTAAGTCTTGGAACTCTCTAAAGCCTAACAGTCTTCGGGAGGAAGGAGTTAACCTTTGGAAAAATCATTACTTCGGAAGGATAACTCACTCCTACCAAAGGCTATACAAAAGAGTAAAGCTTCCGGTGGCCTCCTCAGTCCTTAGAGCTCAACATTTAAATCTTCAAAGACCAAAGCTTCTGAAGATCAAAGCTTCCGAAGACAAAGCTTCTGATCAAGAGCTCAACAGCTTCCGAATACAAGGACTTCCGAAGACTTTGGTGTTGACAAAGATTCTATACACTTGTAAAAATAAACAGAGTTGCTTTCTCTCATGAGGACTAATAATGAAGATATTTTTGTGAAAGTCAGTAGCAAAGAAGATTTGTCAGAACCACAGAAGATAACAAGATATTAATGCCTTTTGTAGTGTAGGCATTTATTGTAAAGTCAAAGGTGTCTTTTGTATTGATTGTAATTAATATGGCTTGGCCTGTCAACTTCATAATAGATACTAGTTTTAGCATTAGTTTGTTTCTAGTATTTTATCCAGGCTTGTATCCCTACGAGGATATAGCTGTAGGTCTTAGTATAAATACATTCACTTGTTAATTAGAAAACCACGAGTGTGTGCTTGAGATAAGTGTTGTAAAGCATAACAGTTGAATGCAATATACTTTGACCTCGATTTTATAACTGATTTCTGTATTGTGTTTCAATCTATTTGACAAACTAAGTTGATAGAATTTCCGCAACTATCAACTGTGTAGAAGATAACTTGTGATTGTGTTGTGTAAGCTACATAACCCGATCCAACAAAGATCCGAATATTGCTCAATAGGAGCAACAATTGGTAAATACTTCTTTGGTACCGAATTAGGAAATTTTCTCACCATCTCTTCTTCCCCAAGACGTGAACCAATACTTTTGTATTGCTCGACTATACCACTTATCTTACTAGAGAAATCATTTATGGTCTTATTCTCCTTCATTTCACCCGGTCGGTACCTAATTAAATACCGCACTCGAATGGATTCCCAAACTTCCTGTGCATCCCTGTGTTTAGCAACCTGCAAAAGAACATCTTCGGGAAGAGTGTTATAAATTATTGCTTTTGTGGTATAGTT
Organism: Mikania micrantha; assembly: GCA_009363875.1. Taxonomy (NCBI): domain Eukaryota; kingdom Viridiplantae; phylum Streptophyta; class Magnoliopsida; order Asterales; family Asteraceae; genus Mikania; species Mikania micrantha. The sequence goes on from CM018691.1 coordinate 95,749,496, forward strand.
TTTCTTCTCATCCTCATTTTCACTGGTTATTGTCTTTCAAAGCCCTTGTGCTCTCAACACAGTTTCAACCAAAATAGCCCATGAAGTACAATTAGTTTCCGTCAATTTTGGACATTGGAGTGAAACGTTGTTACCTTGCTCGTGAACCACTATAGCACCTGCGTTTTCTGTCATTCTTGCTAGAGTTTGTGTTTGTGTCTTGCTATCTTCACTTGCTTATGGTTCTTGCTCTTCCTTGTTTTAACTTGTTGTTCATGTGAATTGATGCTTGCTTTCTTTTGATCAAATGTTGTGATCAATCACCTTGCTGCCTTGCTTGCTTATCTTGCTTTAGTTCTTGCTATTTCTTGCTTGGGATTTGTATTGTAACAAACCTTAACTTGCTACCTTCTTGCAACTTGCTTCACTTTTCTTGGCTGATTAGATAGTGTTGCAATATGCCATCTCTTGTTTGCTATGAACCAGATTTGAGCCTAAGCTCTGATACCAAATGTTGGTTAAACCCAAGATCAAATGCAAAATATTCAAGTGAAATATATAAACAGGTATACGAATTATGCAGATAAAGAAAACAAAAAGTGGTTCTTTTATTCCATAACAAGACATGCCTTAAATAGGCTACTGCAATACTAGACCCACACCAGTTAACCTGTCAAGATTAACCCAATAATCTCTCCTGAAGATCACCACTGTGATTTATTAATATCATTGACGATTTATTTTATGGCAATCTGCTATAGCCTTAACATCCAATTAAACAAAAATCAATAAAAATATAACTTATACATGCTAACAAACAGTGTTTTTAAAACCAGACAGGCGGTTTAATCGGGAACGGTAAAGTTTGCGGTCTAAAATAGACAAGTGGACCATTATGCAACGTTGCACTGTTTTGGGGCAAATGGGCCGATTGTTAGAATGTGGATGCACCTGATCTATTTTATAGAGGAGCACAGCCAACCTTCTTAAATTATTTATAACGCAGCATGTGGGACAATTTAGAGGGAGGGAAATTTTATTATGGAGTCTAAATTTATTTTGATTATTCTCTTTCTATACATTGATAATTTTATTATATATTTATATAATGTTTATTTTTAAAATATTATGACATTATCCAGTTTTTTAATCCTGTTCGAGCAGTCCGACCATTGGACCGGTAAGGTATCCGGTTTGATGTATGGTCTGGTTTTAAAAACATTGTTAACAAGCTTAAAACAACACTTTGGTATTAGATTATTAAATAATGTTCGAGCGGCACCATACAAAATTGTTAAGTTGTTACTGTGATTTCGTGATAAAAATTGAATTGCCATTCTTAAGAAATTTTGAGTAGGTTAAAAATTGTATTTCCCAACCACGTCAGGACGTCACCACGCTAGATAAAATTGCAAAAATGCATTGATTTGTTCGCATTTTTTTGGGCCACAAAGGTTTTGGACTTTTCTATTATGCTAGAGCCCGATAAATTAGTGATAAAATTGATTGGTTTAAAATTATGACAGCTATACCTCATAATCCCAGATATAAAAGCACAGGTTTCTTTGATGTTAAGACCCTTTTGGGGTAAGTTCTCATGGTCCTTGATCGAGGAATCGATCTTAGTTACCAACCGTCAGGAATGTAGCACGACGGGACCCTCTGCCATAACAAAAAAGATGTTAGACCCTTTTAAGAAGTGGGATCTTGCACAGCGCCACAGCCTAAGAACCGCCACTGAAAGACGGATTTAATGAAACCTAGTTTTTAACAACAAACTAGATCTATACCTCTTAATAGCTTAAATAGATCACTTAAACCCAACATCCCAATTACTACGATCATAGTCTACTACCAACTCTCCGTCTCTCCGGTATCTAATGCTCAGGCGTTCACGAGCACTGAATCGAGCAAATCTATCTGTCCCTTAGGAGGAAACCCTCTATTCGGTAAAACATCTATTGACAACTTTGGCACGGATTTAAACTCATAACATCACATAGCTTACGTCTTATGAGAATCATAAAGTGTTAACTGAGGTAAAAGTTCTTTGGCTAATGAAATTTAGTTGATGTGTATGTTAAGGGTCGTTACCAAAGGTATTACAGCCTAGTGGTATTTTGGTGATGTGATAAAGCTCAGAAACAAAATGGTACTGGCTAAAAATCTTTCAAGAATGTTTTCTCAAAGTATTGACATTTTCTCCGCAAGGCCACCGACTCAGGTGTTTGCGCCCAAGGTTTACCCGTTTCTTTCGGTAAGTGGGTATTGAGGGGGACCCAGAGTTTACCACGCAAGTGAGTTCCCTGGTCATAAAAAAAGTTGCAACTTTAAATTAGGTCTGACATTAATCTTACTATTGTCATAAATAAACATAGTTTTTGCCACATGTCAAGTTATTAGACCATTAATGCCAAATGTCATTTTCTTAAACCATTATTGCCACATGTTATTTTTTTAACCTTCATTCATTCTCTCTTATATTAAATGATAATTATAGTTATATTTTCTAATTTATCAAATAATTATAAATATAATGATAATGATATAATATACATTTTATGTATTAAAAAATAATTTTAATAAATTAAAAATGAAGTATTTTTATATCAAAAAACACAATTAAAAAAAGTTTACAAAATATAATTTTTTTTCTAAAAATAATTATTATTTAAAAAATTGTTTTAAATTTGTAGTTTAGGAAAAATAAAAGTATATTATATTGTAGAAATAAATTTTCTTGTAAAACAATTTTTTTAAAACAAGTTTTTTTTATAAATATACAACATTTCAGTATTCAGTCTGTGTAACACACAAGATTTAACCTAGTTATTATTACGTTAATAACTATAAAAGTTCAAGTAATACTAACCAAATTTTAAAAATTCTACTAAATTCAGCCAAATTGTTTCTTTTCTTCTTTACAGTCACCTAATTTATTACAGGTTTAATTTTGTGTACCTATTAATAAATTTTAAAATGTTCGAAACTAAATTGCTTAAAAGGTATATTCACATCAAATCTAATATACAAATTTAGTTTTTCTTTGAATAAAAATTTATAAAATTTATTTATTATTTAGTAAATGATTTATAGAAGTCTTTTATTTCTATTGTTTAAAGTTAATTTATAGGTGGGCAAACCAATTTTTTTAACCGGTTTCGGATCCAATTCGGTTGGGTTATGGACAACAAAATCAATAACCGACTCCGATTAGGGTTGGGGTTTTTATCGGTTTTGGTTGGGTTTTGCCCAGGTAATGGTGAAACCATTTTTGTTTTTGTTTTCTTTTTTAAAAAACAGGAAGTGCATATACTTGTTGGTTCGGGTATTACCAGCAGGGCCGGCTCAATCTTTTTGGTGGTTTAAAGTGGAATGAAAAATTGTGATTTTTTTCTACTATATATAAGCTCTTATCTTTTGTCTAAGCTTATGACACAAAAGATATGTAGATAATCAAGAAGGAGAAAGTAACAAAAAAACATAAATCACAAACAATATATGAAGATTAATTACAAATATTAAAACAATTTATTTTACACAAATCATAATTTGTTAAAAAAAGACCCAAATGCCAATGTGAAACTATCTTATTTGATAGAGACATTGTCTCTTATAAAAAATGTCTTGTGTTCAGTTCCAAGCAAAAGTAGAATATTGGGTTCAAATCCAAACAGGAGAAATATTAAGAATGTAGTTTAGAAATATTAGTAGGATGATATGACTTTTAAAAAAAACTCATAAAACTTGAGGCCCCTAGATTTTGGTGGCCCTAGCTCCTAAGATGGGGTTTTTTTGTTACTCATCAAAGCCGGCCTTGAATGGCCCTTGATGGTTTGGGTAATCCGTTTTTGTTTTAAAACCGGTTTTTTGCTCATCTTAGTTGGAATTTTGCAAAAGAAAATTTTGAAAGAATATAAATCGTAATCATATTTAAGGTAAATTTGCGATTTAGCATCTTTAAATCGACTAACTTACTAGTTTTTACGTTAATGCATGCACGCGTTAATATCATTCGATAAGAGACCCTATTTTTTTTTTTTTGGGAACAGCAACAATAAAAATTTCATTAAAAGAATAATCAGCGGACACCTAATTATTTCAACGCATCAAAAAAACAAACCATAAAACCAAGACTCAAGACAAAGACATATTTAACCCTGTTGAATTAATCTTGATGGGTCAACAAGTATGGGTCATGGGTCATTTAGAAGTTTATTTGAAGTTTATTAGTTTTAGTTAGTGGGTAAAAAAACATGGGATGGTTTTATCGTATGATGTCACATATGCATGTTTATTTAATTAAGGTTTTTGAATAGAATGAATGTATGAGCAAGAATTAGAAACAAAAATAATATCTTCTATTCGTGACTTTGTGTGTGTGATTGAAGAGGGTCTGTTTATCTAACAAACCCAATGCGTAACATTGAGAAATTGGAGATGTGCACCATAAACTCTATGATAATTCTTTTTTTAACAACGCGAAAGATTATCAATGTTCTTTATCCAAGATTATATCTGCATCTTTATGTCTTTAATCATCTTATCTATTGAGGTTCTAATTTTAGAAAATATCCATGATAATAGCCATATTTTTGCATAGCTTACCGTGATCCATACCTTCTTTTTCAAGTTAAAATTTGTAATGCAAAAACCACAAAATAAAGAATAACTCTCCTTGCTTTTATTCAGAAAAATACTTCTAAAAACTGAATACAAGAAATCAAATTGTTTCCTATGATCAAACCATAACTCGGTTGATCTATATATAAATAAGTTCTAATATTACTTGATAAACAAGCATCTCATATTCTCATTAGAACCTATCCTTATATATGAAATTTAAACTTCCTTATAAATCCCATATGATAAATCATTACAAAGAAAGAATAAAATATAACTCATTTAATTCTTCCTCTTGCTAAGTCTATCATCTTATATCCTTATCATTCGGAATTATACCAACATTCTCCCCCTTAATTCCGAATTGGAATTAAGAGGTCCTCAACTCCAAGTAGTTTCCTCATCTCTTTGAACTTGTTTCTTGCGAGTGGCTTAGTTAGTATATCCGCTTTCTGCAGTTCCCCTGGTACATATTCTACTTCAAGCTTCTCCTTTTCAACACACTCTCGAATGAAATGGAACCTTGTGTGAATACGTTTTCTTCATCCGTGGAACACCGGGTTTTTCACTAGTGCCAAAGCTGACATGTTATCAACTTTAATCACAGTCTTTTGCACCTTGCTTCCCATTAGTTCATACACTAGTTCTTGCAGCCAGATAGCTTGGCATGCGGCCGCGGTGGCTGCCATGTACTCGGCTTCGCAGGACGATAATGCCACTGTTTTTTGTTTTTGCGAACTCCATGTGATCGGTGATGCTCCTGCATAGAAAACATGACCAGTGGTGCCCTTTCCATCATCACGATCAACGTTGTGACTACTATCACTATACCCCTCCAACTTTAGGTCTGGATTTCGATAATACTTAATCCCGTAACCCGCTGCTCCTTTTAGATACCGAAGTATCTATTTGAATGCAGCTTCATGCAATCGTTTTGGGTTTGGAACATATCTGCTTACCACCCCAATGGAATAGGACAGGTCTGAGCGAGTGTGTAGGAGATAACGCAGGCATCCAACACTCCTTCGGTAATTTGTTGAATTTACTTTCGGTTCTTCTTCCTCTCAAGATAGCTTAATATTTGGTTCCATCGGACACTGAGTTGGATTGCATCCTAGCATTCCTGTGTCTTTAAGTATCTTTTCGGGATATGCCTGCTGCTTGATTGAGATGCCATCGACTTCATGAGACACTTCAATACCCAGGTAGTAGGTTAGTCTACCAAGGTCTGATATTTCGAACTTTATTGCCATTTCTTGTTTAAAATTCACGATCATGACCTTGCTTGACCAAGTGACTATTAAATCATCAATGTAAACCCCTATGATCATCAGTTGGTTTTACAATTCCTTTCGATAGATTGCATGTTCTTTCATGCATCTTCCAAAGCCCAGGGATGTTAAAATACCATGCTGCTTAGTGTTCCACGCCCGTGGCGCCTGTCTCAGGCCGTAGAGTGCCTTCGAGAGCCTGTTGTCACACCCCGAGCCGGCGGGCTGGATCGACTTTCCCGTCGGGCGAAAGGTTCTCTGGGCGCGATATCGTTTGATAATCAAAATGATCAGATTGTTTGCATAGCACATGATATATAACTGAGAAATGCTAACATGACAATGATATAGAATTTCAAAGTTAAATTACAATGTTATGTTCATAATTTAACTAAGTAAATCTATCCGAAGAGAATCATTGAGTTTTGTATCTTGTAACTGTACAAGATCTACAAAAGATGATTCACTGTTTTGTCATTCAAATGTATGCTCAACACAAAATGAAGCTAGGTCTTCCAAAAGTCCACTAGCTTAATACCTGAATGCTGGTGACTAAACCTGTTCGTCACCTGAGAAAACATGCATTTAAACAAAGTCAACACTAGGTTGGTGAGTTCATAAGTTCAGTAATTGAAAACATTGATTTGTTATCGAACACAGTCACAATGTCATACACGAGTCTTGTTAATGTTTGATTCATCCATCTCACATAATGGCCTTTCCATAGTTATATTTACAAGTAGTATTTCACCCTATCAGTTATGCTTATATATAGGGCATACGTAGGGGAACAAGCCCCAGCCGACATCCCACCACATAGCTTAACAGAATTTAGCACCACTTGCAATACAACTATGGATACCCATTTCCATCTCACATATGTTCAACCCGTTTGATATTCATGCATAAGTTTGTGCTCATCACCTAGTGTGTTATATATAGAATAATAGAATGTGAGGGTTTAAAGTCATCAAAACCGAAGTGTTGACATGATCATCATTCTTTTTAGTTTAGAACTAGTCATGTGGACATGATCATCATTCTTGTTCTCATTAGTATTTGTCTCATGTTATCCCATAGTCTTCACCATGTTGTAAGATAGTGTGGTAAAAACTAGTCTTATTACACTTAGCTAACTCCAGTGGTGAATGATATTATGAAATTATGTTATCATCATATCATTCTTGTTAGTTGTTCGTATTATCTCTTGATTATCCCGATGTTCATCCCATTAAGAATAATACGATGTTGTAAGATATAATCCTCAACTTGTATTATTCTATTGTGTTGATGATTTATGAAGCTACATTATCATGTTTCATCCTAGATATCTCAGTTATTTTATGATCAGACAAGCATGCATACAATGATAAACGATAATAAAGTCAAACAACATTATCTAAATCATAGTATAATCCATATGTTGTACTAAAACTTTTAAATAATTAAAAGAATTAACATGTTTCTCAGCCCCGAGATTTGAAATCAGTTAAGATTAGAAAAGGGGCGTATGAACTCACTTTGTAGTTGATGTGGTTGACTAAGTAATACAAGAATGCACTCGCTCTTTGTTGTTCTTGGTGTTTGTTTTCACGATCCTGTATTAATTTCACGTTGTTGGAACTTATAAGTATAAGTTATAGGTATTTGTGTATGTGTGTTGTGTATGTGTTAGCACTAAAGTTAGCTAACACTTATAGATCTTGGTTATCAATCCTCCTTGGTTCACTTGTGATGGATTATACTAACACTAACCAAATTAGGTTATATTAGTATGCCATGTCTTTATTTACATGTTTCACTTGACTTGTCACCATAGTATGTTGTGAAGGTTTGAATCCAAATAAATTTCTAAGTAACAATTTTTGAGTTTTAGGTTCATATATAAAGGTTTGCATGTTATAGAAATGTAGAATGCTTAACCTTCATTGGCCACTTCAATACTTGTTTTAAATGGCAATTCTTACCATTCGACAACCTTATGATAAAAATGTTTTGTGTTGCTGATTAGTTGTTCACCCATTACCTCACCACCTTTGTAGTGAAAATACCCATGCATGTTACCAATAGAATTTGTTTTAAGTGTTTGTTTACATATTAGTTTAAGTGGGCCGAACCAGTAAACATGGGCCGAACCAGTAACATGGGCCGAACGAATAGGTTTAGGCCGATCGAATGATGCTTGGGCCGAATGGTGATGGCTTAGCCGAATGATGATGTCTAGGCCGAATGGTGATGTGGGAGTCAACTGAGATTGGTCCCGAATGAACATGGCCGATTGAATGTGAGTTTGTCCGAAAAGCTCTTGGCCGAAAGAGGGTGCTCCGAGCGAATGGGCTTGGTCAAAGGCCGAATGAGCCGAGCTTGGCTGAAGGAGTATAGCTCGAATGAGGCTAGCACTTTGGCCGGATGGTTACATTGGCCGAGAGAAAAGTCATGCGAATGGGGAGGATTCATTCGACTCTGGTTCCTTCGGTCTCCACTTGCTCATGCGGTTCACCCATGCGGCCCTAGGCCTTTCGGCCGGGCTGTGTGGTCCTAACCCTATTCGGGCGAACGACCATTTCGGCTGGCTATAGGTCAGGGTCGACTAGGGTTGTTCAAACCGAGCTTCTAGCCGAGGTTCATGTGGTTTTCTATGGTGATATGTGTTAGGACCAGTTTTTAGAGGTATAGGGCTCGGTTAGAAGGGTGTTAATAGGCTAGGTCATGGGATTCGAACAAAGGGTACACAAAACCCTAATTTTCGCCACTTTTCATCTCAATTTAGCTTCGATCCAGAGGTTTTTAGAGCAGATCCCTTGTACTTTCATGTAGGGAAAGATGAGAGCTTCGATTTGGCACCAAGATTGCAAGATTTCGTCAAGAATCGAAGGAGATCCAAGGGTTTGATGTTTGAATTTTTAAAGAGAGAGAGAACCGGGATTTTAGTTTTAGAGAGAGAGAATGGAGGTGATGAATGTGGTAGATGAACTCATTTAGGTTATTTATACACCGGGTGAGTTCGGGTTCGTTTCGTTTGCTCAGTTTTAGTTTTTCGTTACGTTTCCGACGTGTAACACGCGTATTTTACGAATTTAAATAAAAAGGATTTATTTTATTAAGTTATTTTATCGAAAATGTTTATTTTAAAGGTTTCGTCAGATCGTGTCACCTTCGCGCGTATTCGTTCAAATCGTCACCCGAACGAATACGACGATGGTTTCACTTTCTGATTTTTGTTTTCTACTTTTCAGCCATCATTTCAAAACTTTAAACTCACAGATATGTTTGTGTGAATCGTCACCCACGCAAACATACTGTCAGTTCGTTATTCTGAAATGATACTGAACTTATGTTTTGTATTGTACTTCATCACTGACGGACTCAACTAACTGTCCTATTTTCACATTGTTCTTGTTGGATTCACATTGTTCTCAAACTGAGTTGTCGGCCATCTGATTCCTGTCTTCTGCGGATATCAGATCGCAACTGATATGTTCTTGTCATTTGTTTGTACACTGTTGTTTCTCATGAGTTGTTGTATTAACTGTATTTAAGTTTTCACTTAAACACATACAACTATTACTTGTTTTCTAAGTTCTGTTGTCACACAACTTTTTACACATTGTATTTACACACAGTAAATAGTGAAAGTACACGTACCGTACGGTCTTGCCGGACGATCAGGTATTGGTTGTCACAGTCTCCCCTTGTTAAAGAAATTCCGTCCCGAAATTTAAGCATCATTGTCGGGCATTACTTCTTCAAACAGGTGGGGATACTTTGTCTTCATGTGATCCTCACGCTCCCAGGTAAATTCTGGTCCGCGCTTGGTATTCCAACGAACCTTCACGATAGAGATATGGCTTCGTTTCAGTCTCTTGACTTCACGATCCATAATCTCTACATGTTCTTTAATGAAATGTAGTTGTTCATCAACTTGTATCTCTTCCAGAGGTATGACTAACGATTCATCAGTGAGACATCACTTAAGATTTGATACATGAAATACATCGTGTACCCCACTGAGTTCATCAGGAAGTCTGAGTCTGTATGCCACAGGACCAATCCGTTGAGTTATTTCAAACGGTCAGACATGCCTTGGTGCTAGTTTGCCTTTAGCCTCAAAATGAACTACGCCTTTCCATGGGGACACTTTCAACGTCACTCTGTCACCCACTTGGAATTCCAAAGGCTTTCGCCGTTTGTCTGCATAACTCTTTTGGCGGCTACGTGTTTCTTGTAATTTCTGCTGAATTTGGGCAATCTTATCAGTAGTTTCCTGAATAAGTTTCGGCCCAGTGATTCTGTTGTCTCCCACTTCAGTCCAACAAATTGGAGATCGACATTTTCTACCATAGATTGCTTCGAACGGCGCACATCCAATACTGCTGTGGTAGTTGTTGTTGTAGGAGAACTAGATGAGTGGTAAACGTTTATCTCAATTTCCACCGAAGTCTAGGATGCATGTTCTCAACATATCCTCTAGGGTTTGAATCGTTCGCTTGCTTTGTCCATCCGTTTGTGGATGATAAGCGGTTCTCAAGTTGACACTTGTCCCTAAGGATTGTTGCAATGATTGCCAGAACCGCGATGTGAATCGACTGTCCCGGTCAGAAATAATAGATAATTGTATGTCCCTAACCAGATCAAGATCCGAGCTTTATGTCTCCAATCAGCATCAAGTAACTCTATAGTGTGCAGAATCCATAATAGAGTTAAGGAAATAGCAAGAACAACAAGAAAGATCAAAACTTTGATTGTATTCAAAAGTGTATTCGAAAATGTGCCTCAATACGTCTAGAGAGCACACCTCGGGAATCCAACCCTAAACTTGTACAAAATACGTCTATTTATACTGAGTCTAGGCGTAGTCGAAGTTCTATACAAGTTAACTTCGAGTACTCGTACACTATGAGTATTCGAAGGTACTGTACACGAAATCAACCAAAATCTGGACTTCAACTCTTCTATTGTTTGACTTTGTCAGTCTTTATCGTGTAGTGGGCTCTACAAACTCCCCTAGACTGGCGAAGTCATCCAATAGGAAGAGTGACTTTATGTGGTCCAGCTCCTGCGTATAGTTTCAACTCTATAGCATATGCGACTGTGCGAGTAAATGACTTAGCCTCTACATCCCAACCGCCGTATACCTTGATGGGAGATTGATGCAGCTTCATCATATCTTCCTTTCCAAACTTGAGCAGATCCATCAGATCCAAGATCATGTCAACATCATTGATGTCGTCTTTATTCCTCAAAATGATAGCTGAAAGAGTCTTCTCATCAAAATACCAAGACAGGAAGTTCGCAAGGGAGTTGTCAAGAGCCCTTGGAGACACTGGAATATCTTCTTCAGTGAGCGGAGGAGGGTACTTGTAGTACACCCAATACTTCTTCATCTTCGGATCTATGATGCATTTAGAAACAAAACGCCTTCCCTTGGCAGTCCTCATCACTGGAAAGTCTTTCTCACATTGATCCTTCAAAAATTTGGCAAACAAGTAGGCGTGATTGTCCTTTGAGGGGTTGAAGAATATGGCACTGTCGATGCTTCGCAGATCAACCTTAGGCATAGTGCAGAAATCCTGAGGCCTCCTGTAATACTCCACTTTGCCATTCATCCTCTTGACCAGGTAGAGATTTCTTTCTTTGTCAAAAAGCCAGCAGCAAATATTTGACCTATCATTGCGTACCGCAAACAATGATCAGTCATCTGAAATGAATGTGTTCTCGGTAAGTTCCGCGTTCATCTCTCCTAGCCAAGTGGCTTTAACTTCCGGAGGTGCTGGGGTCCAATCTCTCTGTTTCTCGAACCAGCTGTTAATAACCGTTCCCCGTGGTGGAATCTCTTTGCCATCTGAACTGATATACTTGTGTGCATACAAGTAATTGACATAAGGATCCTCGGTAACATCTGCGATCACCACATTCTCGGTTCCATCCTTATCCTCTTCACCAGGCCATTCATAATCAAAATTCTTGGGCAAGTCATCGAAGAAATTATCAAGACCAGCTCCTACGACTTCATCAGGTTGAATACAGTCTCCAAAAAGGATATCATCTGGAATATCTCCAAAAAAATCATCATAGTCACCAGTAGGTCGTCCTGATGAAGATTGATTTCCTGAGTCTCCTTTGATCTTTGTCATCTGGAGGCCCTTGACCCTTTTGTCAAAGGAATCATCTTCTTTCTTGTCTCTACCATCATCATCATCCTTGTCATCCTTCTTTTCTGGCATGTCCTTCTCCTTCTAATCATCACCATCACCATCACCATCATCATCATGACTATCATCACTATCATCATCTTCTTTGTCATCATCATCGGATTCTGGGACTTCTTCTCCTTTTAGTCTCTTGATCTCCTTGCGCATATCATAATTCTCTAAGGAGAGAAATCTGATGAACTTTCGGTGAGCCTTGATCTGTCCTTGAAACTCATCAAGCTTGTCACAGACCTTGAGCATTCCTTCTTGCATCACCCGAATAGTCTCATCCTTTTCTGCGGATTCCTTCTCGAGTAAGAAGACTCTGTCTTGTAAACTCTCAAGGTCTACAGGCACCCCTTTCGGCTCATATGGCGAGTCTGCGTGCAAGGGAGATTTTCCCTTATCACTCTGTGAACGAGGCGGAGATGGTGGAGTCTTGGTGTGGGATATGGGAGTGGTAGAAGATGAAAGTGGGGAACGAGCAGGAATTTCGATGACTAGGTTGGGTTTGGCTGGTTGAGAAGGTGGCTTTGGTTTTGAAGGTGGTTTGGGTTTTGTGGGTGGCTTGGGTTGTGTAGGTGGAGGTGGTTGTGAAGGTGGGGGTGATAAAATCGATGCAGCTGATGAGAAGGATAAGCCAGAGAACATCTTCTGTAGTCTGGGATCTCTAGTCCGCTTGGACATAGTCTTCAATTTCTTTGTTTTGGGCGAGGACTCAGGGGTAGGAGTGTAATCCACATCTTGTACTTCCTCCATTTCTTCTCTTGTTGGTGGAGGCTTTTCAGCAATGAAATCTTCACTAGAATATGAGGACGCCTCGGAAACGTGTCCCTCGGCAGTCGTGCCTTGCTGTGTACCTAGATCAGGAATGTTGTGCTCCTCAGCAACAATGGCAACAGGAGTGCCTTGATCCTCTATCACATCTACATCTCCCACAAATCGTCCAAACTTGATCAGTGGCCTCTCCCCCACGTACTGCTTCTTCCCACGTTTGTTCATCTTCATATAACCAAAAATGTCGTCTCTCATCCTCTTGATCTCCAAAGTACCAAGTGTGGGAGTCAGAGAAGAATATCTTTTGTTGATGATGATCTGCAGAAATCGAGGGAAAGCTAGAAACCGTTCCTTCCTTCTTCCTTTGATGTTAGCGTGCATATCAAGGAAGATCATCTTTGAGAAGTTAAAATTGACTCCAAGCGCTAAGGCTACCAAACAGGAACTGCGAGTCTGGTTAAGAACGTCATATCCTCCTTTCCTTCCGGAGAGGCACTGAGTGACCACGCGTGCCAGGTATCTCCAGTAAGGATGTAGCAATTTCTTCTCGGTTGGAGGATAGGCACCTTCGTGTCCCATCTGATACACAGTCCTGTTTACCAGCTCCTGATCAAGCTCAACCGGGTCAGATTCCTTGTCACCAAATTGCAAACACTCCCGGAGTATTTGCTCTATGATGGTAATAGGTTGACCTTGAATCTTTCCAACAATGCTGACAATACCCTTGTCATCAATACGTTCTTCCACCGAGCTCCAGAAACCTCTAATAAAGTCAGCCACAATTGTGGGATGTTCCATGATTGCGTAGTTTACTGGTGACAAGATCAATCCTTCGACCATACTTTTGAGCTCAGAATGCTTCTCTGGTGGATCTCCAAGATATGCTGTCATGTTGCGATCCGACAAAAAGCGTAAGTCATCCATCTAAAAACAAAACAAATTAAGTTAGTTGAAGATCGAGAAACACGAAATGCTGAAAATTTTCTAAGTCCATAGGAGCATGTGTGTTCTAGAAATAACAGATGTATTCGAAGCGACAGGCTTATTCGAAGTGGCAGGTGTACACGAAATCAGTCTTACACGAAACTCAGTCTGTACACGAAATTAGGTGTACACGAAAGTTTCGAAGTTACAAGTTGTATTCGAAGTATAAGATGTACACGAAGTACATGTCGTATTCGAAATTTGCCTGTATTCGAAATCTCAGATTTCGAGAACACAAGAAACCTTCACAAGTTCATAAAGCTTTCTCCTTAGAAATTCTAATCATGCTCAAATTGCTCAGAATTGAGAGGCGACCAACATATCAAGAGATTGCCTTTCAATTTTGAGTCCCTCAAGGTCAATTTCTACAAAGACCCTCTGTATACGAACATTGTGTACTGGAAAATTTATTTTGTCCATAACTTTCGAATTTACGGTCAAAAATTTATAAAATTCTATACCTAAGGTCTCCTATAGATGATCTAAAAGATAGCCAGAGTAGAATTTTGAAAACAGGTCGAAAAAGTGAGATCGCCTTAGGGAGAAAAGTCTGTACTCGAAATGATCTGTGAAGACTGGTACTCGAAGTTTGAAGTTGACCTTCGTATTTATAGACGGATTTCGAGTACACATCCTTCGTGTACTCAATTTCAAGTACACTTAATTTCAAAAATTTTTCTAACTTTAAAAGTAAAAATAGAGTAAAATAAAATAAAATAAAATAAAATTAAAATTATCTTGGAAGTTTTGGACAAGTTTAAAGTTTAGTCGGGTCAATTTCGTGGGATCAAATTTGTCGTCAGAATTTCACTGACTTAATACAACTATTCCCCACCAATGATTTCCACTTCTTAATCCATAACTTAGACATAAGACATATGATCAAGGTTTTTCTGAAAATATCTTTTGTGAAGTTAGTGAGTAATCAGACTGTAAAACTAGATTAACATGCAACCTATCAATTTTGTGAAATCTTTTGTTTCAAACTTTGATTGCATTTCAACGAACTTAAAATGTTTTGACAGAGTTTAAGGTGAGAAAAGAAAAGAACAGATCTATTAGATTAGAATCAAGAACAAGGAGGAGTTTTATCATCTTGTGCTCATTGGCATCTTTTATTTACTGATCTGCAGACACATTGGCCTTAACGTCACACATCCAGGTCTTTGCTTACGCAAAATAAAGGATGCTTCAGTAGATATTTCCCGCTCTTTGTTTACACAAAACATAGGAAATACCCGAGTTTTTCAAAACGATTTCAAGTTTATTAGAACACAATTTTGTTTTGACTCAAGGACTTAAACAAAAAGTCAAATAGTTGTCACACATTTCTAGTTATCTAATGATCACAACTTCGCACTTATTAATTTATATTTATATATTTTAATTGATCAAGTCTGATTCTTTCATTTCGAAAACTTGTTTTAACTTCTTAGTGCATAATAGATATTCAAAGTTGTTATTCTTTTAGAAATTTTATTAACATAGTGAAATTTTGATCCTCAAAAATTATTTCCCTTCCCAATTTGACCGATTTACTTTGCTTGTCCAAATAAACTCTTTCTGTTTTTTCTTAAGTTTTGAAAAGATAAAATCTTTTTGGAATTTTCTTGAAAAATAATAGGCAGGATCTCCTTTTCTTAGTTTTTTTTTTAAAAACTCAACTCCCTCTAAACTTGTAGATCATCTTAGACTGACTCAAAAACCAAAATCTTTTTGTTCTTTTTATATGTATATTCACACAAAAACCGAAAATCTTTTTGTTGTTTTTGTAAATTTTCTCCCCCTAAATTTGTAATCTAAAATTAAAATAAACAAAACACAAATTTTAACGTATTTACAAAAAAAAATTGTTTTTATTCAAAGCTTATTAGTTTGAGAGAGACAAGTAAGTGATGAAAGCGTGCTGTATCGAACGGTTTTGTGAAAAGATCCGCCAGATTGTCATATGTATGGACCTTTTCAAGATGAATTAGTTTCCGTTCGAAACAATCACGGATGAAGTGAATCCAGATGTAAATATGTTTAGTTTTGGAGTGTTGTACCGGATTCTTGACGATCTGTAAGGCGGCTTCATTGTCACAATAAATAGGAGAGTCAAGAAAGTTCAAACCGTAATCGAGGAGCTGTTGTTGCATCCATATAACCTGAGAGCAGGAACATATTCAGCTTCCGTAGTAGATGTGGATACGGTTGTTTGTTTCTTGCACTGCCATGAGACAAGGCGATCTCCTAAGTACTGACACCCACTAGTGGTTGACTTCCTGTCCAGGTTACATCCACCAAAGTCACTGTCTGAGTATGCAAATAAACGAAACTCAGAGTTCTTTGGGTACCAAAGACCAAGACGAGGCTTCCCAAAAAGATACCGAAAGATTCTCTTGATATCTGGCACACTGACAAACTGAAAACATGATGTCTGGATGACTAGCAGTTAGATACATCAGGGAACCAATCATCGAGCGATAGAGGTGTTGATCAACATCTTCACCATCCAAATCCGAATTTAAGTCAGGACAAGCAGCCATGGGAGTGGATGCTGGCTTTGATTCCATCATTTTGAACTTGGTCAAAATATCTGTGACATACTTTCCTTGATGAATCAGCACACCCTTTGAATCTTGCTTCACCTGAAGACCCAGAAAGAAGGTCATTTCTTCCATCGCACTCATCTCAAATTTCTTCTTCATTACACCTTCAAATTCCTTGCACAACGCCGAGCTTGTGGAGCCAAATATAATGTCATCCACGTAGATTTGGACGAGAATCAAATCATCCTTATCCTTGCGAACAAACAAAGTCTGATCGATGGCTCCACGGGTATATCCATTTGCAAGCAAGTGATCAGTAAGCATAGCATACCATGCTTGCGGTGCTTGATGAAGACCATAAAGAGCTTTGTCTAACTTGTAGACATGGTCTGGATACTGAGAATCTTCAAAACCTGGCGGCTGGCACACATAGATTTCTTCCTTTACCTTTCCATACAAGAAAGCGGTTTTCACATCCATCTGATACATCGTGAAGTTCATGTAGGAGGCATAGGCCAAGAAAATCCGTATGACTTCAAGTCTTGAGACTGGTGCAAAGACTTCCTCATAATCTATCCCCTCCTGTTGGTAGAAGCACTGAACTACCAACCGTGCCTTGTTCCTGATAATGACTCCTGAGTCATCTCTTTTGTTCCTAAAAACCCATCTGGTTCCTATAGGCAGCTTTCCTTTGGGTAGGGGAACCAGATTCCACACCTTGTGTTTCTGAAACTGCATCAGCTCTTCCTGCATTGCCTTGACCCAGCTGGACTCTATGAGAGCCATTTTGACATTCTTGGGCTCGACCTGCGAAATAAAACAGGAATATAAACAAGAATTAATCGGACCTGATTGACTTCTGGTAGTTGTCTCTTCAGGCAAGAGGTTCTGAGCTGTAATGGATCAGCTCCGAGTGATAACGCCTTCCGAGAGAGGTCCAATAATATTTTCAACCGGATGATTCTTTTTTATGCTGAGTGTCGGCACTTCCTCCACAGCTAGATTATCTAGCAAATTGTTGATGTTGTTCACTTGATCATCATTGGAGGAAGAAATGTTTTCGACAGGAACATTTTCACTTACTTCAGCTTCATGATCCATGCAATGTTCCTCAAGGATGTTATCTGAGAATAGTGGATTATCAAAGGTGTGGTGGGAGGAAGATGAAACTTGATCTGTTTCTGGAAGTGGCTGAACAGACTGACAAGTGTCTGAATCTGAAGGGAGAACTTCATGTATCGGGGTTGGCTGATTTGGAGGAGCATTACTGTAGATGCCTGGAGGGTCAACTGACAAAAGTTTCGAATCACAGGGAAGATATTCAACCCTATAGTCGACATCATCACCTTTGTAGAAATCGTCAGCTTGCTCAGATGATCATGCGCTCTCAGATGTAGTGTTGAAAGGCCTAAAAGTAGAATCATACTCAAATAGCCAGTTTGAACCAGAACCGGCATCAGTAGAGTTCATTTCTTTCCAATCAATATAATACGATTCCACGATCATCCGAGTCTTCTTGTTGTAAACTCTGTAGGCTGCCTTCTTGGATGAATAACCCACAAGGTAACACTCATCTGCCTTATCATCAAACTTGTGGTTTGGCTCTGTATGAAGAAGAGTGCAAGGACATCCAAAAGACTTGAAGTGACCAACTTTAGGCTTTTGATTGAAAAGAATTTCATTGGGAGTCTTCTGATGGCTCTTGTTCAGGAGTGCTCGATTTTGAACATAACAAGTTGTATTAACAGCTTCGGCCCAGAAGAAGATTGGCAGCTTTGATTCTGATAGCATGGTTCGTGCAGCCTCTATAAGCGTTCTGTTCCTCCTTTCAGCAACTCCATTTTGCTGAGGTGTTCTGGCTGCACTGTACTGCCTAGCAATCTCTTTCTCATCGCAGAAATCTATAAGAGTCTGATTTCTAAATTCAGTACCATTATCAGTTCTAATCACCTTAACCTTTAGATTCTTCTGATTTTCGATCAAGGTAATGAACTTCTTCAGAATCTCTGGTGTTTCATCCTTCTTGGCCAGAAAGAACACCCAGGTGAATCTGGAATAATCATCCGTCACAACAAGACAATATGACTTCTTCCCGATATTCATTACGTTGACTGGTCCGAAGAGATCCATATGAAGAAGCTGAAGAACTAAAGAGATAGTATTGAACAATTTAGGCTTGTGGAGTCTTTTGTGTTGCTTCCCCTTGGCACATGCGATGCACTTCTCAATAGTGGAGAAGTCTTTAGAAGGCAAGCCGATAACATGATCTCCCTTGGCGAGTCTGTTAAGATTCTTCAGATTTAGGTGACCCAGTCGGCGATGCCATAACAGACAATCATGCTCCGATGCCTTTGAGAACAAACAAGTGTTCTCTGTGAATGAATTTGAGTTCATGTTGATAATGTAGGCATTGTTTATCCTTGGAGTTCTCATCAGTATCCACTTCTCAGGCACTACAAAGCCAGGCTTCAGAATAAGACACTCCTTGTTTGTGAAGTGTGTGGAAAAGCTCTTGTCACAAATCTGAGAAACACTCAATAGACTGTGATTGAGCTCTTCAACATAGTACACGTCTTCAAAACTAAGAGTTCCATTGGTGACCGTGCCCTTCATGCTTATCCTTCCTCCCTTGTCTCCCGCAAATGATACATATCCTCCGTTGAATGGTGTAACTTCATGTAACTGAGAGAAATCCCCAGTCATATGCTGGGAGCAGCCACTGTCTACATACCAAACATGTTTGAGCTTATTTGGCCGTCCCTGCATTTTACACACAATCAATGAGAGATAGGTACCCAAACCATAACATGTTTAGGCACAGGAGAAACAATGGGTTATTTCTTGTGAACCCCCTTTGATTTAACTGTTTTGCCCTTATCAATCTTTAATCTTGCACCACTGCCATGTTTGACTGGTTTTAATGGGGTACTAAAAGTTGGATCACGTCTCCAATATGGCATGTTTGTAACTTTTGAAAAGTTTGAATTTTGTTTATGAAAACCATATTGATGATGTTTGGACGACTTTTTCTTTTTGGCAGTGGATTGCTTTTGAGATTCTTTCTGAGGATTCACCCTAGGCTTTGAGGATTGGTCAGTCCTCGTTGATTTGATAGAGGGTTTTGCCTTGGGTGTGACTTTTTGATTCTTTCCATATAAGAACTCAGTAGGTCTGTGCAGACAGTGTCGAGCAAGATGGCCTGGTTTCCCACATGCATAGCAGCAGACTTTCTGATGAAATTCGATTGGGTTAAAGGGCTTTACACCACAGTTACTCTTACCAGAGGATAACTTTGAAGAGACTTGTTCCAAGGACATAGTTGGAACATAAGGTTCACAGTTAGGATTCAACTGTGAGCCCTCCTCTTTGGTAACTGTTGAATGAGCCGATGCTGCCTCCTTTGTCAAAGGAGAGGAAGTTAATTTTGAGACATGATTTATAGCAAATGTCTTCTCAAAGTTTTTCAACATATCATTAGGCTTAATTTTAATTTCATCAAATTTTCCAACAAAATCAGTTTTTGGAACAAAAGATAGTTGGCTTGTAGATGTAGAACAATCTGTGCTCCTCCCAGCACTTCTTTCTTCCTCCTTCTCATTTGAACCTGTAATACTTAACTTTTCTGCACAAATCTCAGAATCACTAGACATAATAGGATCAACAGTGAGCAAAACAGGTTTGGTGGGAAATTCACAAGAGCAATCAGAATCCAATGCCAAGGCATCAAAAGATGTATTTATCCTTGGCATACTTGAGTAATTATGGTTAAAAGGTGGCTCACACTCCTTATAACAAAGACCCTTACCCTTCTTTTCCCGGTATTGTATGTTTGCCATATTTTCCAAAACCTTGCTTGAATAATCAAACTTTTCACATTTTACTGAAGTTTTAGAAAGTTGAGTTTTAACTTGGTCCAACTTTAACGTGAGTTCATCGATCTTGCGTCTAGCATCTCGATAGTTGGGCTCTTTATCACCTAAAAGTTCCTTGAACCTTGCCACATCCCTACCCTCGGCCTCAAGTTTTCTTTTGAAAATTCCTTCATTTTTAAGAAACTCTGAGTTAAAGTATTTAAGTTTGGTTACTTCTTTGATTAGTGATTCATTATGTGACTTATACTTAAACACTTTATCTATGCAAGAGGTAGAGCAAAGATTTTAAGTTAACTCCTTTTGCTTGTCATCCACCTCGGCCATGAAAGCGTGACTCAGAGTTAGTTCCAATTCCTGCACCTGATCACTCCAACCATAGGAGTCAGTTTCTTGAGTCACCAGTGCTTTGGATGAGCTAGCACTTCCTCCAGCCGCAGCTTTTGATGCATTTTCGGTGTGAAAGCTGCATTTCCTATGTGAACCTCGCTTGTTGTAAATGAAATCATAGTCTGTTGTATATGATTAGAAAAGTCAAGTGTCAAAGGGTTCAGCTAGAGATCCTAAAAGGTTAGGTTCGGCTATGATTGATAGTTAATAGGTTCGGCTAGCATAAGGTTCACGAACCTTATCATAGTTACGTGTAAATTCATTGTTCATATCTGAGCCAAACCTATGTAGCAAACCTATTGGCAAACCTATTGGCAAACCTATGAAACCTATATATATGGTTTTGCTAGTTCATTTCAAGAGACTTCGGGGTAGACTTGGAAGCTTGGAGCTCATAATAACACACACATACAAAGCAACATTCTCTCAAGTTCAAGATCAAGATTCTCTTCATCTTAGTGTCATTCTTTGTATATTCAAGTGTTGTATTTCACGTTTGTATTGTAAACACTTGAATGTTGATGAGAAATTCAGATTCATGATGATATATTACAATGTTATTTTTGATCCAAATCTAGTGATAAACGGATTCCGCACGTTTATGATCGAATCATAGAATTTCGTGATCGATTCTTTAAATCTGCAGTGGTATCAGAGATTTAGGCTCGATTCTACGAGTATTCGGACATCAATCTCATGTAATTTGATCAGAAACTTCATCATTTTGAAGGTGTTCTTGAAGTTCTTTACGTTTTTGTCAACAAAAAGCCAGATCTACGAAAAATTATCAAGTTTTTGCAAATTTTTATCCGATAGAAAGATGCGCCTCGATAAAACAAAGATTTTGACTACTCATACGCCTTCTAACTCCAAAAAATGAAGATTCTAGAGTCATTTTAGTGAAGTTGCAGGTCTGTTCGAACGAACAGACGAACCTAAGTGATGAACCTCGTGGGAACCTCCATAGGTTCATGGGAACCTCCAGGTTAGCGAGAAATTGACTATTTAACGAGAAATTGGGAGAAATTGACCAAATATCACCATATTTTGACCAAGATTCGCGAGATTTTGCTTAGGGTTCATGATTCTATCCGGAAAAGGTTTGTGGATCTAAAATCTCATAAGGTTCGTGAAAATATCGCAAGGTTCGCAAGATTTTGAAAGGTTCGCGAGAAATTGACCTAGATTCACGAGATTTTGGTTGGGGTTCGTGAGATTTTGATCCATATACACCATAAAGGATTCGTGAGCTTCCAAGACTGATAAGGTTCGTGAAAAGGGTTCGTGGCCTATTTTTAAAGGTTAAAAAGCTTCATTTGAGCCAACAAGACACATTCTTAAAATCTCAAGTAAACCTTGTTTACCTATTTTGGGCCTTCCGGATCATTTGGGATAAGTTTCAAGACCTAATTCGGATGTTAAGACAAGATTTGAGCTGTTTTGTTTTGAGAGGTTAAACTTTGACGTTCTGAACATAAAAGATAAATATGACATACAAGAACTGGAACATGGAATGGTTCGCTAATAATGGTCTTGTGTTGGACAATTTGGACAATTATCCGAACTGGAGATCCACATTCGAAATGTTTATTACTAAAGTGGATGACAATTACCAGAAGTTATTGTACCAACAATACAAGAAACCATGTCTGAAATAGAATGATAATTTTGGGACATCAAAACTGAATGAAGATCAAATGTTTGAATTTAATCAAGAAGGAGAATTGTGTGACTTGTTTTCGGTGATCATTTCTGAAGATATCAAAAAGACTGATTTTGAACAAATGCCACATTCATGTGCAAAGTGGAGTTTGTTAGAACTTGCATATAATAATCATGTTGCAAAGAAGATCAATGATGCTTATGATCGTCTTTTACAACTTATGCAAGAATTGAAATATTTTCAGTTTGATATCACTGATGGGCAAATCATTGAGAAGTTTACGCAATTCTTACCTTATCGATGGAGTGATTTTGTTGAAAGAATGAAGGAAACAGAAGTCATTCATCATGTCAAATTAATGAACTTCAAAGATGTGGTTGACAAAATGGAATCGGATATAAGACGAACCGGAACATGGATTGTGAAAATTGTTGAATTCTCGTGGATAGATGAACAAAGAAACATGTTAAAGGCTACTATGAGTGTTGAGAAAGAAAAAGAAGATGTTGATGGAAAAACGGAAGATGATTTGAAAACTGAAGATCGTATTGAGACAAGTGTGAATTTGAGGATGGAAAGTAGTGATGAAGAAAAGAGTGAGGATTCTTCAGTGTCAGAATCTGATAAAGCAAATGAACCTGAAATGGCTGAAGATAGCAAACAGGTGAAGGAAGTTGTAGATGAAAGATGTAAGGTAACTGAAGACACACACATTCTTGATGATTCTGAAATCACAAGTGAGATGAAGAAGTCTGAAGATGATGTGTTGAAGTCAAAGGATGAAACTTCAAGTGATGAAGTGGTGTTAACAGAGGATCAGAGTGTTTATGAGGATGCCTCTGATGGTTTGTCTGAAACAACTACCATCGTTAGTGAAGATCTTTTGTTGGTGCATATTTTGGGTGTCCGCTGCTGTTCGAATAGATTAGATTTGTATTTGCTTATTTGTAATCACTTGTATGTGTTTGTATGTTGTTAATCTGGAAACTGAGTCGTTCGCAGGAGCATCTGCGAATGGATATTGTGTAAAGGGACCCATTCGGCGAATGAAGGGCCGAATGGCTCCATTCGGCCGAATGGGCTACAGGCCCTATAAATACCAGTTTTCAGATTTAGGGTTTAAGGTTTTTTAGGTGTTCTTGGGTTTGAGCACGAAAGGGGGAGAGATCATGCTCGATCTCTCCCCGGCAACACTATGTTCTTTTATGATGTGAATACAATCATGTAATCATTCGATTCTATCAATATACCATTTGATTTTGTTCATCATCTTCATCTTCGTCGTGTATCAAAACCCTAACCTTCCGTCCAAAGTGAAATCACCGGTCCTGTCACGTCTTTACATCTTTGTCATGCCATTTCAGATAAAGAGGTAAGTTCAGGTAAGTTTTCTAAACCCTCGTGCTCTAAATGTTTAAATCTTGAGGGAAAAATTTGGAGTTTGGAGGAAGAAAACTTAAACTTGGAATGTGACTTATCAAACTGCAATAAAGCATACATGGTTTTAAAATCAAATGAAAAGTTTTTTACAAAACATATTGCAGAATTGAAGTCACAGGTTCAAAAGTTGACTGATGATTTGTCAAAGTCAAATGCCAATGAAGGCATTTCTGAACAGAAACTTGACATCTGAGCAAACTAAATTTTAAATTGACAAATGCATTCAATAATATTAAACTCAAAATGGACAAGGTAAAAAGAGACTGACAGAATCATGCACAAATTGGAGAATTATTATGAGTATGTAATTTCTTCAAGTCTCCTTATTGAGAAATCAAGTGATAGAGAAATTTCAAAAGATAACATTCTTAATAAGGGAAAGTGTGACACTTCGCAATTTCCAGGTCAGCATTTATTTTATTTTAATAATAATGTGTATTATTATTACATACGTGGCACTGGAATATTTGTATTTAGTGTGACACGTGGCACAACAGACCAAACACACCGATAATTCGATGAATTATCGCACGAAACTTGCACGTGTCTGGAATGACGAACGTTGGTGAACGGATCAAACCACAGTACACTTACACTGCACAATAGGTTCCGGGGAAACCTAAGTTAGTAGAACAACGCTTATGTGTCGAGAAACGATGATCGTATTCGAGAAATACGAAAGATTCGGTTCAAAACAATGAAATTGGGCTTATTGGGCTCAACCGAGACCCATCGCGGTACGCGATGGGCACCTATTTGGGCCTTCGCGGTACGCGAAGCATGGGGCGGGAGAATTTGAATTCTCCGAAAAACGTCGCGGTACGCGACGACCGATCATCTTCCACCTCCGCGGTACTCGGCGTGTTTCGGGAACCGAATGATTATTTTAATCATCGCGGTACGCGATGATGATTTTTGGGCGGTGTCGCGGTACGCGACAGGTCTAGTTTCGCAGAAATCTTTATATAACCAATGTTAATCATTCTGTCGCCCCTACTTCATCTCTCTCGACTGAAACCCGTCTTCTTCGGCCTGAACCACTCTGATAACACCATTGGAGCTGCAAGGAAGCCATCTTGAAGGTTCCATTGAAGATTTGAGGTGCAAGGAGACTTTGGGAGGCCAACTAGCTCATCCCACCACTTGTACCAACCACCTTGGACGAATTCATGCGTCACGACAATTGAAAGTGCATGAAAAGAACTACACGACTCATGACTTGGAATCGGGAGCCGTAGTGTTCGCACAAAAGATCTAGTGACACTACCTATCCGACACGAAATGCACGATATTCATCAATCATAAGAGACTGCAACACACCTTCGACCAGAAGGGACTGAACATGAGACAACTCAGATGGGACTAGCTGATAGGCAATTGTGATGGTACTATCAAGTTCCACACTGGAAAAACTAACGTAGTAGCCGACGCGATGAGCCGGAAAGAAACAACCAAGGGCGTATGTGCACTACAACTTACGACTCACTCGGAGCTACCTAATCAGAATCCGAACTACACAACAGGAAGCTCTGAGGGTCGAGGACCTCACTCATTTACCCTTGCGTGACACGAATAAACAGATGAAGGTGAAGGCCGACGTAACCTACTATCTTATGGATCGGAACTGGATTCCACACTACGGAGGACTGAGAGGCGTAGTGATTTATGAAGCTCAAAGGAGCCAACATTCTTTACATCCGGTCCCTGACACAATATACCGTGACCTAAAGATGACCCATCGGCGGCCGAGCGTGAAGGCAGAATTAACAACTTACGTGGGTAAGTGGTTAACGTGCTCAAAGGTCCAGATGGAGTACCAAAAGCCATCAAGGCTGTTTCAACAACCCAAGATACCAATGTGGAAATGGAGGAAGAGTCCTATGGACTTAATAACTAAACTGCCAAGGACGGCAAGTGGTTGCGATACTGTTTGAGTAATTATTAACCTACCAACGAAGCTTGCACACTTTGTACCCATCAAGGAGACCGACAAAATAGAAAAACTGAATCGAATTTACCTGAAGGAAGTGGTCACTCGACGGGTAGTGCCAAATATTGATCATCTCTAACCGCGACAACTGATTTACGTCACATTTCTGGAAATCCTAGTATCAAACCTTGGGCACGAGATTTGGATATGAGAACCGTTACCATCCGCAAACTGATGGGCAGAGCGAACGAACTATACAGAGATTGGAAAACGCGCTTCAAGCATGTGTCCATGACTCTGACAATAGTTGGGAGACTCGCTTACCGTTAGTTAAGTCCTCGTACAACAATACTTATCACACGAGTATACAAGCTGCAACATTCGAAGCACTCTAGGGACGTAAGTGTCGATCATTCATTTGTTGCGCGGAAGTTGTGAAAGCCAACTGACAAGCCTCGAACTTGTGCACAAAACGACCAAGAAAATCGTGCAAATACGTAACCAAATGGCAGCAGCTCGAGATCGACAGAAGAGCTACGCCGACAAGAGACGCAAACCTTTAGAATTCCAAGTGGGAGACCGAGTACTACTTAAAGTCTCGCCTTGGAAGGGAGTAATTCGGTTCGGAAAGCGGGGAAAGCTAAACCCTCGTTATATAGGACCATTCGAGATCACTAAACGGATAGGCCCCGATACCTACGAACTACAGCTACCACAGGAATTGAGTAGCGTACACAATGTGTTCCACGTTTCAAACCTCAAGAAATGCTTATCAGACGAAACGCTCGCGAATCCTTTGGAGGAAATCCAGATCGATGAACAACTTCACTTCGTTGAGGAACCGGTGGAAATTATGGACCGGGGACTCAAGAAGTTGAAACCTAGTAAGATACCCATTGTAAAAGTTCGATGGAACTCACGACGAGGACCGGAATACACCTGGGAACGTGAGGATCAGATGAAGAAGAAATACCCTCATCTATTCGCCGAACAAACCAACACCGGCACATGAACTGAATTTCGGGACGAAATTCCTATTAACTGGGGGATGATGTGACACTTCGCAATTTCCAGGTCAGCATTTATTTTATTTTAATAATAATGTGTATTATTATTACATACGTGGCACTGGAATATTTGTATTTAGTGTGACACGTGGCACAACAGACCAAACACACCGATAATTCGATGAATTATCGCACGAAACTTGCACGTGTCTGGAATGACGAACGTTGGTGAACGGATCAAACCACAGTACACTTACACTGCACAATAGGTTCCGGGGAAACCTAAGTTAGTAGAACAACGCTTATGTGTCGAGAAACGATGATCGTATTCGAGAAATACGAAAGATTCGGTTCAAAACAATGAAATTGGGCTTATTGGGCTCAACCGAGACCCATCGCGGTACGCGATGGGCACCTATTTGGGCCTTCGCGGTACGCGAAGCATGGGGCGGGAGAATTTGAATTCTCCGAAAAGCGTCGCGGTACGCGACGACCGATCATCTTCCACCTCCGCGGTACGCGGCGTGTTTCGGGAACCGAATGATTATTTTAATCATCGCGGTACGCGATGATGATTTTTGGGCGGTGTCGCGGTACGCGACAGGTCTAGTTTCGCAGAAATCTTTATATAACCAATGTTAATCATTCTGTCGCCCCTACTTCATCTCTCTCGACTGAAACCCGTCTTCTTCGGCCTGAACCACTCTGATAACACCATTGGAGATGCAAGGAAGCCATCTTGAAGGTTCCATTAAAGATTTGAGGTGCAAGGAGACTTTGGGAGGCCAACTAGCTCATCCCACCACTTGTACCAACCACCTTGGACGAATTCAGGCGATTCCCAGGCCCTCTAGCTGCTGTGTGGTTGATCATCTAGTTGGATTTAACTCAAGAAGGTAGTTCCTACAATCAATCTTATCTAAAATCGTCACTAATCACACATGCAACACCATCACCCACCATTGTCACGAATTTTTGATGTTAATAATCTGTTATTGAATGTGTTTATCACTGATTTGAAGCTTTGATGATGATTCATGATGATCTTGAATACCTATGGTTGTCATATGTTGATTTTATCACAAAATGACTACTTGTGAGTACATGCATGTATGATCCATGATGATCTATATACTTTTTGTTATTGAAATGTTCTTAGAATTGATATATGTGATGTTCTATGTATCTAAAAATAGTCGATTTTGGTCAAATAATGACTAAAACATGAATGTTACTATAAATAGTAACTTTATAGTTACAAAAGGTGTACTATTGATAAAATGACCACATTGGTATGTTTAGATCTATAAGATATGCTTGAAATGATGTTCAAGAGTTATCATGATAGTTATTTGATGCTTAGAAAGGTTTAGAATTGTTAAAAGCATGATTTTATAAATGTTACTATAAATAGTAACTTTTTATCACAAGTTTGCAAATGAATGATATGTATGATAATGTTATGAGTCTAACATGTTTATTTAGTGATTATATGATGATATGGAAAAGAATATGTTATTGGGTGACTTAATTTTGTGTTATTATCATAAGTTACTAAATATAGTAACTTTATTTTGCTAAGTTAATGATTTGTCACATGTTAGTTGTAATGATCATGATTAAAGGGTTATTTAGGACTAAGATAATGATATTAGATGATGTTGGTTGTTAAACTTGACGAAATATGCTTATTTTAGAAGCTTTCTAAATATAGAAACTTTTACGTGCAAACTATGTTAAACCTGCTATGTGTAACGATGTGCTATTTGATAACATGCTCATTTAGGATAAATATGCATGTTAGAACAATCGGAATATAATTTTATGCATGACTTGCCAAATATGGAAATTTTCCTAAAATAGAAACTTACTATAAATAGTAAGTTTCCTCATAGGAATGATTTTTGGGTATCCGTACACTTCACACGACACTAAATCGCACATTACACGAGCACTTGATCCAAAACCGTCACCAACGGGTCGTTAGGTCAAACACGATCGATACGGTCAAACACGGTCAACTCGACCCACATAACCACTTAGTGTCGTTGAACACTAACACGGTCCGGAGAGACCCACATACGCAAACATGAACTCATAACACCTACATGATATAGGTGATTACTAGCCGGCGAGCTACACTACGCTATTGAGCAAACGCATTATACAAACTCAGGTGAGTTTACAGCCCCACTTTTACTCATAAATGCTTTACTAATCTATTGGGGTGAGAATGCTATGCCACTGTTTTAGATATATGACTGGTATGCCGTAAAACTACTTTGAGTGTACTATTATCGCAACAAGTCCTCTCCACCCTTACCGTTAGTTGTGTACAAACGAGTCGTTATTACGTAGTACTACTGGGTTTGACTAGCCCCACTCGGCAACAACGTTGACTGCGGTCATAACGAGTGTAATGTCGATGTTAATGTCGGGTTCCGCGATGACCCGCAGAGGCAAATGGAAACAGTCGAGTTTCGGTAAGATGACATGACACACTCTACGGATCGTAGATCCAACAAAACTATTTAGCATACCCAGTATATATAACTGTTTTACTGTTTTCCAATACTTAAACCTGTGAACTCACCAACTTTATGTTGACACACTTTAGCATGTATTCTCAGGTAACTAATGGAGCACACGCTAGGATGCGCACAAGGAAGCCTTAAGGAGTCTGGCTTGCATATAGACTCGTGTCCTAGGCATTGTGTGCATTGGAAATGTTTTAAAACAATTTAAACTTTTGTAGTGTTGGTTAAACAATTCACTATTCCGCTGCAACATTGTTTAATTATGAATCCGCTGCTTTTGATGTTAAACACATTTTCCGCTGCATATTAAATGAAAACTTGTATTGTTTTACAATCTGTGTGACTCTGTATCTCATATAGAGTCGTTCTATATGACCATAAGCTGTGATCCTGGCCACGTCACACCCACGTGGACTGACACCACAAGTGGGAATTTGGGGGTGTGACAGAAAGTATCCAATTTGTGCTGATGACAATTTTTCTTCTATCATTGAAGATTGTACTTTAGAGGAATATGATGAGGAGACATTGTACATATGTGGGTTGATTGATGTACATAAGAAGTATGATGATTCTCACAATAACATTTTAGATGATGTAAAATCATGTGTTTCAAACTCAGCAACATCATCAAATAAGAAAGTCTCTTTCAAACCCCCATTTGTTGAAATTAAAAAGTTTTCAAAGAACGGAAACAAGAATTTTTCAAAACAAAATGGTTTTTCAAGTTCAAAACCTAAACGTCAAATTCAATCAAAATGGGTTGTGAAATCATCATGTGCATCAAATAAAGTGGAATCAAAGTGTGATACTTCAAAGTATTGGATCAAAGACAAGATTTCACTAAGTCCCAAAAGATGTGAAAATTTGAACTATGAGTCTCCCACGTCAAGTGGTAAGAAGTAACATTTGACTCATATTGGTTCAACAAGGAATTAAAGACCGGTTTATGGTTCGCCAGTGACAAATCACCAAAACCATAGGTTTGTGCAAAACTATTCTCCTAGGTTTGTGGAGAGGAGAATATGTTTGGAGTGTGGTACAAGAGGGCATATCATTGCTAATTGTCCTTATCTGTGTGAGTTAAAAGGACAAGTTAGTAATGCAAATTCATGTGTCACAGAGGTTTCAAAGTTCATTTCTAAAAAATATAAAATTTCAAATCAAAACAAGGAAGAACTTGTGAAAGCCTCAGATGAAGAGAAGTTGAAACTTTCAAAACCCTTAACGTCTAATTTGGTTTTTAACAACAATGTGGTGATTCAAGATTAGTATTATCTTAAGAATGCACTTGAACAGGAACAGTTGTGGATACCAAAAACAAAAAAAGTTTCAAAGGAAACTTCATTAGTTTCAACTGGAAAATGGATTAAATTTCGGTATATGGATGCTCATGGAAAACTCAAGACCTCGAAGGCTTGGGTGACCAAAGCTATCTAATGGTTTGTGAGTGTGTGCAGGAGGATTTCAAGAGGACCTATCAATTGGAGGAGAGCTCAATGATAGTGGAAGTTCCTGAAGTGTATTTGGTAAAATCGTTCTAATCTTTAACTGTCATATTATTATGGAGAACTTGACGGGTTTGGAATTACATTGTCATATTTTCTTGATGTTTTCAAGTCACATTGATCATAATATTTTACAAAGATGGTAAATCATATCGGTTGTCAATTTTCCGGGAATTTTGATTTTTCTATGTACTTATAAAATTCTAAAAATCAAAAAGATTTTCATTTTTAGCATTTAAGGGGGATTAAAAATTTAAAAAAAATCAAAAAAAATATAAAATTAGAAAATTGAGAAATTGATCCGACCTTTGAGATATGATTGTACATTGTAACATTCTGAAGCTTACTTCTATCATACAAGATCAAATACAAAGCGATCACAATGCACTCAGTATGATATGTTGGTAGGTCTTTCACTTAATTGTGATTTCTGTAGACTAATGCCATAATCATTCTTTGTGGGTCACATTACTTAGAACACAGTGTTCGATCTTTGTCCTGAGTGCGTGGTCATTTGCCTCAGTGATTGCTAATTGTATTAGTACATATCTTAGTTTGATCATGTGTTTCTTTTTCAAAAGAAATTCTGAGTTCATTTTTTTCTTTTATTTTCGTTCAAAACATGGACATTTTCTGCGTATACTTACGTATCGACCTGATTGTTATGTTTTGGACATTCTGCTTTTATTTTCTTGGTTTGTTTATAACTTGGGCATTCTATGTGTATACAGAAGTATCGATCTGATTGCTAGGTTTTAAACTTAAGTTATTTTTTGGTTCAATATCCTGGTTTCATCTGCGCATGTGAAAGTATCGATCTTGTTACCGGATTTTGAACATGCCGTTTTATTTTACACTTTGTTATTTCACAAAAGATATTCTGCTTTATTTTTGCATGATCAAACTAAGCAAGAATTTGATCTTATAATTTACAATGGCATCGCTGTTAGTTGATGTTTCACAAAGCGGGGATATGTTCAAGTGAATGGGGAACACAAAGTCTTGTGATTGGTTTTCATTAATCCAAATTCACAACAAGTAGTAAAACTTAAAGTGGATCCATATACTGGCAATCGTCCTAGGCTTCTGCATCGACAAAATAAATCTCATTAACAATCAACAAGTAATACTGAGGTATGATTACAATATGATCTCATGTTTGGATCTTTCTCATCAAAAACATATTTATTTTTTAGTTACAATACAAATTTGGTAGGATTCTAGGATATAAAAATTTTGCAATTCATAGCTTTAGGGGGAGTTTATTCAAATCTTTGAAAAATTCATAAAAATGTTTCTTCTATTTTCTTTTAGACTATCCGATGTGACTTTAATTCTTTGTAAACACTATAATTGATTAATTGTTAGTAAGTGACAAAGAGAAATTGGAGTTGTGATGAGGAATCTAGTATGATCACATGTGAATCAAAAGATTTAGTGTTGATAATGTGTCAACTGATGCAGGTGATCAGGGTGATGAAGATCTGTGTGTTGAAGATGTCACTGCAGTCCTCAGCAAGTGAATCTTGGAAAAAGAAAGACTTAAGATGGAGACAGAGAGAATGAGATCAAGAGAGAGAATGAAGTGGAAACAAAGAGTCTAATGTTGTATATACAACAACAATTGATACAACAGCTACAACTGAAGGGGAGTATGCAGATAACAACGTTGTAGGGGATGCACACAAAGTTTGAGCATATACAACAGCAAGGTTCAAGGGGGAGTATGTTGATGCATTTTCTGTGTGAAAGCTGCATTTACTGTGTGAACCTCGCTTGTTGTAAATGAAATCATAGTCTGTTGTATATGATTAGAAAAGTCAAGTGTCAAAAGGTTCGGCTAGAGATCCTAAAAGTTTAGGTTCGGCTATGATTGATAGTTAATAGTTTCGGCTAGCATAAGGTTCACGAACCTTATCATAGGTTCGTGTAAATTCATTGTTCATATCTGAGCCAAACCTATGTGGCAAACCTATTGGCAAACCTATTGGCAAACCTATGAAACCTATATATATGGTTTTGCTAGTTCATTTCAAGAGATATGGGGTAGACTTGGAAGCTTGGAGCTCATAATTACACACACATACTAAGCAACATTCTCTTAAGTTCAAGATCAAGATTCTTTTCATCTTAGTGTCATTCTTTGTGTATTCAAGTGTTGTATTTCACGCTTGTATTGTAAACACTTGAATGTTGACGAGAAATTCAGATTCATGATGATATATTACAATGTTATTGTTGATCCAAATCTAGGGATAAACGGATTCCGCACGTTTATGATCGAATCGTAGAATTTCGTGATCGATTCGATCATAAAAGTGCGGAATACGTTTATCACTAGATTTGGATCAACAATAACATTGTAATATATCATCATGAATCTGAATTTCTCATCAACATTCAAGTGTTTACAATACAAACGTGAAATACAACACTTGAATATACAAAGAATGACACTAAGATGAAGAGAATCTTGATCTTAAACTTGAGAGAATGTTGCTTTGTATGTGTGTGTAATTATGAGCTCCAAGCTTCCAAGTCTCTTGAAATGAACTAGCAAAACCATATATATAGGTTTCATAGGTTTCCCAATAGGTTTGCCACAAAGGTTTGGCTCAGATATGAACAATGAATTTACACTAACCTATGATAAGGTTCGTGAACCTTATGCTAGCCGAACCTATTAACTATCAATCATAGCCAAACCTAACCTTTTAGGATCTCTAGCCGAACCCTTTGACACTTGACTTTTCTAATCATATACAACAGACTATGATTTCATTTACAACAAGCGAGGTTCACACAGTAAATGCAGCTTTCACACAGAAAATGCATCAACATACTCCCCCTTGAACCTTGCTGTTGTATATGCTCAAACTTTGTGTGCATCCCCTACAACCTTGTTATCTACATACTCCTCTTCAGTTGTAGTTGTTGTATCAAATGTTGTTGCATATACAGCATTAGACTCTTTGTTTCCACTTCATTCTCTCTCTTGATCTCATTCTCTCTGTCTCCATCTTATGTCTTTCTTTTTCAAGATTCACTTGCTGAGGACTGCAGTGACATCTTCAACACACAGATCTTCATCACCCTGATCACCTGCATCAGTTGACACATTGTCAACACAAAATCTCTTGATTTTATTGTTTGGTGAAGCGAATTGATGGATGCCAATACTTTGGAAAGGCATTAGATCTGATGTCTTTACCATCTTTTGAGTGTATGGAGTTGTCTAGATTGAAGATGATCAAGCCCATTCAGACCAAACACAATGAAACTTTGAGAAGTTATTGAAGAAAGAAGCGATATTTGGGCGGAGTTTATTGAGTCCTCAAGCCAAAGACAAGATCCATGGATATCCAAAGCCTAAAGTGTTTAAAAGACCAAGGTTGAGAAAGGTAGAACAGAATAGTAATCCTTATTTCAAGTTCTGGTTCTATGATGAGAATACATCTGAAGCGGTGATTTTGTTAAGACAAGAAGATAAATGGAGAGTTATCAGAATGTTGGATCCTGTTTGGATTGTTAACTGCTCAAAGGAAGACATTGATTTACTGAATGTAGCTGAGATTTTTGCTGGTGAAGGTTATCATGATGTGGGGATCAGTTATAAAGATATGGCAGTTCAGTTTCAGACCATTGCTCGAATGTGTTACACTCTGGGTACACATTCAGGATGTAATTGGGAAGATGTGAACTATTTGTATGTTGAGT
Organism: Mikania micrantha; assembly: GCA_009363875.1. NCBI lineage: Eukaryota > Viridiplantae > Streptophyta > Magnoliopsida > Asterales > Asteraceae > Mikania > Mikania micrantha. Next base: position 95,783,913 of record CM018691.1, read on the forward strand.
TGATGAAGGTTCAGAAAGAAATTGATAACAGGGATGTTAAGTTGGAAGCAGAAAGATTAGCCAAGATTCCTAGATCGGTTGTGATACGAGCTATTGATAATGTTTGCGGAGAAACCAATGGAGTTGATGATAAAGTTGAAGACAAAGTTGAAGATAAAGACTGAAGATTAAGACTAAAGATTTTTTATAGCAACTATTAAGGGGGAGTTTGTTAGTGCATTTTTGTAATAGGTTGCTTATCAAACATGTAAATTATAGAAAGTTTATAAAGGTTTTGCTTAGGTTCGTCTGGCCCACGAACCTTAGCAGGTTCGGCGAACCTATCACATTGATAGGTTTGGCGAACCTATAACCTTGGAAAGGTTCGGCGAACCTATTAGGTTTGGAAACCTAGGTTCACCCAGCGAACCTCAAGGTTCGGCTGGCGAACCTTAGGGTTCAGCTAAGGAATTAGGTTCGGCTGACAGTGTCTGTATATATAGAAGGTTTGTCTGATTATTTTAGAACTCTTGGAGAACTTCAGAAAACCTGTAGAGAGTGTGCGTGTATTCTCTGTGTGAGACTTGTATTGATTTCAGATTGTTTAATGAGATGAAGATGTTTATGGAAATGCTTGTTCTTCTTCAATTCATATAGATTAAACATTGATTCCGCATGTGTTTGATTGATCATAGAACTTCTTGATACGATCTAGATCGAATTCACCAAATCAACAGCAGCAGTCACAATCTTCTCTTCAGGCTTCTTCTCTCCTTCAACATCTCCCATGAGATATCCATCTCTTCAACATCTGCTGGATTTATCTGTTCTAGATTATCCCTAAGGCTTGAAGATTTACAGCTGACAGGAGAGCAGAATTTTCTGACATAGGTGCGATGCCCATGGAGCTGGCATGATTCAGTTCTCTCTGTTTATCATCCATATCATAGGAATTGATGATAGAGATCAGTTCACTCAGGGAGGTCTTGTACATATCCTTTTTCCGTTTGATTGTAGTACAGTTCGAGTTCCAAATGTAAGAAACTGAATTCAGGAGTTTCTTGTTCACTTCTCCCTTGGTCATTTCAATCCCAGAACTTGTCATCTCGGTCATCAGATGAGTGAATTTATTTAGTTGTGCTTCAAGGGACTCTCCTTTGATATGATTGAACATGTTGAATCTCTGTCTCAGCATATCCTTGCGACTTTCTCGCATGTCTTCATTTCCTTCAAATCGTTCAACCAAAGCATTCCACAGTTCCTTTGATGTCTTGTGTTCCTTAAAACCATGAGCTACATCAGTCGAAAGAGCCATAGTGATTGATGCATAGGCCTTTTCATCCTTTTCCATCATCAGGATGTCATTGTCAGTGTACAACTCTGGATAATTGGGAACAAGAGGACCATTGATCTCACTCTGGTATGAGGGCACAAAAGGACCCTCTTCAATGGATCTCCAAAGCTTAGGATCAGTGTATTTGATAAAGGATTGAAATATGAATTTCCGATCTTGGAAGTTATCTCCCGACACGAGCCTAGGTGGCTTTTTTCTGGTGCCGATCTCATTGTCCAGGTTGAGTAGGTTGGACAGATTGTTCAGATTTTTAGATGCCATGAAAAAATATTTTCTAAGTGTAGTTCACGTAGTCCCTGTAGATCCCTGTAGAGCAGATCACCAAACACTACCCGAAGTAGAACAAATTACCCTATACTCGAAGTTCTAAGTGTACTCAAAGTTCTTCTGTATTCGAAATCACCTAAGTTCTTATGTATTCGAAACTGAATTTGTACAAAATACGTCTATTTATACTGAGTCTAGGCGTACTCGAAGTTCTACACAAGTTAACTTCGAGTACTCGTACACTATGAGTATTCGAAGGTACTGTACACGAAATCAACCACAATCTGGACTTCAACTCTTCTATTGTTTGACTTTGTCGATCTTCATCGTGTAGTGGGCTCTACAATAGTGGCACACCATGACGTACTACTGTTTCATCGACATAAAGTCTTGATAGCTTTTCCATCTTGTAGTTTTATTTGATCGGCAAGAAATGAGCGGACTTGGTCAATCGATCAATGATGACCCATATGAAATCATATCCGCTGGAAGTACGGGGTAGCTTTGTAATAAAATCCATAGCTATTTGTTCCCACTTCCATTTTGGTATCTGTGGTTGTTCCAGTAAACCTAACGGCTTCTGGTGTTCAGCTTTGACCTTGGCACATGTTAGGCACTTACCAACATAAATAGCCACATGTTTCTTCATACCCGGCCACCAATAAAATGACCTAAGATCTTGGTACATCTTATCAGTACCAGGATGAACAGAATAACGTGTCTTGTGTGCCTCGTCAATCTACTGCCGGAATCCATACACGATCCTGAAAATAGATAACTCCATACTGTTTCGTCTCAAAGTGTTTCTCGGCTCCACAATCGAGCTCGTTTCTCAAATTGTTTATTGCCATTGCTTCTTGTTGTGCTCGTAGAATTTGATTTCTCAAACTTGTTTGCACAGTCATTTCCATTGCTCTAACACGTAAGGGTTTGACTCTTTCCTTCTGGATCAAAGCATCTCCAACAACATTCCCTTTGCCCGAATGGTATTTTATCACACAATAGTTATCGTTCAGGAGCTCGACCCAACGTCTCTGTCGCATGTTAAGCTCCTTTTGATCAAATATGTGCTGTAGACTCTTGTGATTTGTGAAGATAGTGCACTTGGTACCATACAGGTAGTGTCTCCAAATCTTTAAAGCAAAGACAACAGCTCCCAGTTCTAAGTCACGTGTTGTGTAGTTGTTCTCGTGTATCTTCAACTGTCTTGATGTGTAGGCAATAACTCTGTCTCGTTGCATTAAAACACAACCGAGTCCCTGATAGGAAGCATCACAGTATACTACAAAATCGTCATTGCCCTCTGGGAGTGTTAAGATTGGAGCATTGCACAATCTTTGTTTCAATGTTTGGAACGCCTCTTCATGTTCGTGTGTCCACAAGAATGGTTCACTCTTCTGTGTCAGCTTTGTGAGAGGCAAGGCTATCTTGGAGAAGTTCGAAATGAATCTCTTGTAATATCCCGCCAATCCCAGAAATGATCTGATCTCTGCCGGTGTTGTGGGCACATCCCAGTTCTTGATTGCTTCAACCTTGGCAGGATCCACATGAATACCATTACTGTTAATCACGTGACCCAAGAACTGAACTTCTCTTAACCAGAATTCACACGTGGAGAATTTGGCAAAGGGTTGTTCATTCTTCAAAAGTTCCAAGATTTTCATGAGATGTTGTTCATGTTCCTTCTCGCTTCTGGAGTAGATCAATATATCATCAATAAAGACAATAACGAATTTATCGAGGTAAGGCTTGCACACCCGATTCATAAGATCCATGAACACTGCCGGTGCGTTCGTTAGTTCGAATGGCATCACCATGAATTTGTAGTGATCGTATCTAGTACGAAAAGCCGTCTTGGGTATGTCTTCCTCTTGAATCCGGAGCTGGTGATAACCTGAACGCAGGTCTATCTTTGAGAAGTACTAGGCTCCCTGTAGTTGATCAAACAAATAATCAATCCTCAGTAACGGGTACCGATTCTTGATGGTTAGTTTGTTAAGCTCTCTGTAATCAATAAACATTCTAAAGGATTCATCCTTTTTCTTGATAAACAGAATCGGAGCTCCCCATGGTGAGAAACTCGGTCGAATGAATCCCTTGTCTAGTAATTCTTGTAGTTGATTGGACAGTTCCTGCATTTCTGATGGTGCAAGTGTATAAGGTGACTTAGCTAAAGGAACCACTCCCAGAATTAAATCTATTCGAAACTGTATTGATCGCTCAGGTGGCAGTCCCGGTAAGTCATCCGGAAACACGTCTGCATAGTCTTTCACAACCGGTACATCTTGAATCTTGATGGCTTTCTTGTCTTTCTCCACAACGTGAGCTAGGAATGCGATGAACTGATTCCTTAGACACTTGCGTGCCTTCATGCAGGATATTATCTTGACACTGTGATTTGCTAGATCTCCATGAATTTCCAAGATCTGATTGTCCTCCACTGGAATACGTAGTAGCTTTTCATGAAACAGACGAATTCAACTCTTTAAGAGATAACCAGTCCATTCCGACGATGATATCGAAACTGCCCAGGTCCATCGGTATCAAATCGATGGAAAATGTGTGATCACCAAGTGTTAGTGGGCAATTCCTAAGTACTGTGTCAACTGTTATCTGTTTTCCATTTGCTATCTCCGTAGTGTAAGGGGAGTCTAACGATTCCTCAACATCATTAAGATGGCATGCAAAGTCAGATGAGATAAACTCTGATCCGCACCAGTGTCAAATAATATAGATGCATAAAAGTCAAATAGGAGAAACGTTCCCATGACCACGTTCGGGTCTTGTCGAGCAGCAGCTGCTCTAATCTGAAAGGCTCGCCCTCTAGCTACTTGAGCCCTTGGTTGATTTCTCTCGGGACAATCCCGAGAGAAGTGTCCAGGTTTGCCACAGTTGTAGCAAGACCTGTTGTCAGCAGCAGCTGTAGTACCTGCATTGTTGTTCCTGTTCTGGGTCCCTGTGCTTCTGCATTGACCGGCCCAATGACCAAACTTTCCACAGTTGTTGTATTGTCTGCACTGGGTAGTTGGTTGATGATGATACTGGAAGCTGTTGCACAAAGGTTCATTGCCAGTGTAAGGCCGCTTGATTTGTAGTGGTTGTGGTTGGTTAGCCATTGGTGTTTGATTGGTTGCAGCAAATTTCTTGACCACTCTTTGTTTATTTGACGGGCGCTTATCCAGCTTTCCTGGACTTCCAACCCTTGTTGCTTTAGCTTCCTTCTTCAGTGTCCCAGAGGCAACCATCACATCTGTCAGTGTTGATGACAGAGTGACACCCATCTCTAAGGTAGTTGGATGAGCAGCAATTACATGCCCCTGGATACAAGCCGGCAGTACACCGACATACTGCTCTATCCATTTCTCCAGTGTTGGCACTATATCTGGTGCCAATGTGGCTAGTTCAAGAAATCTGGTGGTGTAGGCCAGATGCCCAGCACCAATCATGACGAGGTTGAGTAACTCAGTTTCAACCTTCTTCAGTTCATTTCTCGGGCAAAAATCTGCCCTCAGCATAGTCTTGAAATCTTCCCAAGGCATAGACAGTGCCTCATCTCTTCTTCCTCTGACTTGAACTTGAGCGTTCCACCAAGTCAGTGCTCTTTTGTTGAATGAGCCAGCAGCATACTTCACCTTGTACTAATCAGGACAGCCACTGATATCTAGAGTTGTCTCCATTTTCTCGATCCATTGGATCAAGCTGACAGCTCCTTCATTGCCACTAAAAGTCGGTGGCTTGCATCCTACAAAGTTCTTGTAGGAGTAATCTTGCTGATTTCTGGTATTGCCGCTGTCTTCACCAGATGAGTCGCGAGTGTGGTTGCCACTGTTGGAGTTAATTCTGTTCATCATGTTGGGAATTACTTCCCTCAGTTGACTGGTCAGCAGTGTGGCCAGTGCAATCGTAGCAAGATCCAACTCATGGTTGGGTGGTGGCAGAGGATGAGGTGGAGGTGATGAGGAGGTGTAGGTGGTGTCAGTGTTGAAGAGTGAGGTGAATGTGGTGGTGGTGGTGGTGGTAACAATGGTGGAGGTCTTCTTGGCGGCATTCTGATGACAACCGAAAGAAAATCTGTTAGTGCAATGATCAAATGCAGAAGACGTATGCAAATAGAATCCTGAGTCTTATGTTCTCTACATGAGGGTTCCTAGGTTATAGTCTAGGCCAAACCGTTTAAGTAATATGACTTATATTTCTCTATAACCATGGCTCTGATACCAATCTGTCACACCCCGTGCCGGCGGGCAGGATCGACTTTCCAGCCGGGCGGAAGGTTCTCAGGGCGCGATATCGTTTGATAATCAAAATGATCAGATTGTTTGCATAGCACATGATATATAACTGAGAAATGCTAACACGACAATGATATAGAATTTCAAAGTTAAATTACAATGTTATGTTCAGAATTTAAGTAAATCTATCCCAAAAGAATCATTGAGTTTTCTATGTTCTAACTGTACAAGATCTACAAAAGATGATTCACTGTTTTGTCATTCAAAAGTACGCTCAACACAAAATGAAGCTAGGACTTCTAAAAACTCCACTAGCTTAATCCCTGAATGCTGGTGACTAAACATGTTCGTCACCTGTCAAAACATGCATTTAAACAAAGTCAACACTAGGTTGGTGAGTTCATAAGTTTAGTAATTGAAAATATTGATTTGTTATCATACACAGTCACAATGTCATACACGAGTCTTGTTAATGCTTGATTCATCCGTCTCACACAATGGCCTTTCCATAGTTATAATTACATGTAGTATTTCACCCTATCAGTTATGTTTATATATAGGGTATACGTAGGGGAACAAGCCCTAGTCGACATCCCACCACATAACTTAACAGAATTTAGCACCACTTGCAATACAACTATTGATACCCATTTCCATCTCACATGTATTCAACCCGTTTGATATTCACCCATCAGTTTGTGCTTATCACCCAGTGTGTTATATGTAGAATAATAGAATGTGAGGGTTTAAATTCATCAAAACCGAAGTGTGGACAATCCTCAATGTTTTAAGGAAAATAGATTTGTTAAATCTTATCCTTATTATTATTCTCTCGTTGTGGGGTTAACCACCAGTCACTACTAATAATAGAAGTGTTAGTTAACCTATTGATTTTGTTCTCATCTTGAGGTGCATAGAGCCTAAAAGGAATCCATTGTGATCCTCACATAATCAGATCACAATGCATCCGATTTACCTCCATCACCTTTGTGTTCTCATAGCCTTCAACGAAACTACTACCGGTAATGTGACATGAGAGAAAATCAATTCCTCAGTCTACTAGTCAATAGAATCGAAGGATTAATTAAAATTATCACTGTAGATTAATATCACCATGTTTCGTTTACCAAACCTGACTGATGTCGCCGTGTTACCGGTCATACGTTACCGGCCAATGGTGATTACGATCAATGTACCGACCTCACTCGCCGGCGGTTTGTCAAACTTATGCTACCACTACGTTATCGTCGGTTTAGTTCCACTAAATTAACTGGTAAACGGTTCTTTGATGAGGGACTTACAATTGAACTTGAATACATGGCATATGATTGTTGATATAATACAGACAGTTGAATAGTAATCAATTGTTGTTGTGTTCACCATAGTCATCATCTCAATGTTATTTGTTCTCAGTGTTATGTGTTCTCATAGTTTCTAACATAATTTTATAAGAACTTGTCTTATTATACAATGTTAGTAGTTGTGTGAATGATGTTGTTATCATGAAGTTACGTTATCATGTTTATCATTCTTGTTATCCCGTAGTCTTCACCCTGTTGTAACTATAGTATTGTAAGAACTAGTCTTACTACACTTAGTTAGTTTAGGTGGTGAATGATGTCATGAAGTCATGTGGACATGATCATCATACTTGTTCTCATTAGTATTTGTCTCATGTTATCCCGTAGTCTTCACCGTGTTGGTAAGAACTAGTCTTATTACACTTAGCTAACTCTGGTGGTGAATGATATTATGAAATTATGTTATCATCATATCATTCTTGTTAGTTGTTCCTCTTATCTCTTGATTATCCCGTTGTTCATCTCAGTAAGAATAATACGGTGTTGTAAGATATAATCCACAACTTGTATTATTCTATTGTGTTAATGATTCATGAAGCTACATTATCATGTTTCATCCTAGATATCTCAGTTATGTTATGATCAGACAAGCATGCATACAATGATAAACGATAATAAAGTCAAACAATATTATCTAATTCATAGTATAATCCATATGTTGTACTAAAACTTTTAAATAATTAAAAGAATTAACATGTTTCTCAGCCCCGAGATTTGAAATCAGTTAAGATTAGAAAAGGGGCGTATGAATTCACCTTGTAGTTGATGTGGTTGACTAAGTAATACAAGAATGCACTCGCTCTTTGTTGTTCTTGGTGTTTGTTTTCACGATCCTGTATTGATTTCACGTTGTTGGAACTTATAAGTATAAGTCATAGGTATTTGTGTATGTGTATTGTGTGTTGTGTGTTGTGTGTTATGTATGTGTTAGCCCTAAAGTTGGCTAACACTTATAGATCTTGGTTATCAATCGACCTTGGTTCACTTGTGATGGATTATACTATCACTAACCAAATTAGGTTATATTAGTATGCCATGTCTTTATGTTACACGTTTAGCTTGACTTGTCACCATAGTACGTTGTGAAGGTTTGAATCCAAATAAATTTCTAAGTAACAATTTTTGAGTTTTAGGTTCATATATAAAGGTTTGCATGTTATAGAAATGTAGAATGCTTAACCTTCATTGGCCACTTCAATACTTGTTTTAAATGGTAATTCTTATCATTCAACAACCTTATGATAAAAAGGTTTTGTGTTGCTGATTAGTTTTTCACCCATTCCCTCACCACCTTTGTAGTAAAAATACCCATGCATGTTACCAATAGAATTTGTTTTATGTGTTAGTTTACATCTTAGTTTAAGTGGGCCGAACCAGTAAACATGGGCCGAACGAATAGGTTTAGGCCGATCGAATGATGCTTGGGCCGAATGGTGATGGCTTAGTCGAATGACGATGACTAGGCCGAATGGTGATGTGGGAGTCGACTGAGATTGGTCCCAAATGAACATGGCCGATTGAATGTGAGTTTATCCGAAAAGCTCTTGGCTGAAAGAGGGTGCTCCGAGCGAATGGGCTTGGTCATAGGCCGAATGAGCCGAGCTTGGCCGAAGGAGTATGGCGCGAATGAGGCTATGTCTTCGGCCGGATGGTTACATTGGCCGAGAGAAAAGTCATGAGAATGGGGAGGCTTCATTCGGCACTGGTTCCTTCGGTCGCCCCTTGCCCATGCGGCTCACCCATGCGTCCCTAGGCCTTTCGGCCGGGCTGTGTGGTCCTAACCCTATTCGGCCGAATGACCCTTTCGGCTGGTTGTAGGTCGGGGTCGACTAGAGTTGTTTAAACCGAGCTTCTAGCCGAGGTTCATGTGGTTTTCTGTGGTGATATGTGTTAGGACCAGTTTTTAGAGGTATAGGGCTCGGTTAGAAGGCTGTTAATCGGCTAGGTTATGGGATTCGAACAAAGGGTACACAAAACCCTAATTTTCGCCACTTTTCATCTCAGTTTACCTTCGATCCAGAGGTTTTTAGAGCAGATCCCTTGTACTTTCGTGTAGGGAAAGATGAGAGCTTCGATTTGGCACCAAGATTGCAAGATTTCGTCAAGAATCGAAGGAGATCCAAGGGTTTGAAGTTTGAATTTTTAGAGAGAGAGAGAGCCGGGATTTGAGTTTTAGAGAGAGAGAATGGAGGTGATGAATGTGGTAGATGAACTCATTTAGGGTATTTGTACCCCGGGTGAGTTCGGGTTCGTTTCGTTTCGTTTGCTAGGTTTTAGTTTTTCGTTACGTTTCCGACGCGTAACACGCGTATTTTAGGAATTTAAATAAAAAGGATTTATTTTCTTAAGTTATTTAATTGAAAATGTTTATTTTAAAGGTTTCGTCAGATCGTGTCACCTTCGCACGTATTCGTTCAAATCATCACTCGAACGAATATGACGATGGTTTCACTTTCTGATTTTTGTTTTCTACTTTTCAGCCATCATCTCAGAACTTTAAACTCACAGATATGTTTGTGTGAATCGTGACCCACGCAAACATACTGTCAGTTCGTTATTCTGAAACGATACTGAACTTATGTGTTGTATTGTACTTCCTCACTAACGAACTCAACTAACTGTCCTATTTTCACGTTGTTCTTGTTGGATTCACATTGTTCTCATACTGAGTTGTCGGCCATCTGATTCCTATCATCTGCGGATATCAAATCGCAACCGATATGTTCTTGTCATTTGTTTGTACACTGTTGTTTCTCATGTATTTAAGTTTTCACTTAAACACTTACATCTGTTACTTGTTTTCTGAGTTCTATTGTCACACAACTGTTTACACATTGTATTTACACACGGTAAATAGTGAAAGTACACGTACCGTACGGTCTTGCCAGACGATCAGGTACTGGTTGTCACAGTCTCCCCTTGTTAAAGAAATTTCGTCCCGAAATTTAAGCATCATTGTTAGGCACTACTTCTTGAAACAGGTGGGGATACTTTGTCTTCATGTGATCCTCACGCTCCCAGGTAAATTCTGGTCCACGCTTGGAGTTCCAACGAACCTTCACGATAGGGATACGGCTTTGTTTCAGTCTCTTGACTTCACGATCCATAATCTCTACAGGTTCTTTAATGAAACGTAGTTGTTCATCCACTTGTATCTCTTCCAGAGGTATGACTAATGATTCATCAGCGATACATCGCTTAAGATTTGATACATGAAATACATCGTGTGCCCCGCTGAGTTCATCAGGAAGTCTGAGTCTGTATGCCACAGGACCAATCCGCTGAGTTATTTCGAACGGTCAGACATACCTTGGAGCTAGTTTCCCTTTAGTCCCAAAACGAACTACGCCTTTCCATGGGCACACTTTCAACATCACTCTGTCACCCACCTGGAATTCTAAAGGCTTTCTTCGTTTGTCTGCGTAACTCTTTTGGCGGCTACGTGTTGCTTGTAATTTCTACTGAATTTGGGCAATCTTATCAGTAGTTTCCTGAATAAGTTCCGGCCCAGTGATTCTGTTGTCTCCCACTTCGGTCCAACAAATTGGAGATCGACATTTTTTACCATAGAGTGCTTCGAACGGCGCACATCCAATACTGCTGTGGTAGTTGTTGTTGTAGGAGAACTCGATGAGTGGTAAACGTTTATCCCAACTTCCACCGAAGTCTAGGATGCATGTTCTCAACATATCCTCTAGGGTTTGAATCGTTCGCTCGCTTTGTCCATCCGTTTGTTGATGATAAGCAGTGCTCAAGTTGACACTTGTCCCTAAGGATTGTTGCAATGATTGCCAGAACCGCGATGTGAATCGACAGTCCCAGTTAGAAATAATAGATAATGGCACACCATGCCGTACTACTATTTCATCGACATAAAGTCTTGCTAGCTTTTCCAGCTTGTAATTTTCTCTGATCGGCAAGAAATGAGCGGACTTGGTTAATCGATCAATAATGACCCATATGAAATCATATCCGCTGGAAGTACGGGGTAGGTTGGTAATAAAATCCATAGCTATTTGTTCCCACTTCCATTGGGGTATCTGTGGTTGTTCCAGCAAACCTGATGGCTTCTGGTTTTCAGCTTTGACCTTGGCACATGTTAGGCACTTACCAACATAAGTAGCCACATCTTTCTTCATACCCGGCCACCAATAAAATGACCTAAGATCTTGGTACATCTTATCAGCACCAGGATGAACAGAATAACGTGTCTTGTGTGCCTCGTCAAGGATGAGTGTTCTAAGTTCATCTACACGGTCAACAAAATAGATAACTCCATCATGTTTCGTCTCAAAGTGTTTCTCGGCTCCACAATCGAGCTCGTTTCTCAAATTGTTTCTAGCCATTGCTTCTTGTTGTGCTTGTAGAATTTGATTTCTCAGACTTGTTTGCACAGTCATTTCCATTGCTCTAACACGTAAGGGTTTGACTTTTTCCTTCTGGCTCAAAGCGTCTGCAACAACATTCCCTTTGCCCGAATGGTATTTGATCACACAATCGTTATCGTTCAGGAGCTCGACCCAACGTCTCTGTCGCATGTTAAGCTCCTTTTGCTCAAATATGTGTTGTAGACGCTTGTGATCTGTGAAGATAGTGCACTTGGTACCATACAGGTTGTGTCTCCAAATCTTTAAAGTAAAGACAACAGCTCCCAGTTCTAAGTCATGTGTTGTGTAGTTCTTCTCGTGTATCTTCAACTGTCTTGATGTGTAGGCAATAACTGTGTCTCGTTGCATTAAAACACAACCGAGTCCCTGATGGGAAGCATCACAGTATACTACAAAATCGTCATTGCCCTCTGGGAGTGTTAAGATTAGAGCATTGCACAATCTTTGTTTCAATGTTTGGAACGGCTCTTCATGTTCGTGTGTCCACACGAATGGTTCACTCTTCAATGTCAGCTTTGTGAGAGGCAGGACTATCTTCGAGAAGTTCGAAATGAATCTCTTGTAATATCCCGCCAATCCCAGAAATGATCTGATCTCTGCCGGTGTTGTGGGCACATCCCAGTTCTTGATTGCTTCAAAATTGGCAGGATCCACATGAATATCATTTCTGTTAATCACGTGACCCAAGAACTGAACTTCTCTTAACCAGAATTCACATGTGGAGAATTTGGCATAGAGTTGTTCATTCTTCAAAAGTTCCAAGATTGTCTTGTGATGTTGTTCATGTTCCTTCTCGTTTCTGGAGTAGATCAATATATCATCAATAAAGACAATAACGAATTTATCGAGGTAAGGCTTGCACACCCGGTTCATAAGATCTGTGAACACTGCCGGTGCGTTCGTCAGTTCGAATGGCATCACCATGATTTCTTAGTGATCGCATCTAGTAAGAAAAGCCGTCTTGGGCATGTCTTCCTCTTGAATCCGGAGCTGGTGATAACCTGAACGCAGGTCTATCTTTGAGAAGTACTAGGCTCCTTGTGGTTGATCAAAAAAATCATCAATCCTCGGTAACGGGTACCGATTCTTGATGGTGAGTTTGTTAAGCTCTCTGTAATCAATACACATTCTAAAGGATTCATCCTTTTTCTTGAAAAACAGAATCGGAGCTCCCCATGGTGAGAAACTCGGTCGAATGAATCCCTTGTCTAGTAATTCTTGTAGTTGATTGGACAGTTCCTGCATTTCTGATGGTGCAAGTCTATAAGGTGACTTAGCTAAAAGAACCGCTCCCAGAATTAAATCTAAACTGCACTGATCGTTCAGGTGGCAGTCCCGGTAAGTCATCCGGAAACACATCTGCATAGTCTTTCACAACCGGTTCAACTTGAATCTTAATGGCTTTCTTGTCTTTCTCCACAACGTGAGCTAGGAATGCGATGCACTGTTTCCTTAGATACTTGCGTGCCTTCATGCAGGATATTATATTGACACTACGATTTGCTAGATCTCCATGAATTTCCAAGATCTGATTGTCCTCCACTAGAATACGTAGTAGCTTTTCGGGAAACAGTCGAATTCAATTCTCTTAAGAGATAACCGGTTCATTCCGACGATGATATCGAAACTGCCCAAGTCCATCGGTATCAAATCGATGGAAAATGTTTGATCACCAAGTGTTTGTGGGCAATTCCTAAGTATTGTATCAACTCTTATCTGTTTGCCATTTGCTATCTCAATAGTGTAAGGGAGTCTAACGATTCCTCAACATGATTAAGATGGCATGCAAAGTCGGATGAGATAAAAATCTGATCCGCGCCAGTGTCAAATAATATATATGCATAAAAGTCAGATAGAAGAAATGTACCCATGACCACATTCGGGTCTTGTCGAGCAGCAGCTGCTCCAATCTGAAAGGCTCGCCCTCTAGCTACTTGAGCCCTTGGTTGATTTCTCTCGGGACAATCCCGAGAGAAGTGTCCAGGTTTGCCACAGTTGTAACAAGACCTGTTGTCAGCAGCAGCCGTAGTACCTGCATTGTTTTTCCTGTTCTGGGTCCCTGTGCTTCTGCATTGACCGGCCCAATGACCAAACTTTCCACAGTTGTTGCATTGTCTTCACTGGGTAGCTAGTTGATGATGATACTGGCAGCTGTTGCACAAAGGTGCAGTGCCAGTGTAAGGCCGCTTGATCTGTAGTGGTTGTAGTTGGTTAGCCATTGGTGTTTGATTGGTTGCAGCAAAGTTCTTGACCACTCTTTGTTTCTTTGTTGGGCGCTTATCCGGCTTTCTTGGACTTCCAACCCTTGTTGCTTCAGCTTCCTTCTTCAATGTCCTAGAGGCAACAATCACATCTGTCAGTGTTGATGACAGAGAGACAGCCATCTCTAAGGTAGTTGGATAAGCAGCAATTACATGCCCCTAGATACAAGACGAAAGTCCACCGACATACTGCTCTATCTGTTTCTCCAGTGTTAGCACTATATCTGGTGCCAATGTGGCTAGTTCATGAAATCTGGTGGTGTAGGCCAGCCAGCACCAATCATGACAAGGTTGAGTAACTCAGTTTTAACCTTCTTCAGTTCATTTTTCGGGCAAAACTCTGCCCTCGGCATAGTCTTGAAATCTTCTCAAGGCATAGACACTGCCTCATCTCTTCCTCTGACTTGAACTTGAACGTTCCACCAAGTCAGTGCTCTTTTGTTGAATGAGCCAGAAGCATACTTCACCTTGTACTGATTAGGGTAGCCACTGATATCTAGAGTTGTCTCCATCTTCTCGATCCATTGGATCAAGCCGACAGCTCCTTCATTTCCACTGAAAGTTGGTGGCTTGCATCCTACAAAGTTCTTGTAGGAGTAATCTTGATAATTTCTGGTGTTGCCGCTGCCTTCACCAAATGAGTGGCCAGTGTGGTTGCCACTGTTGGAGTTAATTCTGGTCATCATGTCGGGAATTACTTCCCTCAGTTGACTGGTCAGCAGTGTGGCCAGTGCAGTCGTAGCAGGATCCAACTCATGGTTGGGTGGTGGCAGAGGAGGAGGTGGAGGTGGATGAGGATATGTAGGTGGTGTCAGTGTTGAAGAGTGAGGTGAATGCGGTGGTGGTGGTAACAATGGTGGAGGTCTGCCTGGCGGCATTCTGATCACAACCGAAAGAAAATCGGTTAGTGCAATGATCAAATGCAGAAGACGTATGCAAATAGAATCCTGAGTCTTATGTTCTCTACATGAGGGTCCCTAGGTTATAGTCTAGGCCAAACCGTTTAAGTAATATGACTTATATTTATCTATAACCATGGCTCTGATACCAATCTGTCACACCCCGAGCCGGCAAGCTGGATCGACTTTCCCGCCGGGCGGAAGGTTCTCAGGGCGCGATATCGTTTGATAATCAAAATGATCAGATTGTTTGCATAGCACATGATATAAAACTGAGAAATGCTAACATGAAAATGATATAGAATTTGAAAGTTAAATTACAATGTTATGTTCATAATTTAAGTAAATCTATCCCAAAAGAATCATTGAGTTTTCTATCTTGTAACTGTACAAGATCTACAAAAGACGAATCAATGTTTTGTCATTCAAAAGTATGTTCAACACAAAACGTAGCTAGGTATTCTAAAAGTCCACTAGCTTAATCCCTGAATGCTGGTGACTAAACCTGTTCGTCACCTGTGAAAACATGCATTTAAACGAAGTCAACACTAGGTTGGTGAGTTAATAAGTTTAGTAATTGAAAACATTGATTTGTTATCATACACAGTCACAATGTCATACACGAGTCTTGTTAATGTTTGATTCATCTGTCTCACACAATGGACTTTCCATAGTTATATTTACAAGTAGTATTTCACCATATCCGTTATGCTTATATATAAGGCATACGTAGGGGAACAAGCCCTAGCCGACATCCCACTACATAACTTAACAGAATTTAGCACCACTTGCAATACAACTATGGATACCCATTTCCATCTCACATGTATTCAACCCGTTTGATATTCACCCATCAGTTTGTGCTCATCATCCAGTGTGTTATATGTAGAATAATAGAATGTGAGGGTTTAAAGTCATCAAAACCGAAGTGCTGATAACCCTCAATGTTTTAAGGAAAATAGATTTATTAAATCTTATCCTTATTATTCTCTCGTTGTGGGGTTAACCATCACTCACTACTAGTAATAGAAGTGTTAGTTAACCTATTGATATTGTTATCATCTTGAGGTGCATAGAGCCTAAAAGGAATCCATTGTGATCCTCACGTAATCAGATCACATTGCATCCGATTTACCTCTATCACCTTTGTGTTCTCATAGCCTTCAACGAAACTACTACCAGTAATGTGACATGAGAGAAAATCAATTCCTCAATCTACTAGTCTATAGAGTCGAAGGATTAATTACAATTATCATTGTATATTAATATCACCATGTGTCTTTTACCAAACCTGACTGATGTCGCCCAGTTACCGGTCATACGTTATCGGCCAATGATGATTATGATCAATGTACCGACCTCACTCGCCGGCGGTTTGTCAAACCTATGCTACCACTACGTTATCGTCGGTTTAGTCCCACTAAATTAACTGGTGAACGATTCTTTGATGAGGGACTTACAATTGAACTTGAATACATGGCACATGATTGTTGTGATATAATACAGATAGTTTAATAGTAATCAATTGTTGTTGTGTTCACCATAGTCATCATATCAGTGTTGTTTGTTCTCAGTGTTATCTGTTCTCGTAGTTTCTAACAAAATTTTATTAGAACTTGTTTTATTATACGATGTTACTAGTTGTGTGAATGATGTTGTTATCATGAAGTTACGTATACATGTTTATCATTCTTGTTATCCCATAGTCTTCACCCTGTTGTAACTACAGTATTGTAAGAACTAGTCTTACTACACTTAGTTACTTTAGGTGGTGAATGATGTCATGAAGTCATGTGGACATGATCATCATTGTTGTTCTCAACAGTATTTGTCTCATGTTATCCCATAGACTTCACCGTGTTTTAAGCATAGTGTGGTAAGAACTAGTCTTATTACACTTAGCTAACTCCGGTGGTGAATGATATTATGAAATTATGTTATCATCATATCATTCTTGTTAGTTGTTCGTATTATCTCTTGATTATCCCATTGTTCATCTCAGTAAGAATAATACGGTGTTGTAAGATATAATCCACAACTTGTATTATTCTATTGTGTTGATGATTCATGAAGCTACATTACCATGTTTCATCCTAGATATCTCAGTTATGTTATGATCAGACAAGCATGCATGCAATGATAAACGATAATAAAGTCAAACAATATTATCTAAATCATAGTATAATCCATATGTTGTACTAAAACTTTTAAATAATTAAAAGAATTAACATGTTTCTCAGCCTCGAGATTTGAAATCAATTAAGACTAGAAAAGTGGCGTATGAACTCACCTTGTAGTTGATGTGGTTGACTAAGTAATACAAGAATGCACTCGCTCTTTGTTGTTCTTGGTGTTTGTTTTCACGATCCTGTATTGATTTCACGTTGTTGGAACTTATAAGTATAAGTTATAGGTATTTGTGTATGTGTGTTGTGTGTTGTGTATGTGTTAGCCCTAAAGTTGGCTAACACTTATAGATCTTGGTTATCAATCGGCCTTGGTTCACTTGTGATGGATTATACTAACACTAACCAAATTAGGTTATATTAGTATGCCATGTCGTTATGTTACATGTTTAGCTTGACTTGTCACCATAGTACGTTGTGAAGGTTTGAATCCAAATAAATTTCTAAGTAACAATTTTTGAGTTTTAGGTTCATATATAAAGGTTTGCATGTTATAGAAATGTAGAATGCTTAACCTTCATTGGCCACTTCAATACTTCTTTTAAATGGTAATTCTTACCATTCAACAACCTTATGATAAAAAGGTTTTGTGTTGCTGATTAGTTGTTCACCCATTACCTCCCCACCTTTGCAGTAAAAATACCCATGCATGTTACCAATAGAATTTGTTTTATGTTTTTGTTTACATATTAGTTTAAGTGGGCCGAACCAGTAAACATGGGCCGAACCAGTAACATGGGCCGAACGAATAGGTTTAGGCCGATCGAATGATGCTTGGGCCGAATGGTGATGGCTTAGTCGAATGATGATGCCTAGGCCGAACGGTGATGTGGGAGACGACTGAGATTGGTCCCGAAGGAACATGGCCGATTGAATGTGAGTTTGTCTGAAAAGCTCTTGGCCGAAAGAGGGTTCTACGAGCGAATGGGCTTGGTCATAGTCCGAATGAGCGGAGCTTGGTCGAAGGAGTATGGCGCGAATGGGGCTAGTTCTTCGGCCGGATGGTTACATTAGCTGAGAGAAAAGTCATGCGAATGGGGAGGCTTCATTCGGCTCTGGTTCCTTCGGTCACCCATTACTCATGCGGTTCACCCAAGCGGCCATAGGCCTTTCGGCCGGGCTGTGTGGTCCTAACCCTATTCGGCTGAATGACCCTTTCGGCTGGCTGTAGGTCGGGGTCGACTACGGTTGTTCAAACCGAGCTTCTAGCCGAGGTTCATGTGGTTTTCTGTGGTGATATGTGTTAGGACCAGTTTTTAGAGGTATAGGGCTCGGTTAGAAGGGTGTTAATCGGCTAGGTCATGGGATTTGAACAAAGGGTACACAAAACCCTAATTTTCGCCACTTTTCATTTCAGTTTACCTTCGATCCAGAGGTTTTTAGAGCAGATCCCTTGTACTTTCGTGTAGGGAAAGATGAGAGCTTCGATTTCTCACAAGATTGCAAGATTTCGTCAAGAATCGAAGGAGATCCAAGGGTTTGAAGTTTGAATTTTTAGAGAGAGAGAGAGAGAACCAGGATTTGAGTTTTAGAGAGAGAGAATGGAGGTGATGAATGTGGTAGATGAACTCATTTAGGGTATTTATACCCCGGGTGAGTTCGGGTTCGTTTCGTTACGTTTCCAACACGTAACACGCGTATTTTACAAATTTAAATAAAAAGGATTTATTTTCTTAAGTTATTTTATCGAAAATGTTTATTTTAAAGGTTTCGTCAGATCGTGTCACCTTTGCGCGTATTCGTTCAAATCGTCACCCGAACGAATACGACGATAGTTTTACTTTCTGATTTTTGTTTTCTACTTTTCAGCCATCATTTCAGAACTTTAAACTCATAGAAATGTTTGTGTGAATCGTCACCCACGCAAGCACACTGTCAGTTCGTTATTCTGAAACGATACTGAACTTATGTGTTGTATTGTACTTCCTCACTGACATACTCAACTAACTGTCCTATTTTCACATTGTTCTTGTTGGATTCACATTGTTCTCATACTGAGTTTTCAGCCATCTGATTCCTGTTATCTGTGGATATCAGATCGCAACCGATATGTTCTTGTCATTTGTTTGTACACTATTGTTTCTCATGAGTTGTTGTATTAACTGTATTTAAGTTTTCACTTAAACACATACAACTGTTACTTGTTTTCTGAGTTCTGTTGTCACACAACTGTTTACACATTGTATTTACATATAGTAAATAGTGAAAGTACACGTACCATACGGTCTTTCCGGATGATCAGGTACTGGTTGTCACACCTGTATACTTTGTATTCTTCCTTGCTTTTGACAAACCCTTCTGGCGGAGACACGTAGACGGTTTCGATCAGATTCCCATGCAAGAATGCTGACTTAACGTCTAGATGATGCATCTCCCAGTCACGGCTTGCTGCTAGTGCCACAAGATACCTCACGGTCTCTAATCTTGCCACTGGTGGGAACACTTAATCGAAGTCAATACTAGGCAGCTGAATGTAGCCTTTCGCGACCAACCTTTCCTTGTACTTATTAATTGAACCATCTGCATTCCTTTTGATTTTGAATACCCACTTCAACCCAATGGCTTTGGCTCCTTGAGGCAATTCAGTTAGAGTCCATGTTTCGTTTTTCTTGATGGATTCTATCTCTGCTCTCATTTCCTACACCCATTCTGGTTTCGACTTGGCTTCATTATACATGCTTGGTTCATCCTCGGTTGCTAGCATTGCTTCCAAGTCATCAATTCTAGTGCTTAGGACGTAGTTATTCAGTTTGGTTGGCAAGGCGTTAACCCTATTTGACCTTCTGGGCATTGCTTGGTTTTCTCCTTCACTGGCTTCTTCATGTATTTGGCTTTGGATGGATCCATTCATACTTGCTGGAGTTTGTTCCGGTTTATTCATTGTAATCTCATATGGGCTGCTTCCCATATTGTTTGACTCCTGGCTTGAGCTCTCCCCTTCTTCAGTTGAACTGAACTCATCTTCCACATTCTCCCTTGCCCCGGTGTTGTTGTGTCCTAACCCATTGTCTGAGATCCCATGCTTATCAACTGAAAACATTCCTGGTTCAGGTTGCTCCCGGTTTTGTGGGTCATTCCAGTCCCATCCTTTTATTTCATCGAAGATCACATTCCGGCTTACAACTATCCTTCGTTTTTTCAGGTCATACAACCGATAGGCTTTTGAGCCTGGTTCAGTACCAAGGTAAACCAGGGGTCTTGATCTATCATCAAGTTTTTTCAATAGGTGAGTTTCGATCCTTGTGTGGGAATGCATCTGAATATTCTCAGGTGGACAATGTAAGGCTTGCGTTTCTTTAGAGCTTCATATGGGGTTTGATTCAGCAATGCTCGCGTGGGGAGTCGGTTTATGAGGTACACAGCGTGCCTTACTGCCTCCCCCCACATGTAATTCGGTACTCTTTTGCATTTTAAGATACTCCTGGTCGTTTCAAGCAAGGTTCGATTCCTCCGTTCCACTACGTCGTTCTGTTAGGGTGTATATGGTGCTGTGAGGTTTCTTTTTATCCCTTCTTCCTCGCAGAACCGATTGAATTCGAGTGAGGTAAATTCTCCCTCTCTATCGATTCGCAGAGCCTTTATTTTCTTGCCTGTTTCCATTTCTATCATCGTTTTGAAGCTCTTAAATGCCTCAAATTCCTCGCCTTTTCCTTTTAGCAGGTATACCCACATGACTCGTGAATAGCCGTCAAGCAACACAAATATATATCTGTTACCTGCTATTGTTGGTGGTGATATAGGCCCGCATATGTCGCCGTGGACTAGCTCCAATTCTTGTGTTGTGAGGTATGTGTTGTGCTTTGGAAATGGTAGGTTGGCTTGCTTGCCCGCCAAGCATGCTTCACATATCGTTGGTTGGCCGGACAGTTGTGGCAATCCTCTGGTTAGTTCCCTCTTGGTCATAAGCTCCATTGTCTCGAAGTTTAAATGGCCTAGCCTTGGGTGCCACACCCATGTTTCTTTATCAACTTTGATTTGGAGGCATTTTGTTTCTCCATGTTCTAGCTTGACCTTGTAAAGACGGTTCTTGGTTCTTTTCACCTTGACTAGTAGGTTCCCCTCATGGTCGAACATGTGCAAATAATCTTCCTTCATTCTGATGTCGCAGCCACTCTCGGTTGCTTGGCACAAGTGGATTATGTTCCTTTTCAGTTTGGGAAGGTAGTAGGCTTTTGTCATTAGTCTGTGCTTTCCTGAACCTCCAACCTCCTTAATATTTCAATACTCGATCTATCGCCGAATTTGACCATTCCGGATATCCGTTCGTTTAGCTCAGAGAAATAAGACCGGTTTCCTGTCATATGATTGCCCGCCCCGTTGTCTAAGTACCATATGTCACTTCCCACTTGTTCTTCTTCATACAGGTTTAGAATGACTTTCTCCTCATTAAGGAGAACAGTTTCTTTGGAGCACTTTATCATGTATAGGGCTGGATCGATATTGTCAGCTTCGGCCATGTTGGCCTCTTGTTGTTTAAGTCTCCGGTCAGGGCAAATGGAAGAAAAATGTCCATACTTGTCACATCTAAAGCATTGTATTTTTCTGTAGTCCCGGCCCTTTTTCTCTTGCCTGCCATTCATTCGGTTTGAGTTATCATTACCGCGCCCTTGACTGCCTTCTCGACCTTGGCCCCTTCCCCTACTCGCTGCTTTGACCCTTCCCTGGCCTTTCTTTGTGTCTTTGAACCGATAAGAGTTAGAGGATTCAGGCTTTGATTCATCCTTAGTGAACATCAACTTTGCTTTATCCGGAACATGATCATCATCCTTGATTCTCACCTCATATGCTTTGAGACGACCTACAACATCTTCGAAGCTGATCGAATTCAGATCGAATAGTTGTTCTATGGAGGCGACCAACTGTATAAACTTTCGTGGAAGACTTGTTAAGAACTTCTTCACCAGCTTTAATTCTTCGATAGTTGTTCTTAAGGCTGCTGTTCTAGCCGAGATTCCCGACAGTTTGTTTCCAAAGTCATCAATTGACTCATTGTCTTTCATCCTTAAACTTTCAAGTTCCGTCATGAGAGTTTGAAGTCGAGCTTCCTTCACCCTGTCGGCCCCAAGATGCCTTACCTTTATAGCCTCCCACATCTCCTTGGCCGTTCTCAGCCCGCCAACTTGCAGGATCTGAGATTCAGGTATAGCTTGAAACAATAAGGCTGTCGCGATATTGTTCTTGCCTGCATCACGGGTTCCTGGTTCCACGGCTTCCCATACCTTGTGAACATTGAATATTACCTTCATTCTTATCGCCCATGTTGTGTAGTTGGTTGGACTTAACATGGGACATGAAAACTACGCCATGTGGCTTTCCCTTACCGGTGGTACGGGTGCTTGATCTCCCATTATTACATTCCGACACCACGTTTGTAAGTTACTACGCTTGTTGAGTCTTGATCCAGTCCTTTGGATCAGGCGATTTGCTTAGTCGACTTCTTCGGCTAAGTTTCCCTTGAGAGGATCGGTATCCCCTCGCTTCCTTAATCGAAATAGAAGGACAATCAGTAGCAATTGCTACTTCCAACCTTCTGTTCTTTCGATCCTTGAAGCGTTATCGACAAGACAATCAGCAACACCAAGTGTTGCTTCCAACCTGTCGATGGCTCGTTTGATCTCGTTCGCGATCAAAGAACCTTTAGTTCACCGATCTCTTGATCCTCGATCTTCCAGGCTCTGATACCAATTCAGGTTAAAATTGGTAATGCAAAAACCACAAAACAAAGAATAACTCTCCTTGCTTTTATTCAGAAAAATACTTCTCAAAAACAAAACACAAGAAATTAAATTGTTTCCTATGATCAAACCAAAACTCGTTTGATCTATATATATAAGTTCTAATATTACTTGATAAACAAACATCTCATTAGAACCTATCCTTATCTATGAAATTTAAACTTCCTTATAAATCTCATATGATAAATCATTACAAAGAAAGAATAAAATATAACTCATTTAATTCTTCCTCTTGATAAGTCTATCATCTTATATCCTTATCATTCGGAATTATACCAACACTTTTGTGTTTTTTGATCCTTGGCTATTTATTATTCTTTCATCTATTTCTTTGAGAGACGAAGCATTTGTGACATCGATTTCCATCCAGCATGATAATTTGCCCTATATTTCCTTTGCGAAAGGACAGTTGACAAAAATATGGCCTGTAGTCTCCGCCTCCATACTACATAAAGACAGTGGCGAAGCTTGACCATAATCTCAGGGGGGCGAAATAATTTTTTTTTCCAGGGGGCGAAATAAAGGTTTTTAAGAAATTTTACACTACGTATCGAAAAATTTACACTACTACAAGAAAAATCAGGACCCCGGGTCTGAACTAAGTTACGCCCATGCATAAAGAGCAATCAAGGGATTGTAGTTCTATTCCTCTCTCTGCTAAGGAGCAAACAAACGGAATTCTGTTTTGAAAGGCTCGCCATAAGAAACAACTTATTTTTATTGGAATCCATCTGAACCAAAGTATCCATATGTGACATGAAAGTCCTATTTTTTGTCAATCCAATCTCTACAAGATCTAGTGGAAAACTTCCCTGATCATCAGCACCCCATATCCATTTATCTTGATCATCTTTAAATTCATAGCAGGAGATAAAACTTTGAAGATCACTGATTTCTTTCGAGAATTTTTACTCAGTTGATTGTGTTTTCTATTCCCAATCAAACTTTATCAAGCCACTTTCTGATTTATTTACTTTTTGTGCCACAAGACAATCTTTATTTCTGCCATGGTTATAGAGATTAGGAAAAGATCTTTTAATAATTTATCTCCGAACCATCTGTGTTTCCAGAATTTTGTTTTCATGCCATCTCCCACATGTTTTCTGGCCTATGAATGAAGCTATTTATGTGTCTCCAAAAGATCTTTATTGACAGAAGCAATTTTTGCCCACACCCCATTCTTTGTAGCCTTTCCTAATTTATCAGTGGCCTCAAATGTGGTTTGATGTATAGCTTTTATACATATAGACCAGAGTCTTGATGAATCATTTAGTGCACTCCATCATCATTTCGCCTTTGGTTTTGATATTTTTTTCCCATGCCACCCAATGTATATTTTTGTGTTGCATGTTACCTCCCCGTAGGAATTTCGTCGAATAGATTCTAGTTTATTGATGGCTTTCTTTGGTGCTTTAAACAACGAAAAATAATATAACGGAAGACTTTTAAGGACACATTTTACAAATGTGAGACGACCGCCAAAGGACAAGTGCTTGGCCTTCCATGCACTAAGTTTATTCTTGAATTTTTTTATTTTTTTTAATTATTGGAGCCCAATGCTTTGACAGCATCATGTTTGCACCAATTGGCATTCCAAGCTGCATTGTCGGGAGATTAGCAGGTTCACAACCTACAACCGATGTGAGATCATTACATTCAACTTCCGATACACCAATACCAAAAATCTTGCTTTAATGATAGTTTATCTTTAGGCCCGATACAATGTGGAAACATCTTCAAATTCTTTTAAGATTCATTACATCTTGTAAATCCCATTCTTCAGTCTGCTTAGGGGATGAGATTGAGGTTTAGTAGTGCTTTTCATTCTCAGACTGAAGGTTAGTCGGAACGTACTATTCAGACACTCAAGTTGTTGCGAGCATGTGCCTTTGAGTGGTCTGGGAACTGGGATGATATATGCGAAAGAAGATGATTTCGTTTGTTAAGATTTTTATGAAAGAATCATTCTGAACGTGAAGCAACATGGGAAGTGGAGGACATAATTTGCTCTCAGTATCCGAGTCTTTTTGAGTAATAATTGCTCGATTATCTAATATATATATATGCTTTATTTGAAATAATGTTATTTTATGTTATGGAAAGTTATCACATATTATGTAATAAAATTAGTACAAAAGTTTAATACACAAATCATTTAAATTAAACAAATAAGGTTGTAAATCAAGAAAGAAATCGGTCTGTAAATTTTGAGTTTTTGAGGATGAAATTTTTATAAGTGGGTAGAATTATAATATTTGCAAAAAAATTATATTAAAGAAAAAAATAAAATAAAGATGTGAAATATGTAAAAAAACATCTAAAAAATATAAAATGAAAAACTCAAATAATAATAATAATAATTAAATGTATATAAAAAATAATAATAATAAGGCGTAATCTTGTGTTACTCGCGTCTTTTGAGGGACATGAAAGTTTTTGTTTTGAACGGCAAACTAATCAACTGCTGGGTAATTCGTACATGTCTCCAATGGCTAAAGGATGCCTAAGTTGGCCACTAGTCCAGACAAACGGAGCCCCGATCCTACCAACCAACAATTCTCGGAGAAAACCCGACCCAAACACCCGCACAAACATACGAAGAGACGATATAGTTTCCGACTAAAACCTTTGTAAACTATTGTTACGTAATCGGATGATCACTCTTCACGTTCCCATTTCCACAATTTGCCTCAATACTCTCTCGCTTCCTGTAACTCTCTCTTGCAAAAATAACCACTGTGGTTCACAAAAAGCTACCACCGCTAAAGGAGACAAGCACGACTAGCAGGATTGCAGCCACGGCACCGCGTTGTTGTATCAAAATTCTGTAAAGAGCTGCGATCACAGAAAGAGAAGCAACCATTGAACCGGAAACCACCACCGTCACCGGTTACGATTAGAACCGAAACCGGAAGCGAAATTGCCGGACTAATCATTATCGAGGACATCGGAAGCGGAAGCGGAACCGTGCCCGCCAAAGTTGTTCTTACTTTCCAATTTCATTCGTTTTTTAATACTACCAAGGTAAACTCCAGATCGTTTGAATCCAGTATGTTCGGTTAATGCGTTTGTATAATTCATATATGTTTATGTTTAATCTTAGTTTAAAATCCAAGTTTTATTTTGTATGTTCTAACAAAGTTTCATGTCATAAAATTTATAAAACTAGACCAAAGTCATAATCACATTTTGGACTGGATCGTAGCAAATGGGATTGTCAAAATGAGGCATAACACCATTTATGGAGAATTGTTTTTAAAAATGTGGTTAAAATTAAAAAAATTGTTGCAAACGGTGCTTAATTTTTTTTTCACAAATGGGGTTATCTTTACTGCTAGTGGTGATTTTAAGGATATATAAAATTGAAATATAGGTGTGTAAGAGTATGTGGAATGAGTTAGAATAAAAAATCAATTTTTTAGCACAAATCGCCACTACTAGTGGCGATTTCAGTGGGGTGTACCATATGTGTCCTTTCTCACCGGTGCTAGTGGCGATTTTGGGGTAATTAGCCACTTCTATTGGCAATTTTGTTGGAAAAGCCACTCCTAGTGGCGATTTTGATTTGTACCCGAGAATGTACCTTTTTGTCATTCCTAGTGGCGATTTTGACAAATTTTGCCAATCTTAATGGCGATTTCAGTGTGTATTTTTCCACTATCCGTAGCGATTTGAGTGTAATGTCAAATCCCCTGAACTCTCACGTTTATTTACCCAGTAAATCCACACCATTCACATACACATTTCAAATGTATATGTTCTAACATTAGATCTTTCACGAATGCTCATAGTTTGTCTAATATAAAATGTTTTCTCCTATTTTATTCAACTTTACTAGGGTGGTGTTGTAACTTAGGAAAATGGAAGAATTTCGTCTGATAGTAAAACTAGAAATACTACCCTTGTCATCCAACAGAAAATTTCGTACGAAGAATTTCTCAATCTGGTATGTCTAGTATCACAACTCTTTCTACCCATCTTGTATATTGTCCTTTTTGTTCCGTATTCGTATTGTAATAGAAACTTATTATTAGTTATTAGACGAGATTTTACGAAAAAAATTGTTCGTAGGTTCATGGAGAGAACAAATCTTTTTTTCAATACTCACACTCCTTATTAGTTAATAATCCTAGTGATTGTATTTATATGCTTATTCGTGATAGGAAATACAATATTCAAATAAATGATTTTAAGTTGACAAAGACCTGTATCAGCTAACTTTAAAGTTATATTACACTTTTCAAGGCACTTCTCAATTTTTCGAAATGTTTAACGACTCTAGTCTCGAAGTGTTGTATTATCTTGCTGCCAATGTTGTTAATATTTACGGTAATGTTCATGTTATTATCGAGCCTAGAATATCTCTCGGTCAATCAAGTTGTATGGATCTACTACGAGGTTTCTCTTCTGTTAACAAGTCTTCCTTAGGAACCATGGTTCCTTAGTAAGGATTTGCACCCTCACATGTATTTGAATCTGGTCCATCTACGAATACGAACTATCATCATTTGAGTAGTAATGTAGGTGGTTTTAATTCTGATTCAGAAGCTAAACCACCCACTAGTGAAGAATCTGATGAAACTACCGATGTTGATGCTGATGAACCTAAAATTGAACCTTGGTTTAACTCAAAAAATGTAAGTCAACCCACACACAGTGACTTAAATTATTCAGACGATCCTACTGAACTAAAAGCATATGCAATTAATGATTCTGACGATAATGATGATATGGGATTAAAATTACCCGGCAAGGGTGGGCCTTGGAATGTATTTTCGTAATAAGAATGATGTTATGTTAAGTGTGCGGTCGTGGAATATTAATTGCGGCAAGAAGTTGCATGTCGTTGAAAGCAAATGTGTCAAATAGCGGGCAAAATGTTACTCTAAGAATCCTAACTGCAACACAACTTTTACCACTAGTCCGCCATGTAACTTGTATGTTTATGCTGTTAGAAGAAAAAATGATCATATGTGGCAAATAATCAGATGGGTTGGTTCACACAACTGCAATAGCACAATTGTTGAAAACGACAATAGATGTTTGAAGTCTAGAGATGTTACAACACAACATGCATGAAGACTTAGCATATCATGTAAACAATTTCGAGCGTTCATAAAAGATCAACTTAATGTCTATATTTCTTATAGTAAAGCGTGGCGAGCTCGCAAAGAGCCTATTGAGAAGATTTCTGGTTCTTGGGATTCTAACTTTGAAGAGTTACCTTGGTACATTGCAGCGTCACAGGAATCTAATTCAGGTACCATTGTTGAGTGGTTTCATTCTCCAAGTGGATCTTCTAAGTGTTATACTTTTAAATATGTTTTTTGGGCTTTTGGACCTGCAATAAAAGCTTTTCTAAATTGTTAGTCAATTCTATCGGTTGATGGTACTCACCTAAACGGATCTTATCGTGGAAAGATGTTAATTGCAGTAACAAAAAATGCAAACAAATACATTATGCCTATTGCTTACGCGGTTGTTGATGAAGAAATGGTGGAAAGTTGGACGTGGTTCTTCAACCAACTTTGAGTCCACATTGCTGCCTACAGGTGAAGAAGTTGTGTGTTATATCCAACCGACATAAATGTATAATTAATTATCTTAAAAAACTTCAGGTATGGAGAGAAAATGATGTACATTGATTTTCTCTTAGACATGTTGAAAGTAACTTGATTCAAAAGTTTTAGGTGTCTAGACTCAAACTTCTTACTTGGGCTATTAGCAGCATCACACAACTTAGAAAGTACAATCATTCGGTAAGTTTAATGATAAGTATAAATGCAGAATTCTGGGAGTATCTTAAAGGTATTAAAGAGTCAAAGTGGACGCTTCTAAAAGATAAGAACCATCGATGTTGGGGTAATATGACAACGAACATTTCATATAGTTTTAACAATGCTTTGGAGGGGATTAGGCTTATGCCTATCCAGGCCAATATTAATTGCATCTTTGAGAAATCAGTGGAACACTTTTTAAAAAACACAAAAATAGTATGGAATTGCCAAACAAGATTACCCCCTCGTACATGGCATTGGTTTGAAAACCGTGATGTTAAGTCGAGAGAGCATAGAATAATGGATTTTGATTTCAGACAAGGGAGGTATAAGGTCGTATCAAAGATACAAACAAACTCAACAAAGGGGAACGATTACGTGGTAGATTACTTGAAAAAAATGCACGTGTGGTAGGTGGCAAATGCAGCAGTTTCCTTGCTCACATGCAATAGCAGTTTGCCACAATAAAGGGGTCCACCCATGACTATTGTTCATAAGTTATACACTACTGGTACATACAAGGAAAAATATGATGGTTAGTTTTTTCCCCTAAGTCATCAAGATTTTTGGAATGACCCAGGTTGGAGAATTAAAGCAGATGCATCTAAAATTACCACCTGTTGTGGCAGAAGAATGTGAGGAAGAATTCGTAACGAGATGGATGTTCATCATCCTGATCAACCTAGAATTTTTAGATGTGTAATATGTAAACAAGTAGGTCATCAGAGGAATGTTTGCCAGTCATATCATCCCTAATAATTATTGTTGTTGATTTCTATATAAATTTAATTTTTATTGTGTTTCCTGAAACAATTTTTAGTGTGTTTAATGTTCAATCTTACCAAATTCATTGTTGTTGGAAAAAATAATATATATTAGGTTGCAACAGATATTACATAAAGTACTAAGACGACTAATTTCGATTACAAAAGAAATTACTTAAAAAGAAAATCGTTACAATACAACTAATATACTAAACATCACCCGGTCGTAGCAAACATCGTCAAAAGTAAATTTGGTCAGCCATGTAACGTCTGTAGGCCACACAACAGTCCTTGAAATTTGTAGTTACATTCACTAGTTTACCAGTAACTAAATGCTCCATTAACATACAGACGTGCACCCCTTTATTATCATTCAGGTGGTTGTGTGACTGAACATAGTCTTCATTAACTTCAAAACCCAAGACTTTCTCAGGAACTCTAGTTTTTTAAAATATTTTATGTTAGCCAATAAAGCACAAAAGTATACTGAAATGTTCATTAATTTTGGGTGGACCGCCCGTCTGTACTTTTCGCTTGAAAAATTTTCACTACAATACATAACCAGATGTATTGTTCGTAAATCAACTTGAACAAGTAGCCATTCTTGATTTTCAATACAAAACGGGAAATAAACATAGTCAACATCAAAAAATGACGGGTAAGGGCTTAACTTTCCGTTGGCAAAGTTAACGGTATTTTCGGTAGTTGAGACTAACAAATAGACAAAAAGCGATGCGGTAAAATTGACTAACGCATCTCACTAGCTCCCTCAGTTTGTTGTTGTCTATGTCTCCACGGCATCATCCTTCCAACCCAGCCTTCAATATGCTAAAAATAGAAAAATAAATTAAATAAATAACATGATATTTACATATTTTACGTGTAATTAAAATTTTGAAAATCATGTTAATATTTTGTATTTGTAACCTCGGGTGTAAGGTATCCATTACACGTATAACCCAAAAGAGTTCCTTAAAAACGATGATCGAGCTATAGAGGCGTATTAAATACACCAGAATAGAAGAATGGAGCATCTCATTTAATAAAAAACTCTTTAACATCATTAGACTAGTTTTCAGAATCATCATCTTAAATGGCCCATTTTCGTGCATGTTGTTGGTGTACACTACGTCGGTTTGGAATGTATGACCAGGTTGAGCAGTATGAGTGTACGCCATTTGTTTTGTTGGTTGTTGGTCTCGACTTGATGCAGTTGATGAACCAATATTCTTACTTGGACGCCTCCATTTTTGAAAAACCCAGCTTGACGTCTTCTTAACCGGTTTAGAACTATATTCGTCACTAACAATTTCCTTGTTACGTTGGTTATCCATATTTTAGGACAAGTGATGAAAGGGAAGTGGGTTTGAAGAGTATAAGAGAATTTGTGGAGTGGGTTGCAGAGTAGAAGAGGAGTTGTGAAATTGGTTTATAGGTATACACACATATTTACAGGTCAAGTCTTTTGTTTGGTTGTGAAATAAAAAATATTTTTTAAGTTAAAAATTTATTGTACATACATAACTAATATATAATATTATATAGTATTTGAAGAACAATAAACCAATACATAATTGATATATAATATTAACTTTACAAATATCAGTACATTCTATTGAGTGTCACAGTCTCTACCTATTCCTGCACTTTTTTGAGGTTGTATTCGGCGAGCAATGGGCATAGAAGAAGAGCCCCAACATCTTGAGATCCCATTTCATCGTCTTAAGATTCTTCTACCAACACCTCACCCTCAGCCTGATCTCCAAATTCAAGGTTTAAATCAATATTTATTTGTTGTAGATTTAGATTTCTTCTAGTCTTTGATATGATTCTTGATGAAAATATGGAGCAGATAAACTATCTAACTTGTAAGAAGGTATTTGGAAGGCCGGACTTGTAAAATCAACTTGAGGAGTTGGGACAAACTGAGATGAAGAACCACCCATTTGCATATTTTCAAAGGCAAACGGGGAACCAAATAAATCAAATTTTTGTATAATAAATTGTGAGGACTCCCCTACATGTGTGGTAGATGATGGCATAGTCGGTCGGTAATCCATTTGATCGGTGGGGTTTGCTTGGCCCACATTGGCTCCACAGTCTCTCCTACGCACTCGTTGAGTCATAGGGGTACTTGTGAGCCTACACTTTGGGACTCGTATGTTGACTCGTAACTAATATAATGTCTTGCATTAACATATTCCATGTAACGACCTGCCAAATCTCTGACCGGATCTTCATTTGATATTTGGTAAACTTGACTCATGTCGTCCATGTGTAGTATAATTAATGTTAATTTTATTTTATTGAAAAATATAATATATTCTTATAAATTAATTCGGATAGTTCACGTATCAAGATTTGAACCCTTCCCCGTCATTTAGAAACACACGTGGATTTTGGCCTATATGAGTTGGGTTGCTTGTGTACAATACAGTACGAGGCCTATACCACATCATGTAATATTGGCTAGAAACCGGAGGGTTGGAGTTAAGTTCATTCACAACATGGTTTTGACGATTAATCTATGATAAAATATAAGATTCATGTTTGTCTAACTAGTTGCAAGTCTTCACACTAACACGTTTAATTTTGTGGAGTTTCCAAACTGTCTCAAAGCCCTACCAGGTTGGTGGGGTTCAACAATAAGCCAACATATGAGAAATGTTTGACTCCTCCAACAGTCTTGACCATTTCTACACATGTTAGGAAGTTGATGCAGAATATAATCATACGGTCTCCAAACAAATTGAAACTCCGACAAATAATTGAGCTCCGATTTGTAAGTGATCGCCACATGAGATGCCGTGTCACGAAATATTAAAGGACCTACCCATCTAAGAATAAAATACAAGTTAATAATTATTAGATAATAAAATATAAAATATAAAAATATGGATATCATAAACATACCTCACCATATGATTTATCTAATCTATTTGTTGGAAAGATCTTGGAGCCATGCTCGGGATTCTTTCCTATACCCATAGTTGCAACAATATTGTTGCACCACTAATCTCATTAGTGTTAATATTAATAAACCTACAAAGATTTCTATACAATAGGGATAGAACAGCACTTCCCCAACTTAGTTCACTACAATCACTTAAATCTTGTATATGATTTTGATATTTTGTATTAACCCAGTTGCTAGAAGACTCGGGAAATAAAGTCCCACTGATTAAAAGCAAAATTATTGTTCTTACGCGTTGGATACATTGTAAGTCTGTTGGATTTTCAGGAAATTCCATTTCTTTTATTGTATTTAAAATAAAAGGCATGTTTATTATTTTCCTAATTACAACCCTTTCAATTAAAATTATGCCTGTTAAACCATAAAAATTGGCAATTATTTGCTCAGTAGTCCAATGATATTCAGTATCACTGACTACATTTCCATAAATACGTAAACCTAACAAAAAAGTCACTTCTTGCAAGGTCACTGTTACCTCTCCTGAATGGCATGTGAAAAGTATGTGTCTCCGGACGCCGCCTCTTAACAAATGCAGAAATAAGTGCACTATCAAGCCTTCGGTATTCACACTCGATGACACCAAAAAAACACCCGCCAAACGTATATATTGTAATACATTTTCAGTTATTGGATTTTGATGAAGGTCAATTTTTCATCTCCCCTTCGTAATCTGAGTAAACCGCCATCTTTCATTTCTTCTGGTCATTGGAAAAAAAAACATAATCTAATCAGTATGAACCAGCTAGAAACAACAAATCATTTATCAATGGACCTGAGTTGTAATTTGTTGCCATTTGTAAGTTGAAAATGATTACTGTGAAAGAGTTAAAAATTTCAAGTTTGAGAAATTGCTTGAAAATGATATGTTGGTTCTCCTTTTATCGTGGCGATATGTTGTATGTAAATTTTGAATTCATGCATGCATAGTTGAGAGGGAGTTAGGCAGGTCTTAATGCTTAAATTGAACTGACAAGACTAGCCATTAAAATCTCCATTGGTAATGTCTTGTTCACCAAACTCCCCATTAAGATTGGCAAGGCCTCAAAATCACCACCAGGAGTGGCTTTTTCAAAAAAATTGTCACTAGAAGTGGCTAATTACCCCACAATCGCTACTAGCACTTGCAAAAAAGGATACATCCGGTTCAACCCACTGTAATCGTCACTATGAGTGGTGATTAGGCTAAAGAATTGATTTTTTTTATTCTGACTCATTCCACATACTCCTAAACACATATATATCAATTTTTTATCTCATTAAAATCGTCAATAGCAGTGGAGATAACCCCATTTGTGAAAATAAAAATTGAGCACCCCTTGTAACAATTTTTTTTAATTTTAACCACATTTTTTTTTAAAAAAAATCATTTATCGATGGTTGAAAACATTAAACGTAACAAATATTAAGTTTTCTTAAACCTGCAAACTGAAAAGAAAAAAATGAAGAAGATAACACATGATGGTTAAGACTAAATAATAGTTAACGTTAAAGAACAAATTTTGGTTATCGACTAACCGGTTAAAGCTAGAGGGTTAGAGGAGTGAGGTTTGTGGGTTTGATCCTTGCTCTAGACGCTTTCTTTATTTTTGGTTGTGGGTGGCTCCAACACCAAATTGGGTTTGGGGTTTCATTTCTATAAAACTATTTAACAGAAATTTGGAACTGTTAAGAAAAATAAAAAAAAAGTGTGTGTGTATATATATATATATATATATATATATTACAATAATGATAATCATAATTACCAATTAAATAGTTATGAATAATGCTTAACTATTATGGTCTGAAAAACCAGCTTGTGAGATCACATCTGAAACAACTTTTAAATATATTATTTTGAAATCGCATAAATCGTAAATTTTGATCAAAGAAGTTAAAATATCCAATTACGAAATTAATTAATGTTAATAAACGATTCTAGAGGAATATATAAAATAAACCAATTCGATCGGTTGAGCATTATAAAAAGGTTCAAGCTACCTAAGTTTCTCAAGGACTTATTATACAAATAATGTAATAAACTTTATCATAAGACTTTTATTTATGTCTTTGGTTGACTTATGTAAGAATTTTATGGTATTTTAATCTATTTTGGATTACGGCATTAAAGTGTGTATATATATATATATATATATATATATATTACAATAATGATGATCATAATTACCAATTAAATAGTTATGAATAATGCTTAACTATTATGGTCTGAAAAACCAGCTTGTGAGATCACATCTGAAACAACTTTTAAATATATTATTTTGAAATCGCATAAATCGTAAATTTTGATCAAAGAAGTTAAAATATCCAATTACGAAATTAATTAATGTTAATAAACGATTCTAGAGGAATATATAAAATAAACCAATTCGATCGGTTGAGCATTATAAAAAGGTTCAAGTTACCTAAGTTTCTCAAGGACTTATTATACAAATAATGTAATAAACTTTATCATAAGACTTTTATTTATGTCTTTGGTTGACTTATGTAAGAATTTTATGGTATTTTAATCTATTTTGGATTACGGCATTAAAGTGTGTGTATATATATATATATATATATATATATTACAATAATGATGATCATAATTACCAATTAAATAGTTATGAATAATGCTTAACTATTATGGTCTGAAAAACCAGCTTGTGAGATCACATCTGAAACAACTTTTAAATATATTATTTTGAAATCGCATAAATCGTAAATTTTGATCAAAGAAGTTAAAATATCCAATTACGAAATTAATTAATGTTAATAAACGATTCTAGAGGAATATATAAAATAAACCAATTCGATCGGTTGAGCATTATAAAAAGGTTCAAGTTACCTAAGTTTCTCAAGGACTTATTATACAAATAATGTAATAAACTTTATCATAAGACTTTTATTTATGTCTTTGGTTGACTTATGTAAGAATTTTATGGTATTTTAATCTATTTTGGATTACGGCATTAATTATGATCTCCGTACAAGTGACACGTCAGCCCTAATTAGGTTGGGGTGTCACATATCTAACATGTTAAGGTGAAGATATAGTTTAGGTTTAGAGGACTTAGTTTTAATTAAAACAACCTTTAATTATTCCTTATTGTATTTTTGATTTGTATACTCTTGTATTGGTTTGGTTGTTTATTGAATAGATGATTGAACGATTAAAAATGCATGTCTTAAATATTAAGCTTTAACATAGGACAATGAGCTATTGGACAGTCTCAAATCACGCCCTGACGTATTCCACCGTCGGTTGAAGTGTGATAGATCACCGTCTCAAACATCTGCTATATAAAACCATACAACCCTTGGAACAACAAAAGCGGGCAACGAAGTTGATAGGATATGTTTCTGACGTAGTCTATAAACTAGGTCGTGAAAATTTGGTCACCGATGCTCTAAGTCGGGTGGATATTCCTACTGTTTATTCAATTTCACATCCCACTGCAGCGTGGTTGAAGAAATTGAGTGATTATTTTGCTTCTTCTACACTTGGACAACAACTTCTATCTCAAATTTGTGAAGACCCATCATCATTTCCTCATCATCATTTTAAAGATGGTCTTATCTACATCCATGGCAAATTTTTGGTGCCACCACTTCCAAACTTGTGAACTAAACTTATTGCTGAGTTCAACTCCTCTTTTCTCGGGAGACATGTGTGTATTAGGTGATTTTTGTTTTTTGTTAAAAGATCTTCCTAGCCTCTTCTGTCTACGTGGCGCAGACGCGGGCAGAGGTTGGCCCTCTGCAGACCGTTTGTTTTCTTGAAGACGTTTCATTAAAAAAGGTCTGCCTGGGCTCTTTTTGGTGCAGACCTAGAGTAACCTCTTCCACCCTCTTCTTGCCTCTTCCCATGTGGAAAATGAGATGGGTTTCCAAAATTTTTTCATTCTTCCTATTATCCTATTTTCATCTCAACCCTAGTTTCTCCCACTCCCAAATATCGATGTCGCCATTCTCCACCCCACCTCCAGTCGGCGACAACCACCATCTCCAACGCCATGCCCTCCATCGTTCCCTTACACTGACGTCTCACAAACAAGCATCGTCGCTCAGTGTCTCCAAAAGCTTCCTGCTACCAACAACAAGTTCACCTACAACTGTGAAAGTCACACCTTCAACTACCTTGTTGAAGGTGGATTCAGTAAGTCCGATCTGATCTGATCTAAAATCATTTAGTTCGTGAAATTTTCAGCGATCGGATCGTGTTAATGATAACTTATTTTTTTTATGATTGTGAAATGTTAGTCGAATTGTTTTTTCATTTTTTTAATTGCTTGTTGCGTCATACTCTGAGGCGATTTAGGGGACCAGCTAGGTGGTTTTATGATTTTAAAGGAATGATTTTTTTAAAAGAGGTTTACAGAGGTAAAAAAAACCCTTTTCTTGCAGAGGTTTGAAGAGGTTTGGTCCACCTCTTCTGCAAAATAGGTTTGCAGACATGGTCCACATATTGCAGATGTTTTGCCTTCGAAAAAAAGAACACCACCTTAGTGGTACCACCAAACGAATCACAAAATCGTTTTCTTGGTTCAACAATAAAAAAGATGTGACTACTTTTGTCAAAAATTTTGAAGCGTGTCAAACATTTAAGGCCTTGTTTGTTTTTTCATAAAAGGTCGGCGCATCCTTTCTGTCTGCCCCGCGTAGACCACGTGCAGACGTTGACATCTGCAGACTGTTTGTTTTTTTGAAGACGTGTCATTAAAAAAACATATGCGCGAGGTGTTCTTGGTGCAGATGTGGACCAACCACTTCTAGGATCTTCTAAGGTCTGAAGAGACTACCCGCCACCGTCGGCCACCGTCGCTGCCCACCTGTAAGCCCCAAAACCCACGCGCACATAACACGTGTTTTAAAACAAGAATTCAAATTAGGTCCTAGATTTTTCTAAATTAAATATCAAGTTTAAACACCCAGCAAATCCCACTCGCACATGTCTTAAATAACAAACGTAGGTGAATTACACAAACCATAGTCCAATTTCACAACACTTAGGTTCTAGGAAACCCAAAACATGCGGAACAATGTTAATATATCGAGAAACGATGATCGTAATTGAGAAATACGCGAAAATTGGTTCGAAACAACAAAATTGGGCCTACAGGGCTCTCCTAGGACCCGTCGCGGTACGCTAAGGGCCTCTGGTTGGGCCTTAGCGGTACGCGAAGTCTAGGCGGGGAAATTTGAATTCTCCGAAAGTCATCGCAGTACGCTATGACCGATCAACTTCCATCATCGCAGTATGCGGCGTGTTTCAAGAGGCAAACGAATATTATATGCATCACGGTACGCCGAGAGGGACTTTTGTCAGTCTCGACGGTACGCAACGACCCCTAACACGCAAAATCTTTATTTATCCAAGATGTAATCATTTATGTCGACTCTCTATCCGATTTCTCGAGCTCCAGGCGACTAAACTTCGTTCTTACCACCTACAACCATCCTTAAACTTCGTTCTTACCACCTACAACCATCCTCTAACCATTTGGAAGCCATAAAAATCATTTGGGAAGCACCATTGAAGTCTTTGGAGGCTTGAGGTGAGCTAGGAGGCGTCATCCACCATTCTACACAACTTGGAGCTGTTGTGGAAGCAATTACAGGTCTTCTTGAAGCTACCTACTCCTGTTCCAGTGATATTCAAGTTCCTAAGAAGCTCTTGGAGGTACTTCTAACACCATTTTGTACAAATTTTCATATACACTCACATGCAAACACCCACACACCACATGCACGAAATTTCACCTATTAGAATCTGTTATTTCATGATTTCATGATTGGGTTGATGTTATGAGAATGATCCTTAAGGAGATTCATGAGATTAGGAGCATTTGTAGTGATTATGATAAAATGGATGTTTTTGGTCACATGCATGTGCGATCTAAGAAGATTCACATGATTTTTGATATTGAAATATTGTTGTATATGATATTTGATAGGATTTGCAAGGTCTAGAAGAGTTATTATTGTCACGAAATGATATTTTGAGATAGTTACTAATTTTAGTAACTTTGTTGATACAAAATGTGAAAAGATGATGAAATCGCAACATGCATGTACTTAGAACTATGATTTATGATGATTTAGAACTAACATGATGATTATTGTGGGGTTTGAGTTATGAGAATTGTTAAAAGTAGCGTTTTACATCATAGTTACTATAAATAGTAACTTTTTAGTTGCAAATGGTTATTGGGTGATGAACTTGATGTTATAGTGTGTTTAACATGCTTATTTGATGATAAAATGATGATATTAGGCATTTTGATTCCTTAGAATGATTGAAATATGAGCATTTGTTGCATGTTTCTATAAATAGTAACTTTATTTTACGAATCGGTAAATGACGATGTGTTAGCCATCACAAGCATGATCAAATGACTATTTGGGACTAGGATATTGATATTGTGATGAGTTTGATTGATAGATTTGGTGAAAAATGCTTATTTTTGCGACTTACTATAAATAGCAACTTTTAAACGAGAAAGCTGCTTAATTGATTAAGTATGACTATACGCTATGTGATAACATGATCATATAGGTTAACCATGCATATTAGAACAAACGGAAACTGATTTCTTGTATGACTTGCTTAATATGGAAACTTTCCTAAAAAGGAAACTTACTATAAATAGTAAGTTATCCCACGGATGCGATTTTGGTGCTCACACACATCACATGACACTAAATCGCACGTTACACGATCACTTGAACTAAAAC
The DNA here is from genome assembly GCA_009363875.1 of Mikania micrantha. Taxonomy (NCBI): domain Eukaryota; kingdom Viridiplantae; phylum Streptophyta; class Magnoliopsida; order Asterales; family Asteraceae; genus Mikania; species Mikania micrantha. The sequence continues at coordinate 95,822,804 of CM018691.1, forward strand.
GTCACCAACGGGTCGTTAGGTCAAACACGGCCAACACGGCCAACACGGTCAACGTTACCCACTCAACAACTTAGAGTTGTGCGGACACGAACACGGTCCTTTGAGACCAACACAAATGTGAACACAATCTTATGACACATATGTGATATAGGTAATTGCTAGCAGGCGCACTACTCCGTTCTCATATCGAACGCACTACTAAAATCAGGTGAGTTTACAGCACCACTTTTACTCTTTAACTGTTTTTTAAACTCTTGGGGTGAGAATAGATTGCAACTGTTTTGGATGTATGACTGGTATGTAGAAAACTATTTTGAGTGTAACTATTATCGCAACAAGTCCTTACAAATCCTTACCATTAGTTGTGTAACAAACGAGTCAAAAATTACGTAGTACTACTGGGTTTGACTAGCCCCGCTCGGCAACAACTTTGACTGGAGGTCATAATGAGCGTAATATCGATGTTGATTGCTGGGTTCAGCGATGACCCGGGGAGGCAACAGAAACAGTCGAGTTTCTGTAAGATGAACTGACACACTCACGGATCGTAGATCCAACACTACAACTTAACATACCCAGTATATGTCTGTCTACTGTTTTTATTTACTGTCTAAACCTTTGAACTCACCAACTTTATAGTTGACACGTTTTCGCATGTATTCTTAAGTAATTGATGGATTACAAGCTAGGATGCACACGGAGATGCACTAAGGAGTATGGCATGCATATAGACTCTGATCCTAGGCTTATATTTATATTGCTTGGTTTTGAAACTTTTTTAAACATGTAGTGTCTGATAAAATTTATAATTCCGCTGTAAACAATTTACTTATTCCGCTGCTTGACATTTTAACTATTACGCTGCGTATTTATTAAAATCGTTTTATTTACAAAACCGCATGTTTGTGTAACTCATATAGAGTCGTTATATATAACCAAGAGCTAAGACCCTGGCCACGTCACACCCGCGCGGTCTGACACCGCACATGGGAATTTGGGGTGTGACATTTAAGGAAACATATCCTTTATTGCGTATTATTGTTTAACACCACATATAAAACACCAACTCACCAATATCAACATTTAAATGTGTATCCTACATACATCTCAACACATATTCATACACATATGCATAAACACCATAGCACATGTTAATTAAAATGAGTTGGTTGACTTACCTTTTCCCGACAAGTTATCCACCACCACAATCTCATTTTCGGGCCGTTAAGTTCCACTAACACCTCAATTATCACTTCCTGTTATCATAACTAATAGATTTTAATACAAGTCTTGACAATTACTAGTCAAACCACATCCATTTTATCCACTATCACCAATTAAACATAATGGTCAAATGCTCCCTAATCACAAAATTTTCATCTTTTATGATCATAACAACTTGTTAACCTCACCCATCCCTTTAAAAACCTTTCTTTTAGTTGGCATTTCATCAAAAACCTCATATACATACATTTATCTACATATTATATTTGATCAATAACACCTCTATCCAATTCCATTTTTGATTCACAAGAAGAACAAGTTCATCATGTACACCAACAAACTACAGCCACTTTGTGAAATCAACAAACTCAACATTTGAACACCAAGTTTAACCACCAAGTTCATATATTGTATGAACACCATAAACCCCAATTTACCATACTACATCAATATGCAAGAAAAATGATCAAAATATTGCTCCTTGATGATTATCACTATGAATACCAACATTTAACACCCTCCAAACACCCAATTAAAATTTCACTTATTTCACCCACACCCGTATAGAAGACCCACGAAATTTAAACCAAAAACACCCAAAAATTTTTACCTTGTTGTAGTAAGACACAAGAACAACTTCAATATATGATTGCATGAACAATTCTTGCTGATTTAAAGCCTCAATTTCTAAGATTTAAGGTTTTTATTCTTCTCTTTTCTTCCCTAGATAGACACCCACTAGCCAAATGGTATTATGACCAATTTTGACCTCCCACACTTCCATATAACCCCCTTCTATAATTAAGTTTTAGCTATTAACACTTTTAGCCCTTCATTACTAATTAAATCTAACTAGTTTATGTCTAACTTAGTTATGTTATTTAACACCCACCATTTAATAAAATAGTTAAAATAATTAAAATTTTATAAAACTCCCCACACATAAAACATAATTTACACCAACTATGTTTGTTTAATGAAATTTCTCGAAATGGGTCATTACATCATCGCTACCGCCCACCAACTCCACCACCGTCGGCCACCCCCATCACCCCCTACCGTACACCACCGCCAATTTATTTTAAGAGTCAACAGACGTTAAAAAACAAACACTCTTTTTCTTACAGACTGCTGACATTTGGTCCATCTCTTCTCCTACAAATGTCTGCAGATGTCGTCCGCAGACTGCAGACATATTACCTCGTAAAAAAACAAACACCACCTAAAACTCCTAATCGCAAACCCTATGGTCTTCTTCAACCATTACCTACACATGGCGGTCTCAAGTTTTTCAGAGGCCCTAGGCAAATACAAAATTTGGAGCCTTTTTCATTACTACTTTTTTTTTCTTTCGCTAAAAAATTATGGTTCATAAATTTTAAAAATCATAAATATATGGTAATTTGCATCTATCTACATAAGTTTACTTATAATAATTACCATATATACGAATATAAATCTTTCATTTCATATCATTAACAAAATATTTATTCCAACACCAAACAAAGATGAAACAAAAACAAAAAAATGTGTAGTTATTTAAAAAAAAGAGAGCCTAAACAAATTTTCTATTTTGAGAATATAAGAAAATATGTATTATTCCTAACAGAAAACAATAGAACATAAAATTTGGATGATAACCTGGACGGTTGGGGCCCTAGGCGAGGGCCTCTAAATTTAAGATGTAAAGGCAGCTCTGTACCTACACTAGAGGCCTCTTAGTTGGATATCTCAATAGATTTATCTCTCATCTCCCTCCCTCTCCCCCCCTATCAAGGTAAAACAGTAATATGGGTTATTGTGGACCGTTTTTCTAAAATTGCACACTTTTTGGCATTATTTACTCATTATTGTTGAAAATCAGTGACCTGAGTGGAGGCTTATTTAACCACGAACAAGAGCTTTAGATATTTAGTCAAAGCTTTTGGTATTAGCTCCCTCTAGGGTTTTGCACTTAAGTTTAGTTATTTTGGTTGTTTAGTTTTCTTGTTTAAAGAAAAGAGAGAACAGAAAAATAGAGAGGCAACACAAAGAAGATTCAGAAAAGTGTTGTATTTCATACAAAGGATGTTGGGGTATAAATAGCCCTGACATTTAATGTTTCAGGACAAATACATGAAAAAGACAAACAGACAAGACTGAAGACACTTTTACAGACACTGTAGCATCAGAATAGTACAAGTATAAAGTCAACTAGGATCTTCAAGGATCTTGAAGTCTTCCAAGGTTCGGACAATTGTACTGATGCTAAGGAGTTATTCTTTCGGAAGTTCTTCATAGGAAACTGGTTATGATGAATCAGTTATACTTTTATCGGAAGCAGATGAGAGAAACACTTATTCTTTCATCAGAAGACAATTATTTATTCTTTCATCAGAAGACCATCATCGGAAGCTGATGTAGATACATAAATCTTCTGAAGTAATGTTTTTCTTCCGAAGCTTTTCTTCCGATGAAGTCTTCTAAAGCCTGTCTTCCGAAAGGGTCTTCCGAAGAGTATTTTATCTTCAGAAGTTAATGTCTTTCGAAGCATCTTCTGAGTCTTGTCTTCTGAAGTGTTTATTATCTTCAGAAGCAGATGTCTTCCGAAGGTAGTGTCCTGCAACATTTATTCAAGTGGATTATTGGAAGGGTGGTTTTGCTTCGTCAGTCCTTATATTTCCAATAATCTCCCTCTGGACTGATGAAGCCAAAACCACTTAACTTTAAAACACAATCAATTTCTAGAACATCAAACTCAGTGGGGGAAAGTACATGAGAATGGTTCAGAAGAGGTTTGGGAGGCAGGTGAGCATTCTTTATTTGTGAGTTTGGACAAAAACCGGTTATAGTTTATTTGGAGTAGTGTCCTTAGAGGAAAACTGAAGTAGGTTGCCTGAATACAGCAAATGCTTCTTTGTTTATTTAAGCTTCAGCCTCTTTTGAGAATGGTTTATGTATTAATCTCCCTCTTTTTGGCTTTATCAGCTGCGACCTTGAAGCAGTAGGCTAGGTAGGGAAGTGAGAGAGGCAGGAAGAAGTGAGCTAGATACTTCTTGAAAAAGCAGTAGAAGAAAGGTGGGAGTAGTGAAGGTGGTTGAAAAGTTTGAGATACCTTCAAATAAAGGTGCCTGCATTGGGATGGATTTGGATCGCAGGACTTTGGATATTCAATGTTGTTGTGATGTAACACAATGAGTGTGGACAGAGCAATCTGAATCTGAAAAGTGGAATCCGTCAATTCCTTATTGTTAAGAACTGATTCGTCCGTCGTGTTACAGATGTCATCCGAATCCCTGACTTGAGAGTCAGTTTTATCATGACCTGAATCCATCTCAGAGATGTCATGAACCTCTTTTTCTTGGTTCTGGGGATTTCCAGCCTTAGTTTAAAAAGAAAACGTCATTGGCTGTTGCCATACCAGGAGTCTTATTGCCTGATTCATTTAGATGAGAATCCATTAGATTTTCATGTGAAATAGATGCTCCTGATATATGATCAAGAAGTCTAGATGGACTTGACTTCCGGATCTCATCCTCTTTTCATGGGTAAGAGATTTGTCAAGAGAGAGTGGGGGGCTTTTAGAAAGAACAGAGATGTCCTTGGGAGAGAGGACGACCATCTGAGTGTCAAATGACATTTCAGTGGTTAGTGAAGGTTCCCTTAGAAATACAGCATCATCCTGTTGAGAGGATTGACGAGGAGCTGGATGGGAAGAGATTCTTGATTCATCTGTGAGGATGGAACAGATGTATCCATGTGTTCAGTAGGAACACAGTCATGTTCAGGGATCTCATCTTTCTGAACAGACTTTTTGGGCTTATTAGGCTTAAAAGGTTGTGAGATAAATTATTTTATGGCCGGTTCCTGTTATAGGTGTGAAAGAAAGGTGGATGTGGGTTTACTGAAGATGGATGTTTCTTCAGTGTCATCCATAAGTGTTCATACTTGTAAACACTAGTTTGTCAAATCCTTCATAGTACTATGAGTATCAATGGGACAAACTAAAAGTATGGCAGGGACTTGGGACATTTCGGGTAATGTACCAGATGATCAAGGGAATGCTAACATATCTTATGTTATTGAAATGTTTTTTCCTGACCTTTTCTTGAGAAGGATACTGTAAAAACATGTGATACATAGAGCAAAAGAAATGTTTATGCACAATCAGGTTTTTCAGGTTAACCTTATAATCACATTATCAAAAACGGTATAAAGAAGAAGTAAAGGAGTCGAAAGCTTCATGATTGTTTTTGAGATTATGATTACAGATCAGTTTGAGAAGAAAAGAAAATTTGATGCTTACATACCATGACAAGAAGACATGTTAATGCACACCGTGAAATACAGAAGAAGCTTTGTGAGGAATGAAGCCTGGTCCGAAGTCATTACACCATTATTATAAGCTTGAAGCTTAGACAAATTTTGTGTAAGTGCTCCGTGCCAGGCGACGTGCCTGACAAGTGATCATCCGTAGCCATGAGCATTACTTAGAATTTTGAAGGTGATGAAGGGTTTCTTAATAATCAGAGGATCAAGAAAGCTTGGTAAATTAATGGTGAGAGAAATGAGAAATGAAAATGGTGATTATTGATTTAAATAAGATTATTGGTGAGAGAAATGAGAAATGAAAATGGTGATTATTGATTTAAATAAGATTATTTATTATTAAGATGACGTCAAGTATCTTCTCGAGCCGTGGGAGTTAGCATTGAGAATCGAATCTTGCAGAGAAGTTGACAGCTGTCATGTCAGGTGCAAGGCTCAAGAGGTTTTATTTGCATATCGGAAGAACCGTATCCTCAGAAGCAAGTTAAATGATCATTTAATGATTTTCGGAAGGAAGAGAGATTATTGGAAGGAGAAGAAACCAAAGTGGTTATGAATTGTAACAAAGGAAGGTTTGAACATCGGATAGATATGAAGCAGTGACAATATTACCACTGATCATATCCGTGTATTGAGATAATCACTGAAAGAGACCAAGATTTCTTTAACAGTGGTTTATCAGATATCCTTTGTTAGGACAATTTAGGAAAATTATCCTTTTATATGTATGTGTAGGAAGGTTAATAAACATAATCTTAACTATGTTTATTAACTCATATTTATCATTCCCAATTTGGTCACAAACTTAGAGAAAGTTGAGGAGTCCAAGGGCTTGGTAAATATGTCAGCTATTTGGTCACTTGTAGAGACATGTTCAGGAACAATTAGTCCCTTTTCAAAACAGTCTCTAATGAAGTGATGCCTTATTTCAATGTGTTTGGTTTTAGAATGATAGACAGGATTTTTTATTATGTTTTTGGCAGCTTCGCTATCTATTAGAAGAGGTGTCTTTAGTTCAGTTATTCCAAAATCTAACAGTTGGTATTGTAACCAAAGAAGTTGGGCAGTGCAATGGGCTGCTGCAATGTATTCAGCTTCAACAGTTGAGTTTGACACTGATGTTTGCTTTTTGCTTTGCCATGACACTAAGCAACCTGCATAGAACTGACAACCTCCTGAAGTAGACTTTCTGGTGAGCAAGCAACCAGCATAATCACTATCTGAAAAACCAACAAACTTACAAGTTTGATTAGCAGGATACCAAATACCTAGCACGGGAGTACCTTTGAGATATCTGAGTATCCTCTTCACAAATGAAAGATGAGTTTGTTTGGGGGCAGACTGGTATCTTGCACAGACACATGTTGCATACATGATGTCTGGCCTTGATGCAGTGAGATACATCAGAGAACCAATCATGCACCTGTAGAGAGTTTGATCTACAGGTTCACCATTGTCGTCTGGACATATTCCAGGACTTGTTGCCATGGGAGTATAAATTATTTTGCAATCATTCATATCAAATTTATTTAGAAGATCTTTTACATATTTAGATTGATGAATGAAAGTCCCATTTAGAGTTTGTTTGACTTGAAGTCCTAAAAATGTTTTTAGTTCACTTAAAGCACTCATTTCAAACTTAGAAGACATTAATTTAGAGAATTGTTCACACATGGAAGGTTTTGTTGATCCAAAAATGATGTCATCAACATAGATTTGGACAAGCAGAAGTTCCTTATCTACCCTTTTGATGAACAAGGTCTTATCAATGGTTCCCAGAGAAAACTTATTAGAAAGAAGAAACTGAGAAAGAGTATCATACCATGCTCTGGGTGCTTGTTTCAAACCATAAAGTGCCTTGTCTAGTTTGTACACCCAATCAGGATGATGAACATCAGCAAATCCTGGTGGTTGACACACATAGACTTCCTCTTTTATTGTCCCATACAGGAATGCACTTTTTATGTCCATTTGGTATACCTTTATATTATGGGAGATGGCAAATGCTAGAAAGAGTCTGATGGCTTCCAATCTTGCCACAGGAGCAAAGGTTTCATCATAGTCAATACCTTCCTCTTGACAATAACCTTGTACTACTAATCTAGCCTTATTTTTTATTACAATGCCTCTGTCATCTGTTTTGTTTCTGAACACCCATTTGGTTCCGATGGGATATTTTCCAGCTGGCAGAGGACATAAAGTCCATACATTTTGCCTTTTGAACTGTAAGAGTTCGTCTTGCATAGCCTCTACCCAATTATTGTCTTTGAGAGCCTCCTGATATTTAGAGGGCTGAATTTGGGGTAAGAAGGCAGCATGAAGGCAAAAATTTGAAATCTGGCTCCTAGTTTGAACTCCTTTACTTAAATCATCTAAGATTTGTTCTAGATGATGATTTTTGTTGAAAAGAATGATGTCCAAACAATTATTTGAGGAGGCAGCATCGGAAGAGGTTGAGTTTTCAATGGGATCCGGAGAGTTTTCTGGAAGAGAGACGTGAGGATTTTCAGGAATATCTACAGATACATTATCCAAGACTGGAGATGAAGGAGTAGATATTTGATTGTCTTGGTTTTGAGAGTTTGTTTCTTGAGAATTTATTTGATAAGAAGGAAAGGAGGTTAAGAATTTAGAAACAGTACATTCGTCTAGAGAGGATAGATCTTTGGATGTTTGACACGATTCTGAAGAAGGTGAAAAAGGGGAGATAGGAGGAATGAAGGAGAAGCTTTCAAGATCAAAGATGTCATCAGGAGTAGAAGGGAAAGATGAGGTTGATGCTAATTCATTGAATTTAACATCAATGGATTCCTCAATAATTTTGGTCCTGAGATTGAAAGCTCGGTATGCTTTAGAGGTCTGAGAGTATCCAACAAAATATCCTGAATCAACTTTAGTAGCAAACTTGGACAAAGAGTCTTTTGTGTTTAAGATAAAACACGGACATCCAAAGACTTTGAAGAAGGAAATGAGAGGCTTTATGTTATACAGGATTTCATAGGCAGTTTTGTTATGTCTTTTTACAATGTGAACTCTGTTTAAGACATAACAAGCAGTGTTTACTGTCTCAGCCCAGAAGGATAAAGGTAATCCTGAGTCTGCAAGCATGGTTCTTGCAGCTTCAATTAGTGTCCTGTTCTTTCTTTCTACAACTCCATTCTGAGTAGGAGTTCTAGGAGCACTATATTGTCTAAGGATTCCTTTAGAGATGCAGAATTTATCAAGAACTTGGTTCTTGAACTCTGTGCCATTGTCACTTCTTATTATTTTAACAGGGAGACTAAATTGTCTCTCAAGATTAGTGATAAGAGCAATTATTTTATCAGAAGTCTCATCTTTGCTGAAAAGGAAAAAAGTCCAGCAAAATCTTGAGTAATCATCCACAACAACTAGACAATATCTTTTTCTTGCCAGACTGGCTACCTTCACTGGACCAAACAGATCCATACGAAGCAGATTAAGACAGTTAGTTGTTTTGGATTCCTCAATGGACTTATGTGAAGTTTTATGTTGCTTTCCCTTTAAGCAAGATTCACATTGACCTTCAAAGTGAAATTCTTTGGAAGGCAATCCTCTTACTAATGAAAGGGTTGAAAGCTTATGAAGAGTTTGGTGATTAAGGTGACTGAGTCTTCTGTGCCAAAGAGCAGTTTCAGATGACGAGGCTTTGGCTATCAAACATGTAGGAGAAGATGTTTTAGAGTCAGTAGTCATATCTACAATATAGACATTTCCACTTCTTCTAGCCGTTAGCAGAGTATGTTGATCAATCAAGATCTTTATTTTTGAATTTATTTCTGGAGAGAGAATTTTGCAACTGTCTTTAGTGAAAAATGAACTAAAATTTTTATTAACAGATGTTGCCAAGGATCCTTAGGTCAATTACTTGTACTCACACAAGTATATCAGTTCAGACGGCAAAGAGATTCCACCACTGGGAACAGTTATTAACAGCTGGTTCGAAAAAAAAAGAGACAGGACCCCTGCTCCTCCAGAAGTTAAAGCCACTTGGCTAGGAGAGATGAACGAGGAACTTACCGAGCACACATTCATTTCAGATGACCGATCATTGTTTGATGTACGCAATGATAGGTCAAATATTTGCTGATGGCTTTTTGACAAAGAAAGAAATCTCTACCTCGTCAAGAGGATGAATGGCAAAGTGGAGTATTACAGGAGGCCTCAAGATTTCTGCACTAAGCCTAAAGTTGATCTGCGAAGCATCAATAATGCCATGTTCTTCCATCCCTCAAAAGACAATCAAGCCTATTTGTTTGCCAAATTTTTGAAGGATCAGTGCGAGAAAGATTTTCCAGTAATGAGGACTGCCAAGGGAAGGCGTTTTGTGTCTAAGTGCATTATAGATCTGAAGACCAAGAAGTATTGGGTGTACTACAAATACCCTCCTCCACTCACTGAAGAAGCTGTTCCAGTGTCTCCAAGGGCCCCTGACAACTCTCTTGCGAACTTCATGTCTTGGTATTTTGATGAGAAGACCCTTTCAGCCGTCATTTTGAGGAATAAAGACGACATCAATGATATTGGCATGATCTTGGATCCAATGGATCTGCTGAAGTTTGGAAAGGAAGATTTGATGAAGCTGCGTCAATCTCCCATCAAGGTATACGGCGGTTGGGATGAAGAGGCTAAACCATACACACACACTGTTGCATATGCCATTGAGCTAAAGCTTTATGCAGGAGCTGGACCACATAAATTCACTCTTTCTATTGGATGACTTCGCCAGTCTAGGGGAGTTTGTAGAGCCCAATGTACGACGAAGACTGGCAAAGTCAAACAATAGAAGAGCTGAAGTCCAGATTCTTGTTATTTTCGTGTACATCAGGTTCGAATACTCTTAGTGTTCGAGTACTCAAAGTTAACTTGTATAGAACTTCGAGTACGCCTAGACTTAGTATAAATAGACGTATTTTGTACAAGTTTAGGGTGGGAATCCCAAGGTGTGCTCTTTAGACGCATTGAGGCACATTTTCGAATACACTTTTGAATACAATCAAAGTTTTGATCTTTCTTGTTGTTCTTGCTATTTCATTAACTCTATTATGGATTCCGCACACTATAGAGTCACTTGATACTGATTGGAGACATTAAGCTCGGATCTTGATCTGGTAAGGGACCTACGGTGTTAGTGTGTGCTCACATACAACTCATAACTTGGTGCATTAGGCCGACGGGTCTGTGTACACCATTTGTTTTGTTTTGTTCTCAAATGAGTATCTCCTTACCATAAGAAGTATTTTAATATGGATTTGTTCTAATTAATTGCAACTGTTAATAGTGTGGTTAGTTTGTTCTGACATTCGTTATCATATGTTATGTTATGATCATTTCATTTGTAAAGATTTTGTTGACGCAACTATCTTCACAATTGTCCCTCCATGTCATTTCTATAATCGTTTCTTTTTATCAGATTTCACCACCATTACTATTGTCTTTAGGTTACTGAGCAATTTATGTCCCATTCATATTTCGTTTTGGTTGTTTTCTTTATTTTTACAACATCTACTCATGGGATTCATGAGGATGTGTGAAGAGGAGATAAAGATGATTAAAAGATTAAAGAGTTTAGACAAACCATGATTATAAAAAAATAATTTATATGTTTTTTAATTCAAAAATAAAAAAACCATGATTATAAACAATATTTTGTTTCATGGTCCTTCACCAGGACATATTTGGTTCATGCTCGGAACAAATCTGGTAACATGTCAACGACGCCGGCGACAGTAGAAAGCGGTTCAGTAACTAACATTTCGAGATGGAGTATGGCCGGAATGACTGCTCTCGTCACCGATGGTACACGAGGAATCGGCTACGCCGTGGTGGAGGAACTGGTGGAGTTAGGTGCCGCCGTGCACACATGCTCTCGCAACAAGACTAAACTCAACCAGTGCTTACAGGAATGGTCGGTGAAAGGCTTCACCGTCACCGGATCCATCTGTGACGTCACTTCTCGTCCTCATCGCCAACAACTTCTGGAAAAAGTTTCCTCAATTTTTAACGGAAAACTCAACATTAGTATCTATTTATTACTTGACTTTGTAGTAGATGATGATTATTTAGTATATTTATTCAACTTGTTTATTTAATGACGAGACGACGAGTAAATTGTCCAGATAGTTACTTTGTTTACTAGTATTTCACAATGTGTATTATATATCATTTGCAAAATCATAAGTTATATAGCAAAATCAAATCTCACATCACGAACTCTATACAATTTTTTTATAAAAACATAAAATCATACAAAATCTATACAAATATGTTACGAAAATAATAGAAAAAAATTACTTTAAAATTTTTTCTCACCGGCAACCAGTTGGTTGAATTAAAAAAAACACAAATCCGTAAGCAAAAATTAATTTTCTATGAGAACAAATAAATCACCGTTACCTTCTCCAAATATCACCAAAACCTTAGAAAGAACCACGTTTCTTTTCACTATATATATATATATATATATATTTATTTATTTATTTATTTATTTATTTATTTAGTATCCAATAACAACCATTAAAATAAAAATATTTTTTATTGTGAGTAAAATAAAAATTTAAGGGTGAAATAAAAAAAAAGAAAAAGATTTACTATTCCTTTTGCTTTGCTTTTTAATTATATAGTATAATATAATAAGAGTAGTTTAGAGAACGATTTAAACAGTGGATCAATAAAATTTTTTCGTAATTTCTTGGTTTAAATTAAATCTTACAATATATTATGAGTTGAGTCGGGTTGGATAACACGGTAGAACAGGTTTGGATCAGGACGATTTAAGTAAAATCTGTTTGGTTCAAATATGTCTCTCTAAAGAGTATCAATTTGGAGTTTTGGACAAAGTCAAAATGATTTATAACTAAACAAATAATATATATAAATGATCTTCGGTTTTTGACCAGTTACAGCCGGTTTTTTGTGGGTTCCAATTCAGATTTTGGCCAGTATTGGTTCGGGTTTTGCCGTAAAGATGGAACCGATTCTGGTTTTTCCAGTTCCGGTTTCTCTAAGAATCCGGGACCGCCTGTACCAACAGTTCAGGTATGACCGGTTTCGGTTGTCGGTTTCGGGTTTTTTGCCCACCTTTAAATTGAACGAGGTGTTATTGCAGCCCAAGAGTTATGAGAGCCCAACAATAGCCTACCAGGAAGCCCATGAGTGAAGGCTCAAGAGAGATATAAGAATTCCAAAGAAATTGCACATATGATTAAAGGGATGATTGGTAACATTTAAATGGGTCTGAGTCTTAATAGTTTAGACTTAGACCATTTGTTTAAAAAAACACATCTGAATGAAATGAAAAGTCTGAATGAACCTCTTAATAGTTCTGATGTTGAGACATGTCAGAATGGGGCAAAAAGGCCGACGGTTTTACCCATCCCACCTTCTCCTCTCAACCCAATTTCTCTTTTCCAGAAAACCCCAAGTTTGAAGCTCCCTGTAGTCGATGGCTTCTCCGGTCACCGTCTGCAACTTCCAATCGCCTCCTCTCTTGGTCTATTAAGAATATATTTATCGAGCCACCAAAAAATTCACAGAAATAGGGGTGTTCAGTATGCCTGGCAAAATGGACGGATTGGGTCGGGTTGGGTAACGGGTTAGAGCGGGTTCAGGTCAGGATGGTTGCGGGTTAAAACGAGTTTTAAGCAAAATCAGTTCGGGTCTATATGGATTGTTCTTAAAAAACATCAATTTAGTTTAACTTAAGGTGTGACAAATAGTACATTTGGATAATTTTTAGTGATTTTCTAATCAAATAAGTTCTTAATCATTTCTTAAATATTTGAATACATTGCATTTACATAGTTTTTTTGTAACCTATCTTGACCCGCATTGTGTTTAAATGCTACACATTTTAACCCATTCAATATTATGATGTTACTCATTTCAACCCATTATACTACAATTGTTTACCCAAATCAACACATTCCTTTGAAATTGATAAAAATTGCCACCCCTAGTGTTCAGCAACCATTGACTTCTGAGTTTATCCTTTGCCTAATCACAGACTAGTATCAAATTAGTAAACGCAATGAATTGTTTAGATACTGTCAATTTTCTTGAAACCTTGCGATGGAGAAATTTGCGACAAAGAAGAAGGGAAACCAAAGGAAGTATGGGAGCAATAAGGCCACACGGAGTGGGCTTCGGGAAGGAGCCGGGGAGGCTTTTGCTAGATCGGGAAAAAGTGGGAACACCGCCCCCCGGAAATGGGGTGGGGACAATCGGGAACCCTTTACCGATTGAAGCCGAGCTGGGAAGGAGAGGGTATTCGACCGTTGTAGGGGAGGGGGATTCGACCATTGGGGGTTTTTAAAAAATAAAAAATCCAATTTTTTTTATTTAAACGACTCCAGAACAATCACAAATCTCACACTTTTCTCTCATCTTCTACAATCTATACACTTAATTTATAAAATTTTCAAGTAAAATGGAAGGAGGTTCATCACGTGGTGGGTCGTCAACCAAAAAATTTAGAAAACCACGACAAAAAAATGTTCAAACCCTTCAAATGAACCGGTTCAACACACCCGGGTATCATCCACAAATGTCATCTCCGAATCAACCAACATTCTACTACGATCCAATGAACCCGGCTCCTTATTTGCAATATTCACCGGGCACTCAACAACAATTCAACTGGTGGGAGCAATCGTATCAACAAGATCAACAAAGTTAACAATAATTCGATCAACAAACTTTTCAACAACAATCTCCATTTCATGGTATTTTTTATACGTTTATTTTTATATTTTATTTTATATTTTATTTTTTTATGTCTATTTTTATATGTTTATTTTTATACGTTTATTTTTATGTTTAGACTATCGTGACCATAATCAAGATGACTCGGATTCAAGCGAACATAATAAAAGTGTTCAAGTCGAGTCGGAAGAAGAAAAAGAAGAAGAACCGGTTAGACGAACGGGAAAGAAACCAATAGGAAAGACAGCACCGGCCAAGCGTTGGTCCGATGAAGAGGAGGTTGCGTTGGCCAGATCTTGGCTAACTATTTCTGAAAATCCCGATGTTGTTATGCGCAAAAACGGGATGGTTTTTATAGAAAGGTATTTTTAACATTGTTTAAGTTAACAAAAAAAGTCACGGTTGATGCTTAAATTTATGTTGTTTATATGTAGGTAACCGAACATTTTCACCATCTCGTGAAGGACAAGTCGAGGACTGTTGATCAAATCTATTCCAAATGGAATGATATGAACTCCTCCATGAAGAAATGGAATGGTTTTTATCAACAGGCTTCAATGAATCGCAAAAGCGGTGAAAGGGATGAACAAGTTTTGAAAAAGGCCATGAAAGACTACAAAATCATGGTCAAGTCAAAGGGATTCGCTCACATCCAAGCGTGGGAGATGGTTCGCGATAACCCTTTATGGTGCGACATTCCACCAGTAGGTTGTAAGTCACAATCTACAACAAAAAGGCCGAAGCCAAACGAGGCAATGGGTAGTGCGAACGCCCACATCAACATCAACCTTGATGATGATGATGAAGACATCAACATCAACCTTGATCGTGATGGCCCACGCATTTACTATGAACCGGATATGCCAACAAGAAAGGGCAAAAGATATGTCGCGTCCTCCTCGTCGCATGACGAGTTAATTCAACAAATGGCGGAATTCAACTCGTTCAACAAAGAGAAATCCCAACAAAGATTCCGCCTTCGAGAAGAAAAACTCCGTGTTTTGCAAGAGGAGAAAGACGCAAGCGTCGCATTAATGCGCCGACAACAACAGGCTTTAGACGAATAACGAAAGGCTGTAAATTTAGAGTTCATGATGAAAGACCACACAATTTATCAAGAACCAATGCTGTAACTAATTCTCGATCGTAAACGAGAAATTGCTGCTCGTTGGGGATGACATTGCTGTGACAATCCGACATTTTCGGGTAAACCTAGTTAACTGAATGTTAACGGAATCACATGAAATTGTACTGTATCAAATTAGAAGGTCAATAATGAAACAAAATCAGTCTCAAAACATATAAAACATGAGCATTAAACTTGTAATTACATTTAAATGTCAATTTTGACTTTAAAAAGTCAAAATTTGACCTAAGAACTAAAGAGAAACCGAAATAGTCATGATTGTTAATAATTGGTCGAATTAAACTCTCCTAATGATGATACTAATGATTATAAACCATAATAATGCAGTTTAATGAGGAATTATGAGTGAATTAAGTTCAAAATCAAACTAAAAGTCATAACCGTTCCTAACTAGCATCAAATTCGTATAACCCGAACGTAATGCACACAATTGCACATTCCTAAAATCCAATCGGCACATTCAGAGATCACTGCAACCAACAATTTGATTCCAAGATGTTCGAGCAGAAGAATTCGATCCAACCGTAGCCGAACCACTAGCCTTAGTCGAGATACACCAATTCGATAGCAAACCAGGTAACAATCGATCTCTACACACACTAAAACATGCGACTAAGCATATCCCTATGCTAATTGTGGCTTCTAACATCGAATTATACAATATCTAGTGTGACAATCCGGTATTTTCGAATTAACCTCGTTAACTGAAAATAACGAAATCACAAATATGAGACCCAAGGTAGGCCCAATTGTAAATACGAGGCCCAAGGTAGGCCCAATTGTATTTATGAGGCCCAAATGGATAGAAGGTAGGCCCAATTATATTTAGGAGGCTCAAAAGGATTAATTTAGCCCAATAATGTTCCAATTGACCAATTAGTGACAATTCGGCAATTCGGATTAACTCCGTTAACTCTAGAATAAACCGAAATGGTAAGTAATCGAACAAAATCAAACCTGAGGGTTAGAATTAAGCAAGATCAGTCTTAATAGGCTTAAATTGCAAGGATTAAACTTGTAAAATCATGAAATAAACAATTTTGACTTTTAAAGTCAAAATTCGTATGACTTTTTGCAATAAAATTCGAATTTCATGATAATTTTAAGTAAAAATTAGAATTGATTGCTCTTAATCATCCTATTGATGATTACTAATGAGTAGCAAACGTTATAGGTCTATTAAAATGTCGAATTGAACTCAAAGGTTATTGAAAAGTCGAAACCGTTCATAGACCTTAATAAAATTGTAAAATCTGATTGAATTGCACACAATTGGCACATCCTAAACATCAGTCGGCACCTTCAGGAGCAAAATCATTCAAAGATTTGATTCAAGAAGCCGTTGATAACAAGACTTGATTCGAGAGTAGCCGAAACTTAACATAGAAGGCAAGATACATCAATTCTATATCAAAACAGGTTAGTAATCTATCCTACATCCTCTAAAACGGTCGACTAAGACAATCCCTATGTTAATTCGATGTTCCAATATCGAATTGCAAGATCTTAGATTCTAGGGTTCCAAGTTCAAACCGAATTGGGTGTTTTGATACAATCGTGTTTAAGAATCAAATTAATGTATGTAGAAAGTTTCAGAAACCTCCGATAAAGCTAAACCACATTTCAATTTTATTAAACATTCACGGATTGATCAAGTTCTATTATTAGGGTTCATAGCATAAACGGTTTTGGGGGTTTCTGCTAAATTAGGATTTAAAATGGAATCAATTGACACAGAAAGGTTCGAAATCATTAGTTTAAGGAAACCCATGTGTTAATTTCATCAAACAATAACGGATTGAATGATTTCATTTCTAGGGTTTTTAGAACAAAACGGTTTTGGGGATTTTTAGTTAAACGTGATTGTTAATCAAATTAAATGGTACCTTAACTATCAGAGGGTTTCGACTAAGGTTAAACCTATATCAATTTTATGTAACATCAACGAATCAAGCGATTTTGGAGTCTAGGGCTCATTAGGTAATCGGGTTTGGGGATTTCGTTTTAAATGGAGTTCATGTTCAAATTAAAGAACTCAGATAGGTTCGAAATTTGTGACTAGATGAAAACCCTTTGATTTTTCAAGTTAATTTAAACGAATTCACTCAAATTGAGTTTGGGATTTCGAGAATTGGGTTTGAAACTTTGTAGGCTTGATTTTATAGTTTTGAACCTAGTGTTCATCGAATTGACAACATGGTTATGCTCTGTTGGATCCTTAGAAACGAAGCCCCATGGTTATGGGATTGATCATGAACGAATTGGAGACCAATTAGGTAGTTTTGTTTCGGATTAGGTTATCAAAGGGAATTAGGGTTTCTAAAGCTTAAAAGAATTTATTTGTGAAATCTATCGCGATACCCTAGCGGGCGAGACTGGTAAGACGCGTGTGTTGGGAGTGGAGGGTCACAGGTTCGAATCCGGGTCTCCACCGGTTTTTGCTATTTAAACCAACTTTTAGTATTTTGATCATATCTCATTCGTTTTAACTCCGATTCGACTCGTTCGAATTGCGTTAGAACCAGAATTCTATCCCGAACATATTTGAATAATAAAATTCACATTTTAGACCGAAAACATAATCGCGTATGATTACGTTTATTTAAACGACTTTAAAGTCACGCGTACATACGTATGCCTATTCCTAACACTCTAACATACGTGTGTTAACACGTATGTGATTTCAAGCACAAAACGACATCCCGAATAACACTAGGTTATTGTTACAACACAGGTTCTTCGTAGGAAGACTTTCTACATGAGTTTAAGTGTGTTTGATCATTCTGCAACAATCAAAGGTGCGTACACGGCCCCTTTCTTATTTTAAACTGTTTTGGGGGAGAAAACATGTGCAACAAACACTTTTAGATACATATCACTTGCATGAGTTAGCTGTTTACATTATGTGACAACATAGCATTTACAAGTCCTTACACTTCGAACCGTTTAGTTTGCCGTAGCGCAAAGCGTGGTAGTTGGAAATAGATCTATTAGGTTTGACAAACCTCACCCGGTAGATGGGATCTACGCAGGTGTTTGACTGACCAAACACTCATTACTATTGTTTGTGCTAGACAATAGTGGCAAGGCAAAACATGCGATAGCATGCACTAGTCAGCTTCGGTGTCGACCACTTATGTAAATAGTATAAATGACTAGCTATCATGACTATGCATGTGTGATTATGTTATCTGCAAACATTATATTCAAACTGTTGTTTTAAACATTGTGAATGCTTAAACCTGTGTTATGCACCAACCTTTGTGTTGACTTGATTTACATGTTTTCTCAGGACGCTAAGGTGCACAAGAAAGCAGGCATGGACTAGGAGATTGAGTCGCATGCATGACTTTACATTATAGTTATTTGGATTTGAATGTTTGAAAACTTTGCATTGTAATTTACATTTTAGAACTGTTATTTTTTTAAAACGCTTCCGCAAACTTTGAAAATTTTGATGTTACAGTTTTAGACCAAAGTATGTTTTGAAAATTCATATAGAGGTCTTCGTTATGTCTAATGATCTGAGATCCTGGTTTGTCACGTTCCCAAACGGTATGATTCCGTTAGTTGAAAATTGGGGATGTGACAGATTGGTATCAGAGCCATTGGTTATAGCGAACTAGGTTTGCATTTGTAGACTTAGACTATAACTGTTAGACATTAGACACGCATGCTTACACGTATCACTTAGAAATTCCATATGGCATTATGTAACAGACTTGCTTACACATTCCATGGCACTGCACTTACATATGGTATTATGTAACAGGCATGGCATCTTCATCATCAGTACCATACATATACATCGATGATTCGGAGGATGAGGAGCCGGTGGTTCCAGTACCTCCATCATCACCAGCACCACCTATCCCATCTCCTCCACCATCTGAGAGAGATGATTCAGACCCTGAGGAGGATCCAGAGGAGGATCTGGATGAGGACCCGGAGGAGGATCCGGAGGAGGATCCGGATGAGGACCCGGAGGAGGAGCCAGCGGAGGGTACTCAGGAGATTCCTGTTGAGGGACCTTCTACTCATCCACCACCTGTATTGGATGTTCCTGAGCCTAAGAGGCAACGGACTGACTCTGAGGAGATTGCCAAACTACGTGAGGACTTGTACTGGGCAAATGATAGGATTGAGTACAATGTTCGGGAACTCTGGGATGCAAATGAAAGACAAGATAACCTTGCCCACCTGGTTAATGAGATGCGAGATGAGATCATCCATTTGACTGATCGTCTTCAAGCTTCTGAGAACCGAGCTGAGATTCTGGAAGGCAGACTTGTAGCCTTGGAGGATTTGGTGGTCTCGGAGAATGAAGAAGAGGAGGAAGAGGAGGAAGGGGAGGAACCAGCACCAGCTGTTGATTCTGATCCTGAATCCACTATTGAGGATGATTGATTTTCTTTATTTTGTTTAAACTTATTAGGGGCGGGTTGTGTCCCTACATTAGAAGTTTGAAAACTTATGTTTTGATTTTGAAAGTATTGTACTCAAATCAGATTATTATCTATTGAAAGCTATTATTTACTGACAACAGTTGTGTTGATCTCTACATTACATGGTTGTTGTTTGTTGTATTGTTTACACATGTCACATTGGACTTTGATAACACTTTAATGTTTCTTTTAACTAGGAAGATAATGGCCGGATAGAACGTACAAATGACAGTTGCTGAGCTCAATGAGCTGATCAATAACAGGGTCGCGGAGGCAATCGTGAACTACGTTCAGACACACACTACAGGGCCACAGGGTCCAACAGGAGGATTGGTGAATCCACCGGTGTGCACGTTCAAGATGTTCTTGGACTGCAAGCCACATAACTTCAAAGGATCAGAGGGGGCCATTGGACTCCTTCGATGGATTGAGAAGGCTGAATCAGTGTTTGAAATGTGCAACTGCCCTGAGGAGAATAAGGTAAAGTATGCCACTGGAACGTTGGAGGGTCCAGCATTGACTTGGTGGAACTCGAATGTCCAAACTTTGGGATTGGGTGAGGCAAATGCCTTGACTTGGAATGGATTCAAGACTTTACTGCAGGAAGAGTACTGCCCTCGCAGTGAGATGCAGAAACTGGAGGAGGAGTTTTGGCATCTTAAGATGGAGGGGTCAAACATTGAGGAATACACGACCCGGTCACATGAACTGGCCAGACTTCTACCTCACATGGCTACTCCCGCAAGCAAGTGGATAGAGAGGTACATCGGGGGATTGGTGCCTCAGATCCAGGGTTTGGTTACTTCTGCAAATCCCACAACAATTCAACAAGCTGTTCGACTGGCGCACCAATTGACTGACCAGGCGGTGTTACAGGGGACTCTGCCTAAGCGAACATCAGCTACTTAGGTGGGAGACCACAAAAGGAAGTGGGAGAGTAGCAACACCAGGAACTTCAACCAACAGCCGTTTCAGCAGAACCGGAAGCAAGACTCAAACAAGTCTTACCACAATTCGAACAGTGGTCAGCAGTCGTCATCAGGGGGTTATATTGGTAAACACCCAAAATGCAACAGGTGTGGATTTCATCATGCTGGTAATCAGTGTGATAAGTTCAAGTGTCAACGGTGTGGTAAAGTTGGGCATGCAGCTAAGGATTGCCGCGGAGAGCTGCAAAACAATTCCAACAACCAAAATAACAATCAGAACAACGCACAGAAGGGTTGTTTTGAGTGTGGAAAGATGGGGCACTTTAAAAAGGATTGCCCACAACTCAAGAAAGGCGGGGATAACAATGCCAATGGCAAAGGCAACGGCAACGGCAACGGTAACGGCAATGGCACCAATAACAACAACAACAACAATGGTGCTAGGGGCAGGGCGTTTGTGATTGGAGGACGTCAAGCACGGGAGGATCCCAACATTGTTACGGGTACGTTCCTCTTAAATAATCACTATGCATCAATGTTATTTGACACTGGTGCAGACCGGAGTTTTGTATCTAGTTCATTTTCTAAGTTGCTAAATGTTAGTCCCACTGCCTTAGAAAATCCATACACTGTAGAATTAGCTGATGGCAAGTTAATTGTAGTGGAACATATTCTTAAGGGATGTATCCTTGAATTGATGGGTCAAACATTAGAAATTGATCTTATGCCTATCACTTTAGGCAGCTTTGATGTAGTCATTGGCATGGACTGGTTGTCCAAACACCAGGCTGAAATAGTATGCCATCAAAAGATCGTTCATATACCTCTTCCGCATGGAGAGACATTGTATGTACAAGGTGAGAAGAGCAGTACGCCACTGTGTCTCATATCTTGTATGAAAGCACACAAATGTCTGCGTAAAGGTCATACGGCAGTTATAGCACTTATAACTGAAAAGCCGGTAGCTGAGAAGAAGATTGAAGACATTCCAGTAGTTTGTGAATTTCCGGAGGTATTTCCATAAGACTTGCCGGGATTACCGCCTATCAGACAGGTGGAATTCCGAATCGACCTTACACCAGATGCAGCACCGATAGCTAGGGCGCCTTATCAACTTGCACCATCAGAGATGCAAGAGTTATCTACACAACTGCAAGAGTTGTTGGATAAGGGTTTTATATGACCTAGTTTTTCACCGTGGGGAGCTCCAGTCTTATTTGTTAAGAAGAAGGATGGGACTTTTCGTATGTGTATCGATTACCGGGAACTTAACAAGGTTACTATCAAAAACCGGTATCCGTTACCCAGAATTGACGATCTGTTCGATCAGTTGCAAGGTTCGAGTTATTACTCGAAGATCGATCTCAGATCGGGTTATCATCAACTAAGAGTCCAGGAGGAGGATATTCCAAAGACAGCATTCAGGACGCGCTATGGCCATTATGAGTTCTTGGTCATGCCATTTGGGTTGACAAACGCTCCAGCTGTATTCATGGATCTCATGAATCGTGTTTGTAAACCTTACCTTGATAAGTTTGTCATTGTTTTCATTGATGACATTCTCATCTATTCTCAGACTGAGGAGGAACACGCTGAACATCTTCGATTGCTGTTGGAATTACTGAAACAGGAACAATTGTACGCTAAGTTCTCGAAATGTGATTTCTGGATGCGAGAAGTACAATTTTTGGGTCATATAGTCAATGAAAAGGGCATACACGTTGATCCAGCAAAGATTGAAGCGATTAAGAATTGGGAAGCACCAAAGACACCTACCGAGGTACGACAATTCCTTGGTTTGGCGGGTTACTACCGACGATTCATTGAGGGATTCTCAAAGATCGCTCAACCACTTACAGCACTTACGCATAAGGGAACGAAGTATAACTGGACGGATAAACAGGAAGCTGCATTCCAGTTATTGAAACAGAAACTCTGCAGTGCACTGATTCTGTCCTTACCGGAAGGGACGGAAGACTTTGTGGTGTATTGTGATGCATCTGCACAGGGTTTGGGATGTGTGTTGATGCAACGTGATAAAGTAATTGCTTATGCTTCAAGGCAATTACGACCACACGAAAAGAATTACACTACTCATGACTTGGAGTTAGGAGCAGTGGTTTTTGCTTTGAAGATCTGGAGGCATTATCTATATGGAACCAAGTGTACCATCTACACTGATCATAAGAGTTTGCAACATATCTTTGATCAGAAGGAGCTGAATATGAGACAACGACGATGGGTTGAATTGTTGAACGACTACGAATGCGCGATTAAGTATCACCCGGGAAAAGCTAATGTGGTAGCTGATGCTTTAAGCAGAAAAGATACTTCAACAAAACGGGTTCGCGCACTTATGATGACGATACATACTGACTTACCTGACAAGGTACGCAGTGCTCAGCTCGAGGCCTTGAAAAAGGAAAACTTGGTACAGGAATCTTTACGAGGAATGGAAGAACAATTGGATGTTAAACCTGATGGGATTCATTATTTCATCAATCGACTGTGGATACCTTTGTACGGAGGTTTAAGGGAACTCGTGATGGATGAAGCACACAAGTCTAGATATTCAGTTCATCCGGGATCAGACAAAATGTATCATGACTTAAAGGCATTGTATTGGTGGCCTCACATGAAAGCTAACATTGCTAGATACGTTAGCAAGTGTTTGACTTATTCGAAAGTCAAAGTGGAATATCAGAAGCCATCTGGTTTATTGCAACAACCAGAGATACCGATGTGGAAGTGGGAACAGATTTCGATGGACTTCATTACTAAGTTACCCCGTACACCGAGTGGTTGTGATACGATATGGGTAATTGTCGATCGATTAACGAAATTTGCACATTTCTTAGCAATCAAGGAAACTGACAAGATGGAGAAACTGACTCGTATCTACATCAAGGAAGTGGTAGCACGACATGGCGTGCCAATCTCTATCATATCATATCGGGATGCCCGATTTACTTCCAACTTTTGGAAGTCACTTCATAAGTCATTGGGAACTCGTTTGGATATGAGTACCGCATATCATCCACAGACTGACGGTCAAAGTGAACGTACAATTCAAACGCTCGAGGATATGTTACGAGCTTGTGTAATTGACTTTGGTGATAGCTGGGAAAACCATTTGCCGTTAGTGGAATTCTCTTACAACAATAGTTATCATACAAGTATTCAGGTAGCACCGTTTGAAGCTTTGTATGGTCGTAAATGCCGTTCACCAGTTTGTTGGGCTGAAATTGGTGACAGTCAGATTACAGGTCCTGAATTAGTGCACGAGACGACAGAGAAGATAGTTCAAATCCGGAACTGTATGGCAGCGGCCCGGGATCGACAGAAGAGTTATGCTGACAAACGGCGTAAGCCGTTGGAGTTTCAAGTAGGAGACCGAGTTCTTCTAAAGGTATCACCTTGGAAAGGTGTGATACGATTTGGCAAGCGCGGGAAGCTTAGTCCACAGTACGTAGGACCTTTTGAGATCCTGAAAAGGATTGGTCCGGTTGCGTATCAACTCAAACTACCTGATGAACTCAGCGGAGTTCATGATGTCTTTCACGTATCGAACTTAAAGAAATGTCTTTCTGATGAGACATTGATTGTACCGTTGGAAGATATACAAGTAGACGAATAGTTACGATTCATTGAAGAACCAGCAGAAATCATGGACCGAGAGGTCAAACAACTTAAGCAAAGTAAGATTCCGATAGTCAAAGTCCGGTGGAATTCAAGACGTGGTCCTGAATTCACATGGGAACGGGAAGACCAAATGATGAAGAAGTATCCTCATCTGTTCAAAACAACAGCAACAAACACTGAGAGCGCACGTTAAATTTCGGGACGAAATTTCTTTCAACAAGGGGATGACGTGATGCTTCACACATCAACACTGCAAATTTCAAACTGTAAGCACAAACACTTTATTCAATTGGTTTTGTTACAAACATTGTGCTACATTACATTTTATGTGCTATATTTCATATGTTACATGTTATAGTAGTACATGCATGATTAGTTACATACATTTTGCTATGTGCGGGGTTGCATAGTACAAATAGTTGCAAACACTCACTATGTGTGAGGTTACACATCACAGTATGATCAAACGCAAACAGTCACAGTTAGGTGAACTAACTAGTGTATACGCAAACAATCACATTGAACGATCACACTTAGTTGTGATGTTGCAAGCATTAGATTTTGTGTGTGAGTACACACAAGCACACGGAATGATCAAACCACACTAACACGCACAATTTAAACTCGTAAGTAGTTTCCTAACTACTCCTAACATTTACTAATTTTCGGGACGAAAATTCTTTCAACAAGGGGATGAGGTGACAATCCGGTATTTTCGAATTAACCTCGTTAACTGAAAATAACAAAATCACAAATATGAGACCCAAGGTAGGCCCAATTGTAAATATGAGGCCCAAGGTAGGCCCAATTGTATTTATGAGGCCCAAATGGATAGAAGGTAGGCCCAATTATATTTAGGAGGCTCAAAAGGATTAATTTAGCCCAATAATGTTCCAATTGACCAATTAGTGACAATTCGGCAATTCGGATTAACTCGGATTAACTCCGTTAACTCTAGAATAAGCAAGATCAGTCTTAATAGGCTTAAATTGCAAGGATTAAACTTGTAAAATCATGAAATAAACAATTTTGACTTTTAAAGTCAAAATTCGTGTGACTTTTTGCAATAAAATTCAAATTTCATGATTATTTCAAGTAAAAATTAGAATTGATTGCTCTTAATCATCCTATTGATGATTACTAATGAGTAGCAAACGTTATAGGTCTATTAAAATGTCGAATTGAACTCAAAGGTTATTGAAAAGTCGAAACCGTTCATAGACCTTAATAAAATTGTAAAATCTGATTGAATTGCACACAATTGGCACATCCTAAACATCAGTCGGCACCTTCAGGAGCAAAATCATTCAAAGATTTGATCCAAGAAGCCGTTGATAACAAGACTTGATTCGAGAGTAGCCGAAACTTAACATAGAAGGCAAGATACATCAATTCTATATCAAAACAGGTTAGTAATCTATCCTACATCCTCTAAAACGGTCGACTAAGACAATCCCTATGTTAATTCGATGTTCCAATATCGAATTGCAAGATTTTAGATTCTAGGGTTCCAAGTTCAAACCGAATTGGATGTTTTGATACAATCGTGTTTAAGAATCAAATTAATGTATGTAGAAAGTTTCAGAAACCTCCGATAAAGCTAAACCACATTTCAATTTTATTAAACATTCACGGATTGATCAAGTTCTATTATTAGGGTTCATAGCATAAACGGTTTTGGGGGTTTCTGCTAAATTAGGATTTAAAATGGAATCAATTGACACAGAAAGGTTCGAAATCATTAGTTTATGGAAACCCATGTGTTAATTTCATCAAACAATAACGAATTGAATGATTTCATTTCTAGGGTTTTTAGAACAAAACGGTTTTGGGGATTTTTAGTTAAACGTGATTGTTAATCAAATTAAATGGTACCTTAACTATCAGAGGGTTCCGACTAAGGTTAAACCTATATCAATTTTATGTAACATCAACGAATCAAGCGATTTTGGAGTCTAGGGCTCATTTGGTAATCGGGTTTGGGGATTTCGTTTTAAATGGAGTTCATGTTCAAATTAAAGAACTCAGATAGGTTCGAAATTTGTGACTAGATGAAAACCCTTTGATTTTTCAAGTTAATTTAAACGAATTCACTCAAATTGAGTTTGGGATTTCGAGAATTGGGTTTGAAACTTTGTAGGCTTGATTTTATAGTTTTGAACCTAGTGTTCATCGAATTGACAACATGGTTATGCTCTGTTGGATCCTTAGAAACGAAGCCCCATGGTTATGGGATTGATCATGAATGAATTGGAGACCAATTAGGTAGTTTTGTTTCGGATTGGGTTATCAAAGGGAATTAGGGTTTCTAAAGCTTAAAAGAATTTATTTGTGAAATCTATCGCGATACCCTAGCGGGCAAGACTGGTAAGACGCGTGTGTTGGGAGTGGAGGGTCACGGGTTCGAATCCGGGTCTCCACCGGTTTTTGCTATTTAAACCAACTTTTAGTATTTTGATCATATCTCATTCGTTTTAACTCCGATTCGACTCGTTCGAATTGCGTTAGAACCAGAATTCTATCCCGAACATATTTGAATAATAAAATTCACATTTTAGACCGAAAACATAATCGCGTATGATTACGTTTATTTAAACGACTTTAAAGTCACGCGTACATACGTATGCCTATTCCTAACACTCTAACATACGTGTGTTAACACGTATGTGATTTCAAGCACAAAACGACATCCCGAATAACACTAGGTTATTGTTACAACACAGGTTCTTCGTAGGAAGACTTTCTACACGAGTTTAAGTGTGTTTGATCATTCTGCAACAATCAAAGGTGCGTACACGGCCCCTTTCTTATTTTAAACTGTTTTGGGGGAAAAAACATGTGCAACAAACACTTTTAGATACATATCACTTGCATGAGTTAGCTGTTTACATTATGTGACAACATAGCATTTACAAGTCCTTACACTTCGAACCGTTTAGTTTGCCGTAGCGCAAAGCGTGGTAGTTGGAAATAGATCTATTAGGTTTGACAAACCTCACCCGGTAGATGGGATCTACGCAGGTGTTTGACTGACCAAACACTCATTACTATTGTTTGTGCTAGACAATAGTGGCAAGGCAAAACATGCGATAGCATGCACTAGTCAGCTTCGGTGTCGACCACTTATGTAAATAGTATAAATGACTAGCTATCATGACTATGCATGTGTGATTATGTTATCTGCAAACATTATATTCAAACTGTTGTTTTAAACATTGTGAATGCTTAAACCTGTGTTATGCACCAACCTTTGTGTTGACTTGATTTACATGTTTTCTCAGGACGCTAAGGTGCACAAGAAAGCAGGCATGGACTAGGAGATTGAGTCGCATGCATGACTTTACATTATAGTTATTTGGATTTGAATGTTTGAAAACTTTACATTGTAATTTACATTTTAGAACTGTTATTTTTTTAAAACGCTTCTGCAAACTTTGAAAATTTTGATGTTACAGTTTTAGACCAAAGTATGTTTTGAAAATTCATATAGAGGTCTTCGTTATGTCTAATGATCTGAGATCCTGGTTTGTCACGTTCCCAAACGGTATGATTCCGTTAGTTGAAAATTGGGGATGTGACATCTAGTTCTAGGGTTCATCATTTAGAACGAATTGGGGGTATCGTTCAAACGGTTTTAAAAACCAAATCAAATGACACAGAGAGTTTCGAAATGCTCTGTGCATTGAAAACCATATGTTAATTCCGGTTTTTAACATCGAATCATATGGATTCGATTTCTAGGGTTCTTGAACAAAAACGAATTGGGGGTTTTTACTCAAACGAGTTTTACGATCAAATTAAATTATACAGAAAGCTTCGAATTGATGGGTGCAACGAAAACCCTAAGCTATTTTGATATAACAACAACTAATTGTATAGGTTCGAATTCTAAGGCTTATAACATAAAATGTTTTGGGGTTTTCTATTAAAACGAGTTTAAAAATTAATCAGATGGTTCCTTACATTTCAGAAGGTTCCGATTACGGAAAAAGCCATATCAATTTTATAAAACAATATCGAATTGCATGAGATTGAATCCTAGGGTTCATGGGGTAAGTCGGTTTGGGGGTTGTGGTCCAATCGAGCATGATGTTCAAGTTAATTAATCCAGACATCTCCGAAAATAGTAGTTAAATGAAAACCCCATGAATTTACACCTTAACATAAACGAATTTTTCGAATTTACATCAAAGGGGAATGGGGATGGGTTTGAAACTGATTAGGATGTAAAAACGATATGTTTTTGTTGGTAATGATCAATTAAACACACACATGTACTCGTTTAGAACCATAGAACCAAAGCCCTAAGGTTTGAAGTTCGATCGAGTTCAAATCGGGGCCCAATTGGAACAAGGTTGGTTCGGTTTAGTAAAACAAAGGGGAACCCGACCATTATTGGTTAAAACAATTTAAAATTGACTCTGTTAACAAAATCTGATGAAGAGGAACTGGTTGGGCTTGTGTTGTTGGTCCAGGAGGTCCAGGGTTCGAACCCTGCCTCTGTTGGGCTTTTTGAAATTAAAAACCAATTTTGGTTTTTATCCGTAACTTACTCGTTCTAATTCCGATTTAGTCTGTTCCAGTTGCGTTGGAACCAGATTTGAATCCCGAACAAAATAAAACGATAAAACTCATATTTTTAACCAAAATCACGATCGCGTATAATTACACGTGTTTAAAAGGAATCGTATATACTTATACGGTTTAAACAACCGAATACAAAGTCACGCATACTTTGTATGTACATTTCGAACGTTCTAACATACGTGTGTTGACACGTATGTGATTTCAAACACGATTCGACATTCCGAATAACACAACGTATTATTATCACACAGATTCTTTGTAGAGGATTGTCTACGCGATTTCACTTGTGTTTGATCATTCTACTACATTCAAAGGTGCGTACACGGCCCCTTTTCTTATTTTAACTGTTTTGGGAGAGAAAGCATGTGCAACAAACATTTTAGATACATATCAGTTGCATGAGTTAGCTATTTACTATAAGTGCGAACATAGCATTACAAGTCCTTACATATCGAACCGCTTAGTTTGTCGTAGCGCAAAGCGTGGTAGTTGGAAATAGATCTATTAGGTTTGACAAACCTCACTTGGTAGATTGTAGGTCTACGCAAGTGTTTGACTAGCCAATTCAAACATTACTATTGTTTGTGCTAGACAATAGTGGAAAGGCAAATTACATTCTAACAGTCAGCTTCGGTATCGACCACTTATGTAAATAGTACAAATGACTAACTATCATGACTATGCATGTGTGATTATGTTATCTGCAACATTTACATTTCAAACAGTTGTTTTAAACATTTGTGAATACTCAAACCTGTGTATGCACCAACCTTTGTGTTGACTTGATTTACATGTTTTCTCAGGACACTAAAAGCACAAGTAAGGACAAGCATGGACTAGGATGTGGAGTCGCATGCATATATTTTAAAGTCTTGTGTTTTGAATTTGGATATTTAAATCTTTGATTTGTAATTTACATTTCACAAACCATTACGTTTTGTTATTTGTTTTAAACCGCTTCCGTAAACTTTGAAAACTTTGATATTACAGCTTAGACCAAAACTATGTTTGAAAATCATGTAGAGGTCTTTCGCTGTGTCTAATGACTGAGATCCTGGTTTGTCACGTCTTAAACGGTATAACTCCATTAGTTGAAAATTTGGGGTGTGACAATTGCCCTTTCTAGGTTTTTTAATTTAATTTTTTAGGTTGTATTCTTCTTTTTTTTTTGTTGTATTCTTTTTTTTTTAAAATTTAATGAATCTTTTTTATTTTATTAAAATTATTATTATTATTATTATTATTATTATTTATTGTTAAAATAATTAATTAAAAATAAGATTTGAAAATGGGGAAAAGTGGGAAAAAGTGGGACGACACCGTGCAAAATGGGGAAAAGTGGGGAAAAGTGGGGAAAGCTGATGTGACGCTGATGTAGCAATAAGGAAATGTGGGATGACTCCTTGTCCCTTAACACACAAAACCCATGATAGGAGCGATTGAAAGGGGGACACCCACGGGATTGATTATTAGCGATTTCAAGAACATGAATTGATCTTTATGGATGTGGGGGTTTCCAATGAAAAGTAATATATCAAATAGACTAATATCTCGTTTATTACACAAAGTTGATATAAAATATAAACTCGTTAATAATAAAAATTTAGTAATTATAAAACGATATTTTTATATAAAATGATTAATTTACGTATAAGAAATTTAAGTAATAAACAATAACTAAAAATTTTTAATAACTAAACAATTTAGACCCAAGTTTCTTGATTTGTAATAACTGAAAATTTAAAAGTAACTGACAATAAAAATTTTAATTTTTTTCTTCAAAAACTATTTGTTGTAAAATGAAGATGGCAATGTATTTTAATTATCAAAGTTAAGGGAGCAAATTTGAAAATATCCATAAATATAAATTATCAAAAATATAATTTTTCGTGCAACATAAGAAGGTAAGGTGCAATTTTTAGTTATGTCATAATTTGAAAATATCATTAAACAAAAAAGATTAAAAGTGTAATTTTCACTATCATTTTTAAAATTTTAATATTTTAAAGTATTTATTTTTAGGAATTTCGTGTTAAAAATATCATTTGTTCATAAAAATCTTTATTGTTTGAAATCTCTGTTTTATAGTTTATTTCCTGAAAACCGAATCTGTAATATGGATAAAGTTTAGAACTTAACCGGAAAACCGAATTTGCAATTCGATTTGGTTTATTTCGGTTATGGATACGGTTTGGTTAACGATTTTAAATAGTTTTTGGTTATTCTGAAAAAACTTACACAGAAAAAACTAGATAATGGTTTGTGGGGATACAACGGTTTCAAATATGTGAAAGTTGTTAAACCGGTGTATAATTGTGTAACAGAACAACCAACTAATTATTGATAATGTGTAATTTGGATGTTTGGATTTTACCATATTTTTATTAGTTATATTATTGCCGAAAAGAAAATACTTTATAAGAGTAAAATAGTCATTCTGCATATTCGTTCAGATGTTCAACCAAATAGTCCACATTGGTTCATTAGTTAATAGTTCAGCCGTCAGTATGGCACTAGCCCACTTAGTAGCATAATTGCCTTTTAGAAATAAGGTAGTAGATTCAAATGTAACAAGGGAAGAATATTAGAATGTAGTTTACAACTAAGAATAACATTATATGACTGTTAAAAAAAAAAAAACTTAATAGTTCACATCGTCTTAACCATTTAGAGATCATAAATATTTAGTACTTAATAATTTAGAAGCTGCAAAACACCCAGTCATGTTGTACCTGATTTTCAACAATTATTATCTTCCATGATTTCTATTTTTATTCCATGTTCGCCATTTTTTTTCCATGTTCGACATTTTTTTATGCTTACTTTCAGTTTAGTTGTTTACTTTCAGTTTAGTTGGAATAAAAATTATGAGAAAATTGTCCCAAAACTTAGGGATGAGATTTTAATACCGAGTACCGGTACCGTACCGAACCGATACCGTACCGGTAACGGTACTTGATTTTCTCATATTTCGGTATCGGTACTAACTGATACCGGTAAAATACCGAAAATTCCCGAATTGGTACCGGTACCGAAATATGCATACTTTTTTTTGAATGTGATTATTTATCAATCTAATGTATTTAAAAAAAATATTTAACGTAATGATTTAAACCTAATTATTGTTTTAGATATTAAATATAAAAAAAATACCATAGGAACCCAAAAGAAGATACATTTGTATTCTTCTGTTTACAATTTATAGTTTTGTAAATTTAATTTTTCTTATGATGTGTTCATATAATGCATTTATATTCCTAGATTTTTTGGATTTTTATTATAATTATCGCATAATATCATCAATACTTTGAATGCTAATATTATTTATCTTTATCCCAACAAAAATGTTTAAAAACGGTACAAAACCGGTAAAATACCGAAAATACCGATACCGGTATCGTACCTATGAATTCGGTAACTAACATTTCGAGATGGAGTCTGGCCGGAATGACTGCTCTCGTCACCGGCGGTACACGAGGAATCGGCTACGCCGTGGTGGAGGAACTGGCAGAGTTAGGTGCCGCCGTGCACACATGCTCTCGCAACGAGGCTGAACTCAACCAGTGCTTACAGGAATGGTCGGCGAAAGGCTTCACCGTCACCGGATCCATTGTGACGTCACTTCTCGTCCTCATCGCCAACAACTTCTGGAAAAAGTTTCCTCAATTTTTAACGGAAAACTCAACATCCTGGTAACTTCTTGTTCCATATAAATGAAAGAATAATGATTTCATTTAGGATTTGAATATGAGAATAATTATCAGTATTTATTTATTACTTGACTTTGTAGTAGATGATGATTATTTAGTTTATTTAAGTCTTACAAAATAGAACAAGTTTGGAACAGGACGATTTAAGCAAAATTAGTTTGGTTTAAATGAGTCTCTATAAAGAGTATCAATTTGAACCAACTCAAAATGTTTTATAACTAAATAAATACTATATTTAAATAGTTTTTGGTGATTTTTTATTATCAAATATATTGTTAATCATTATTTTTTATTTAGATTCATTGTATTCATATAGTTTTAACCTACATTCACTAGTACAAATATGTTTATTTAGGGCGGTTAGGTTTTTTTATTTAAGGCGGTTTACATAAAAACCGCCCCATTAAATGCTAAGTAGTTTTCATGCTAATATATGGGGCGGTTTATTTAATACTTGAGGCGGTTTCAAATACATTTTATGGGGCGGTTCCTTTTGGGGCGGTTTTCATACCTATTGAAGCGGTTTTGTTATTTGGGGCGGTTTTTAAATGGGGCGGTTTTGTATTTAATAAGGCGGTTTATATAATTATTTTTTGGGGCGGTTTTAAAGGTGGTATTTGGGGCGGTTTTGATGTTTAATGGGGCGGTTTTTCAAGAATATTTTTTGGGGCGGTTTATACACTATTTTTTGGAGCTAAAATTTTACTTTTGGGGCGGTTTCGTACTAGTTTTTTAGGGCGGTTACTTTAAAATTTGAATATATAACCGTTTTTCTTTCATCTTCACGTTAAATCGATCTAGACGAGTTATTTTCTGCCATTATTATCTCTGTTAAGCTTGAACGTATCTTTCTCCATTTTTTTCATTTCGATCATTCTTGTGCCATTAACATCTTATCGATCTAGACGAGGTAATAACCATTAACATTTAACTGTAAATTTTTGTAATTTTCAATCGTTATTGGGCCATTTACATTCGTCTTATTTTTTATTTGTAGGTTTTGAAGACGTTTAAGTGTATTTTTCATCTATGGGTTGATCAACAATATCAACGTTTGAATCTATATTAAATGGTATAAATCATCTATCTCTTATTTATTTTATAAAATTATGCTACATATATTAATATTTAATGTTTGTTTTTCATTCATAAAATATTTCTTAGTTAACAAAAAAATATTTCTTAATTTGAAATTTTATATTTAAATTTAAAAAATTCCAATTGCTATTTAAGTATAATCCTTAGAATATAAATACCCATCTGAAATTTATCTAATAGAGATAAAATTCAGATAGTCCCCACTGGGACTGCTTTTTAAATATTTTATCTCATTTAGGATATGTATGTATGTTAATGAGTTAACATTTAAGAAAAATTTGGTTTACGTTTTCTACTTACTCCTACGAGTTTGTGGATTATCTACATACTTGGGGAGTTAAGAGGAAATGCTGCCGAATTTTTTTAAATGTTAACTCATTAACATACATACATATGAGATAAAATATTTAAAAAGTGGGTTAGGATCCACCAAACCATTAAAATGGGGTACATCATCTAATTGCATTTATGTATTTTATTTTACTTGATTTTCAGATGGACCGAATTAACTGGATGTACCATACTGCACGTACTTCCTTAGCATTTACAGAGGGCGTCCAAATTTTTCTTAAAGCTGCTGAAGTTAATCGTAGGAATAAAGGAAATGGAAGGATTTGTTGTCCATGTATAATTTGTAAAAATTTCAAAAGATTTGATGATATTAAAGAGATAGAGTTTCACTTGATGAAACATGGTTTTATGCCTAGATACACTTGTTGGTCAATGCATGGAGAGTCACTAAGTAATCGTAGCATATCTTCAATAAATTCACAAAGTGATGATATTAATATCAACGATTCAAATTTTGTTGATGATGATGACAATTCAGTGGATCTAAATGACAATTTAAGTGATCTGTTACATGATATAGAGACAAATATTGGTGATGATGATCAAAGAAAATTACATGATTTATTTGATGATGCAGAAAAACCACTATATCCTGGTTGTGAAAATTTTTCAAAACTTAATGCCGTTTTAAAGTTGTTTAATTTAAAGTCAAATTATGGATGGAGTGATAAAAGTTTCACCGATCTATTAGTGATTTTACATGACATGCTTCCAGACGGTAATGAGTTGCCAATTTCAACGTACCAAGCAAAAAAATTAATGTGTCCAATGGGATTGGAAGTTGAAAGAATACATGCTTGTTCAAATGATTGTATGTTGTATAGAAAGGAGTTTGAAAAAGAACATAAATGTGTTATCTGCGGTGCTTCTAGATATAAACGTAAAAAAGAAACAGATGACATGGATGATGATGTCACGAAAAATGGACCACCAAATAAAATATTGTGGTATTTTCCTATTATACCAAGACTTAAACGATTATTTTCAAATGAAAATGAAGCCAAATTATTACGTTGGCATAAGGATTGTCGTGTAAATGATGGAAAATTAAGACATGTGGCTGATTCACCGCAATGGAGAAATATTGATCATAAGTATCCAAATTTTGGCGAAGAGATTAGAAATATACGGTTTGGGCTTAGTTCAGATGGAATCAATCATTTTGGTAACATGAGTAGCCGTCATAGTACTTGGCCGGTCCTTCTATGCATTTACAATCTTCCTCCTTGGTTATGCATGAAAAGAAAATACATTATGATGACATTGTTGATTCAAGGTCCGAAGCAACCTGGTAATGACATTGATGTTTATTTGGCTCCACTAATCGATGATTTGAAGACTTTATGGGATTCAGGTGTAGTTGTTTATGATGCTTATAAGAAGGAAAATTTTACATTACGAGCCATGATTTTTTGCACCATAAGTGACTTTCCGGCGTATGGCAATTTATCAGGATATAGTACTAAAGGTAAAAAAGCGTGTCCAGTTTGTGAAGACGAGACAAATTCAATTTGGTTAAAAAATTGCAAAAAAACCGTATACATGGGGCATCGAAGATTCCTTCCTACTAGTCATGTTTATCGAAAGAAAAAAGACGAGTTTGATGGAAATACCGAGCATCGAACGACGAGGAAACGATTTGATGCATTCTCAAGGGTTGAGAACCTAAATATTGTGTTAGGAAAAAGAACTCGTGCTCAAAAAGATGTTATTTGGAAAAAAAAATCAATCTTTTGGGATTTACCATATTGGAAGCATTTGGATGTTAGACATTGTTTAGACGTTATGCATATTGAAAAAAATGTATGTGATAGCTTGTTAGGCTTATTGTTAAACATTCCTGGCAAAACTAAAGATGGAATTAATGTTCGTAAAGACATGATAGACATGGGAATACGTAAAGAGCTTGGCCCTGTTGAGACAGCCAATCGTATTTATCTACCACCGGCGTGTTATACATTGTCAAAGGAGGAAAAAATGAAGTTTTGTAAATGTTTACATGACATTAAAGTCCCATCTAACTATTCTGCAAACATTAAAAGATTGGTGTCGATACAGGATTGTAAATTGCTTGGTATGAAATCTCATGATTGTCATGTTTTGATGACACATATGATTCCTATTGCTATTCGTGGAATTTTACCAGAGAAAATCCGACATACCATAACAAAACTGTGTTTGTTTTTTAACATGATTCACTCAAAAGTTATTGATCCAGAGTCATTGGATACTTGGCAAAAAGATGTTATCATCACGTTATGTGAATTGGAGATGTACTTTCCTCCATCTTTTTTTGATGTAATGGTTCATTTGGTATCACATATTGTTGGAGAAATCAAGGCTTGTGGGCCTGTTTTTTTACGTTACATGTATCCTTTTGAAA
Organism: Mikania micrantha; assembly: GCA_009363875.1. Taxonomy (NCBI): domain Eukaryota; kingdom Viridiplantae; phylum Streptophyta; class Magnoliopsida; order Asterales; family Asteraceae; genus Mikania; species Mikania micrantha. Next base: position 95,859,349 of record CM018691.1, read on the forward strand.
GATATATGGGTTTCCTAAAAGGTTATGTAAGAAACCGTAATCGACCTGAAGGTAGTATCGTTGAAGGATATGCTTCAGAGGAGGTGATTGAATTTTGTACCAGTTATTTGGAAGGTGTCAAGAGTATTGGTGTTCCTCAATCTATTCACTCGGGTAAACTTGAAGGGGTCGGAGGTATTGGGATGAAAACATTAATTCCAGGTCATGATAATTTACAACTTGCGCACTTGTTGGTTTTAAAACATATGACATGCATTGGTCCTTATGCTAATGAACACTTGAACATGTTGCGGTCAATAAACAAAGGTAAGGATGAAATGTGGTATGTTATGAAACACAATAAGGAGTTTTCTAACTGGATGAAAAACAAGGTAATGACAACTAAGGTTGATGAAACGGTGAAACGATTGGGACAAGGCCCAGATTTCAGGGTAAAGTCTTACCAAAGCATTGATATTAATGGATATACATTTTATACTAAAGATCAAGACAAAAAAAGTACAATGCAGAACAGTGGAGTTACATTAATAGCTTCTACAACTGAATTTGACAGGGCAGATCGTTCAAAAATGTTAAGAATAGCCAAGGACTCTTATTATGGTGTCATACAAGAAATTTGGGAATTGGATTATCATTCTTTCATTATACCTGTGTTTAAGTGTAAGTGGGTGAATAACCATACGAGTATTAAAGTTGATAACCACGGTTTTACACTTGTTGACCTCACAAGTGATGGCTATGCATCTGAGCCATTTGTTCTCGCCAAACAAGTCACACAAGTGTTCTACGTCAACGACCCGAGCAAACCAAGATTCCACATCGTATTACAAGGCAAACGACGTATCCTTGGTGTGGATAATGTCACTAACGAGGACGAATATGACCAGTTTGACGACCTACCACCATTTTCAGTCGGGATTCAACCAACAAGTAACATTATTGAAGGCAACACATATATACGATCTGACCATAATGAAGGGATATATGTTGATAAACCATGATATATGGTAAGTGTTGAACAACAATATATACAAATACAATTTATTAAAGTTACATATATGTTATGGTGGTTATAACTATTTATTAATACAATCTTTTTTATGCAGGTAATCTTAAAAAGGTTAAGACGCGTGTTAAACAAGCAGTTTGTAAAACCTTTAATTTTAACCATGATATATGGTAAGTGTTGAACAATAAATATATATATCAACACAATTTATTAAAGTTACAATTATTTTATGGTGGTTATAATTATTTATTAATACAATTTTTTTTTGCAGGTAAACTTGAAAATGGTAAGACGTGTGTAAATCGAACAGTTTCTGTAAAACCTTTTAAATTTATTTTTTTATGTTATTTAGATTAATTTCCTTATTTCAAAAATTATGTTCTGTTATTTACCTTAATATTATATATTAATGAAAGTAAAACAATACAAATTATTAATAAATTAAAAGTAAAATTACAATACAACTTATTAATAAATGTAAAAAATACATATGATTGGTTTACATATAATCTTTAATGATTTTCCAAAATGATACATGATTAAAAGTGGAACCCATTTTTGAATGGTATTGTTCTTGTGCCTTCGTCATTATGTCGATATCATTCCACACCATTTCACGGTTATTATATACGTTATCGTAAATAACGCTAAATGCGGAGGTCTTCTTTTTTAAATCCAGCCATTTTTCGCACAGATCATCACTACTACGTTCTTCAACACGTTTTGGCGGCAAGTGAAAGCAATAACTTACCATGTCCCAGAATTGAGATCCAGAAAACTTTCCATGGTATTTTTTTGTAGTAATAATCCACGATTCAGCTAACACTTCTTCTTCTTGAATGGTCCATGGAACTTGATTTGCACTACTGCTGGAACTCATTTTTCGTTGTCTTATTAAACTTATGTAATGTATTTCAAGCATTTATAGCAAGAAAAAATACGACCGTTTTAACCGAACAAAAATACGACCGTTTCACAACGTTATAAAAACAATAAAACAATTATAATAATTATATATTTTATTTTTTATTTAACTTATAAAATTATAATGACGAGAACCGCCCCATTGTGAAAAAAAAACCGCCCTAAAAAGAAAAAAAACCGCCCTAAATAGTGCCCAAAACCGCCCCAAATAGTGCGTGTTTAAAACCGCCCTAAAAGACCAAATAACCGCCCTAAAAAACAGATAAAAACCGCCCTAAAAGGCAACAGAACCGCCCTAAAAAACAGTATTAAAACCGCCCTAAAAGGCCCCAGAACTGCCCTAAAAAACCGAATTCAAACCGCCCTAAAAGGCCCCCAACCGCCCCATTTGCAAAACCGCCCTAAAAGCTCATTAGAACCGCCCCATTAATCCTTATTTCCCACGAAAAGTTTACTTTCCCTCTCATTTTCCCAATTTGCTTCCATTTTCGTTCTGTGCATTCCCACGAAAAGCTAAAATTTCCGATTGCGATACGGTTGTGGTTTTGTGGGTTGCGGCGGCGGTGGTTTTTTTTTAGGTATAGTGGTGGTGTTGCGGCGCGCGGTGGTGGTGTTGCGGTGCGCGGTGGTGGTTGAGAGGCCCCGAACCCCTCAGTTGGCAAACATCAAACCGATAATACTTAAACCATAATTACATTATCATAGCAGCGGAATGTAGGGTAACAACATAACTATCATAAAGATCTAAACAAACTTTTACACATTAAACATAACCCACTCTTCTAACAGTCATATAGTACAGCCAGTCTATGCCAGGGATAGTCTTCAACGTATGCCATGAGCCTTCCTGGTCTCCTTTCTCAAACTATTCAACCTGATATGCATGTAAAACAAGTCAGCTTTATGCTGGTGAGTTCTAAGTTCATTTCTTAGAAAAATCTTTATTTATTCATGTCATCACATGACACAATTTAAATACATAACATACCTGTTCTCATATCATACTTTCATCACCTACATATCATCATAACATACTTACATAACATACATATTATCATAACATCATTCATATAGTGAAGGAACTTCACCGTTAACTGCTGACCCTAAAGTCAAACAGGCTTGTGCAATCACAAGGCTCTTAAACTACCAACCCGCAGCTGGTAACTCATACATGTATAAGATTTCTTTAACACTATCAACGCGCAGCTGATAACTCAAGCATGCCTAAGATTTCTTTAACTGAACTGGCGACACACAGTCGGCAGGCCTATGTTTCCACAGGACTCTTTAACCATCAACCGAAATTGATGGCTCATACCGGTACAAGACTTCTTAACATACATCATAACATGGTTTAAATCATTTAAACCATCATAATCATAAACGGCTCCTTTCACCGTAGTGTTCAAGTTTTGCCCAACCGCAGCCAGCAAAACCTCATTTCCTACTCAACCTCGGTTGAGTCCTTTTAAAAATCATTTCTCTCTCTCAACCGCAGTTGAGACTTTAAACATTCTTTATATCTCAACTGAGATTCTTAAAATCATTTACTTTAAATCATTCTTTAACTATAACCGTTCTTTTCCTGAAAACATACTTTAACTGATTATAATCAGGTTACAATCACTTTCATACAATACTTTATACATACATACAATCTTTTTCATAACATAACTTTATAACATGCATATCAGCCCAAAATGATAAAACATTTAAAACAGGGCTTTAAGAACTCACCTGTTGTCTTGCTGTAGCAAGATCTCTCGTAAACTGGTACTAACAGTATAATTCTGCATCAGTTTACCCTTAATAAGTCATTTACGTTTTAACCTACTGATTAGATCCTTCTGAACGTTCAATGTCAAAGACATTGTCTTGAAAGTCATCAAATAGTTAATATTGTTGATTATAATGCTAAAACAGTTCCTGAACAGATTAATGGCTTAGAAATGATAAATCCTTATCATTGATTACCCAGATATCATGAAATATCACAACATAGTCTTAGAATAGGTTTAATAACCATGATTAACATACTAATCTGACTGTTATCACAAACATCAGATAATCGTTCCAATAAGTATGTTAATGATTGTGATTAGTTTGGAACACTCAGATTTAACCTTTGCATTTCAAAGATTAACCAAACTAATCATTTACATCATCATAATCAAATGGATTAATCCATTATAATCATAGTTGTGATTTCATGCAAACCGGGCATTATAACGGCTCAAAACAAGGATTTAACCGTTAGAACATCGTGTTCTTCATTTCTAATCAATCCTAGCCATCATCTAGGCAATAATCAACAATCCTAACTATCTTATTACGTTCAAAATCAAGATCTAATCAATCAAAATCAAACTAGAAGGTTAAAACGAACCGTTACCTGATCTGACGAATTTCTGCGGTTAAAACAGCGATCAGGACTTGTATATATGATTTCTGGGATGATCCGGATGTTTAGAAACCTTAGATATGAAGTTTGGGGGTGTTAGAATGAGGATTCTTCGTCTGGAAGTCGAATAGCATCGAATATTAAATAAAAATTGACTTCCAGAACAATCTGATCGTTTTAACACATTTTTGGCCGACATAGTCCCTGGGCGCATAGCCTGACTCTGGAGGGTTGGGAGTTAGGCTATGCGCCTAGCGTGTTTTTCTTCCAATATTTGATTTAAACTTCGTTTCGCGATTCCGGGAGCATACGAACTCCGTTTTGCGCACGGTTTTCGCCCACGTTCATTATTTTTCACATACTATCAATCCCCAATAACAAAAGTTACTAAATCCTCGTGGATTTCAAGCACGATCAAATGTGCTCACGTCATAATTGCCGAATTTTTTTCGTACGCAGTCGTCACAGTTTCCACAGTAACCGAAATCTCGTACGTTTACTATTAAATTTCTAAATTTTCGGTTGTTACAAATCTACCCTCCTTACAATAGGTTTCGTCCTCGAAACCTGTTACGTTTCAAACAAATGTGGGTAGAGTCGTTTCATCTCGTCTTCAGTCTCCCATGTAGCCTCAGATCCTTTTCGGTGCTTCCATTGAACTTTAACTTGTCTGATCATCTTGTTACGTAACTGTTTCTCTTTCGTATCAACAATTGCAACTGGTTCTTCTATGTAATTCAATCTTTCATCAACTTCAATATCATTTAAAGGCACATATGCTACATCATCCGCTAGACATTTTCTCAGATGTGAAACGTGAAATGTCGGATGAATTCCACTCAGTTCATCTGGTAGATCTAATCGGTAAGCTACCTTACCAACCCGTGCCATTATTCGAAAAGGTCCAATAAATCTCGGACTCAACTTTCCTCTTTTCCTAAATCGAATAATTCCTTTCCATGGTGAAACTTTTAGCAGTACCTGATCTCCTACCTCAAACTCTATTGGTCTCCGTCTTTTATCAGCATAGGACTTTTGTCGATCCTGTGCAGCTTTCATTCGCGCTTTAACTAGTTGAAGCTTTTCTGTCAAATCTAACACTGCAGCTTTGCTTCCTACTTCTTTCTGTCCTACTCCTCCCCAACACAGAGGTGTCCTACAACGCCGTCCATACAATGCCTCATATGGTGGCATTCCAATACTAGCATGGTAGCTATTATTGTACGAGAATTCCACCAATGGTAAATGATCATCCCAGCCACCACCAAAATCAATAATACAGGCTCTGAGCATATCTTCTAAGGTTTGGATAGTCCTTTCAGACTGTCCATCGGTCTGAGGATGATACGCAGTGCTAATATTGAGTCTTGTACCCATTGATTCATGAAACCGTTTCCAGAATCTTGAAACGAACCGCGTGTCACGATCTGACACTATAGAAACTGGAACTCCATGTCTCATAATTATTTCTTTCACAAATAATTCAGACAATTTCTCCGAAGTATACGTCTCACGTATTGGCAAGAAATGAGCACTTTTCGTTAACCGGTCTACAATCACCCAAATAGTATCATGACGTTTCGCCGTAAGAGGCAACTTAGTTATAAAATCCATGGTGATGTGTTCCCACTTCCATTCTGGGACTTCTAGAGGTTGCACATAACCATATGGTTTCTGATGTTCAGCTTTTACTTGCGCACAGGTCAGACATTTGTTTACGTACTGCATCACATTAAACTTCATACCTGGCCACCAATAATCCTTTCGAAGGTCTTGATACATTTTCGTTGCACCAGGATGAATAGAGTAGCGTGACTTATGTGCTTCGTCTAGAATCCTTGACCTGATGTCCCCATTTCGTGGAACCCACATTCGACCAAATCGAATCTTAATACCAAATTCATTTTCTTCTAGATTCTTGACTTGACCAAAGATTCTTTCGAATCCAACATTTTCTTCCTTTAGTCCTTCCTTCTGTGCATCTTTGAGCTCATTCAGAAAGTCAGGTGTTATTACCAAACTGTAAGACTTAACTTGTATAGCAGAGTGTTCTGTCTTACGACTTAGTGCATCAGCCACCACATTGGCTTTTCCTGGGTGATACAAAATCTCACAGTCATAATCTTTCAGCAGTTCAAGCCATCTTCGTTGTCTCATATTCAAGTCCTTCTGTTCAAAGAAGTATTTTAAACTTTTGTGATCTGTGTAGATTGTACATTTCACTCCATATAAATAATGCCTCCAAATTTTTAAAGCAAATACCACAGCAGCCAATTCCAAATCATGTGTTGGATAATTAGCTTCATGGGTTTTCAATTGTCTTGAGGCATATGCTATTACCTTTCCCCTTTGCATAAGTACACAGCCCAAACCCAGATAAGACGCATCTGAGTACACCACCATGTCTTCATTACCATCCGGCAGTGTTAAAATAGGAGCTTCGGTTAACCTCTTCTTTAGTTCTTCAAAAGCTTGGACCTGAGTTGGACCCCAATCATATTTTACATCTTTCCTAGTCAATTTTGTCAACGGTGTAGCAATCCTAGAAAAATCCTGAATAAATCTTCTGTAATAACCTGCTAATCCAAGAAAGCTACGAACTTCCGTTGGTGTTTTCGGAGGATTCCATTTCATAACTGCTTCTACTTTAGCTGGGTCCACCATTATGCCTTCTGGACTAATAACATGACCTAAAAATTGTACTTCCCGTAGCCAAAAGGCACATTTAGAGAATTTAGCATAAAGCTTTTCTCTTCTTAGTATTTCAAGAACTTCCCGGATATGACACGCATGATCACCTTCATTCCTTGAGTATATTAATATATCGTCAATAAACACAATCACTGATCGGTCTAACATAGGTCTGCACACCCGATTCATCAAATCCATAAACGCCGCAGGTGCGTTTGTTAATCCGAAAGACATCACAAGAAACTCATAGTGTCCATAACGTGTGCGAAACGCTGTCTTTGGAATATCTTGTTCTCTCACCTTTAATTGATGATACCCTGATCTGAGATCTATTTTAGAAAACCAACTTGCCCCTTGCAATTGGTCGAATAAATCATCAATCCTTGGTAACGGATACTTATTCTTTATTGTGAGCTTATTCAATTCCCTATAATCAATACACATTCTCATACTTCCATCCTTTTTCTTTACAAACAACACTGGTGCACCCCAAGGTGACACACTCGGTCGTATAAAACCTTTGTCTAGAAGGTCTTGTAGTTGGGTCATTAATTCTTTCATCTCTGTTGGGGCCAGACGGTACGGTGCCTTGGCGACAGGTTGAGCTCCTGGCACAACATCAATTTGGAATTCGATTTCCCGATCAGGTGGAAGTCCTGGCAAATCCTCAGGAAATACATCAGGAAAGTTACACACCACGGGTACGTCTTCCAATTCTTTTACCTTAATTTCTTTATCAATAACATAAGCCAGATAAGCCCCACACCCTCGCCTCATAAATTCACTCGCCTTAATCATTGAAATGACTTTAGGCGCATTAAACACTTTATCCCCGTAAACCGTTACTGATCTCCCATTGAGAGCTGTTAAAAAAATCATATTTCGTCGACAGACAATGTTAGCCTCATGTTTGGCCAACCAATCCATGCCCAAGACTACATCAAAACCTCCTAATGTAATCACAAACAATTTAACAGGAAATCTATGACCTTCTATATCAATGTAACAATCATCATCAATGACCTCCATTACTCTAGTGGATTTACCAAGAGCAGTTTCTATGTTAAAGGAATTTTCTATCTTTCTAACATTAGCATGCAGCTTGTCACAAAAAGTAGTGGCCACAAAGCTCATACTTGCACCAGAATCAAATAGAACTGAAGCAGGGATATCATTAATCAAAAATGTACCTGTCACTACATCCGGGTCTTTGGCTGCCTGATCTTTAGTCATAGTAAAGGCACGAGGTTTTGCCTTTTGCTTCTCCCCTCCCTTGCTACTTTCAGGTTTGTTGGCTTCAGTGGGTGTTGTCTTTGGTTTAAAGCAATTCTTGCTCATGTGACCGATCCCACCACAATTGTAACACTTTAGTATGGTTGGACAATTATACGAGAGGTGTCCAGTTTTTCCACAACGGTAGCACAAAGTAGTCCCCAGGCGACATTCTCCCCCATGCTTCCTTCCGCACTTGGTGCACGTTTCAAATTCTTCTACTTTAAGCTTTTTCATGGGGAGTCCCGGTTTACCATTTCTATTTCTTTTGAATCCCGGTGACCACTTTTGCTTCGGTTCTTCCTTTGTTGGTTCAGCTTCCACAACATCATCCCAAACAATGCCGCTGATTTCTACTGCTGATTCAAAAGTCCTAGGAGCATGCGCCTTCACATGTGTTCGGACTTTAGGTGGTAACCCTTCCACATATAGCTTCAATCTGCGTTCCTCCGTATTTACCAAATGAGGAACCAGTCTTGACATTTCATTAAATTTTGACGTATATTGCCGATGATTCATACGTCCAGCTTTCAGTGTCAGAAATTCTCGCTCAACTTTATCAATTTCATTCTTTGGACAAAAGTGTTTCATAACTAACTCCTTCAATTCCTCCCATTTCAAGCCCTCCACATCAGTAGTGGTCTTTGACTGCTTGACAGTGTTCCACCAATGTAGAGCTTCTTCAGTAAATGAATGAGCTGCAAATTTCACAGCTTGGTCTTCCTGGCACTCACTGATGGCGATAACCGCTTCCATAGCTGAGACCCAATGACAGGTGGCCACAGCATCCTTCTTACCATCAAATGAGGGTGGATTGCATCCTTTGAAGGCCTTGTAATCACAACCCTTCCGTTTCTCTGACGTAGAATCACCGTTCTTAGTTCCGGTGATCACAACTTCTTCTTCTTTGGTGCTTTCCTTAGTTTCTTCAGACTTTTCTTTCAAAGTATCCTTCAGTATTTTTGTAACCAAAGCTGGTAGCTTATCATCCAAAACTTTACAGACCTCATCAGAAATAGCCTTCACTACGATAGGCTCTAGAGTAAACTCATTTTCATCTTCCGGTTGCTCGTTGTGCTCGTAGTCGTCTTCATTGACGGGTTCTTCATTCTCGATATGTGGTTCTTCAGGTTCCTGTGGTTGCTTACGTGGTCTACCCCTTTGTCCAGACATTTAACTACCTACAAGATGCATCAATTGGAGAGTCAGTACAGGTTTAGTTTAGCACGAAATAAGCTTTGTAAATCGTTAATGACGTTGATCAGGTGTTATTAACCATTTACCCAACTCATACGCTCTAAACGTTTCCCATTCCATCACCCCAACGTGCATGACTCTAACTCCCTTCCTAACCTTACACCTACGTCTTAACTCGTACATAACATTCAGCTCATGGCATCAAACTACCCTTAACTGGCATTCTTATCATTCTGTCCCATTTTCAGTTTAAGTCCAGTCATTAGGGATGACCGGATCTCTCAAACTATGGCTCTGATACCAACTTGAGAGGCCCCGAACCCCTCAGTTGGCAAACATCAAACCGATAATACTTAAACCATAATTACATTATCATAGCAGCGGAATGTAGGGTAACAACATAACTATCATAAAGATCTAAACAAACTTTTACACATTAAACATAACCCACTCTTCTAACAGTCATATAGTACAGCCAGTCTATGCCAGGGATAGTCTTCAACGTATGCCATGAGCCTTCCTGGTCTCCTTTCTCAAACTATTCAACCTGATATGCATGTAAAACAAGTCAGCTTTATGCTGGTGAGTTCTAAGTTCATTTCTTAGAAAATCTTTATTTATTCATGTCATCACATGACACAATTTAAATACATAACATACCTGTTCTCATATCATACTTTCATCACCTACATATCATCATAACATACTTACATAACATACATATTATCATAACATCATTCATATAGTGAAGGAACTTCACCGTTAACTGCTGACCCTAAAGTCAAACAGGCTTGTGCAATCACAAGGCTCTTAAACTACCAACCCGCAGCTGGTAACTCATACATGTATAAGATTTCTTTAACACTATCAACGCGCAGCTGATAACTCAAGCATGCCTAAGATTTCTTTAACTGAACTGGCGACACACAGTCGGCAGGCCTATGTTTCCACAGGACTCTTTAACCATCAACCGAAATTGACGGCTCATACCGGTACAAGACTTCTTAACATACATCATAACATGGTTTAAATCATTTAAACCATCATAATCATAAACGGCTCCTTTCACCGTAGTGTTCAAGTTTTGCCCAACCGCAGCCAGCAAAACCTCATTTCCTACTCAACCTCGGTTGAGTCCTTTTAAAAATCATTTCTCTCTCTCAACCGCAGTTGAGACTTTAAACATTCTTTATATCTCAACTGAGATTCTTAAAATCATTTACTTTAAATCATTCTTTAACTATAACCGTTCTTTTCCTGAAAACATACTTTAACTGATTATAATCAGGTTACAATCACTTTCATACAATACTTTATACATACATACAATCTTTTTCATAACATAACTTTATAACATGCATATCAGCCCAAAATGATAAAACATTTAAAACAGGGCTTTAAGAACTCACCTGTTGTCTTGCTGTAGCAAGATCTCTCGTAAACTGGTACTAACAGTATAATTCTGCATCAGTTTACCCTTAATAAGTCATTTACGTTTTAACCTACTGATTAGATCCTTCTGAACGTTCAATGTCAAAGACATTGTCTTGAAAGTCATCAAATAGTTAATATTGTTGATTATAATGCTAAAACAGTTCCTGAACAGATTAATGGCTTAGAAATGATAAATCCTTATCATTGATTACCCAGATATCATGAAATATCACAACATAGTCTTAGAATAGGTTTAATAACCATGATTAACATACTAATCTGACTGTTATCACAAACATCAGATAATCGTTCCAATAAGTATGTTAATGATTGTGATTAGTTTGGAACACTCAGATTTAACCTTTGCATTTCAAAGATTAACCAAACTAATCATTTACATCATCATAATCAAATGGATTAATCCATTATAATCATAGTTGTGATTTCATGCAAACCGGGCATTATAACGGCTCAAAACAAGGATTTAACCGTTAGAACATCGTGTTCTTCATTTCTAATCAATCCTAGCCATCATCTAGGCAATAATCAACAATCCTAACTATCTTATTACGTTCAAAATCAAGATCTAATCAATCAAAATCAAACTAGAAGGTTAAAACGAACCGTTACCTGATCTGACGAATTTCTGCGGTTAAAACAGCGATCAGGACTTGTATATATGATTTCTGGGATGATCCGGATGTTTAGAAACCTTAGATATGAAGTTTGGGGGTGTTAGAATGAGGATTCTTCGTCTGGAAGTCGAATAGCATCGAATATTAAATAAAAATTGACTTCCAGAACAATCTGATCGTTTTAACACATTTTTGGCCGACATAGTCCCTGGGCGCATAGCCTGACTCTGGAGGGTTGGGAGTTAGGCTATGCGCCTAGCGTGTTTTTCTTCCAATATTTGATTTAAACTTCGTTTCGCGATTCCGGGAGCATACGAACTCCGTTTTGCGCACGGTTTTCGCCCACGTTCATTATTTTTCACATACTATCAATCCCCAATAACAAAAGTTACTAAATCCTCGTGGATTTCAAGCACGATCAAATGTGCTCACGTCATAATTGCCGAATTTTTTTCGTACGCAGTCGTCACAGTTTCCACAGTAACCGAAATCTCGTACGTTTACTATTAAATTTCTAAATTTTCGGTTGTTACAGTGGTGTTGCGGTGCGCGGCTTCTGCAATGTGAGGTGTGTAGTGGGTGCACGGTGGCGGTGTTTATTTCGGCGGCGAAATATTTTGGTTGGTGCAGCGGGTATTTCGGCGGGGGAGCATCGGTGTGTAGTGGGTTTCACGGCGGCGGCGGGGTTTTGTGGTGGCAGTGGAGGTGGCGGTATAGGCTTCAATAGTGGCAGTGCACGGCTGCGGCGGGGTTTTGTGGTGGCAGTGCACGGCGGCGGCGGGGTTATTGCAAAGAAAGTTTTCAATTCAACGGTTTTAGTTGAAGCACAGGAAAGTTTTCAATTCAATATTTTTGAATCTTGAACTTATATATGTTTGTGTTAGTTATTTGAGGCGGTTGATAGTTATTATATAAATAAGGTGGTCCCGTATGTCGTTTGGCTTGTTGTGTTCACGTGTAAAGGTGTTTGTTTTGTTTTTGAATGTATTCTTTTTAAGATGTTAGTAACCAATTAAGGTGTTTGTTTTGTTCATCACTTAGAATTTATAATTGATTCGTATGAATTAACTTTTTAGACATTTTTTTAAGATGTTAGTAACCAATTAAGGTGTTAGTAACTAGTTAAGGTGTTATAAGTAACTAGTTAACACTTATTATTATTTTTAAGATGTTAGTAACTAGTAAAGGTGTTTGTTTTGTTTTTGAATGTATTCTTTTTAAGATGTTAGTAACTTACCTTTTGTTATCTTGTTTGTTTTGTTCATCACTTAGAATTTATAATTGATTCGTATGAATTAACTTTTTAGACATTTTTTTAAGATGTTAGTAACCAATTAAGGTGTTAGTAACTAGTTAAGGTGTTATAAGTAACTAGTCAACACTTATTATTATTTTTAAGATGTTAGTAACCAATCAAGGTGTTAGTAACCGATTAAGGTGTTTGTTTTAATAGGTATGTCTAAAAGAGGCAAACGTGGCGTTGCTTCTTGCTCAAAAAAGCGTGGTGAAAAATATTATGTAATTCAATTTGATGAAAATAATCAACCCGTTGGAGATAATTATACTTGGTTTATGTCAAATTACGCATTAAAATGCAAGCGATTATTGCCATATTACATGGACACTCGAGACATACCACAAGAGGTTCTGGATGAACCTTGGTTACAAATTAAGGTAGTATATATTTTGCTTTGTTAAATATATTAAACTATAGGTTAATTACTATTTTTAATTGTTTGCTATGTAAATTTTTAGGAGCTTTTTAATATTCAAACCGATGAGCCGAAAAGTTTTATGTTAAAGAAAGCCAAAAAAATATTGACTAATTTCAAAAGCATGCTTGTTAACGACTATGTAAAAGAAAACAAGCTTCCTTTTGACAAGTATGAATTTCTTGATCGTGTGCATTGGGATGGTTTTTGTAAGGAAAAATCTAGTGACGAATTTATGGTATGTGTTACTGATTATTTTTATTATACTTACTATTATTATTCATATATTTGTTTGTGACAAATTTTTACCTTTTGTTTGTTGATTTATGATAAGGCAAAGAGCACTAAAGCTAGAGCTAGTGCAATGATGAATAAAAATTTTTCACATGCTGGAAGAACAGGGATGACTGGGCTGAGAGAAAAATTTGATACAATCTGGCCTCAACTTGAAGCGGATTATGACTATGTCAAGCACGTACAAAATGAACGTACCAAGTTATTTATATTAAGCAAAGCCAAGAAGAACAAAGAAACCAAACATTATGAACTTACAGATGATACTAAAGAAAAGATCAAAGAGTTGGTAAATAGATAAATTGTTAACTTATATATTATCATATAGTTGATTGTCTTATCAATTATAATTTGTAGGTTTCTGTTGAACAAAGCATGATTAAGGATGGGTCATATTTTAATGAAAATGATGATCCTTTGAAAAGAGTTTTGGGACCGGAGCACGGAGGACGCTCACGTACAGTTTCAAATGTCATCGGTAATCACATTTATAAACGTTTAAAATTTTAAAGTATTTATTAAAAAAATGAAATATTCGCAAAGGTTTCTGAAATCTTTTTTTTTTTTTGAGTTTACAGGTTCAACAAAAGTTCATGGTGGACTTTTTAATGTTGGAAAACATCGGAAAAAAAATGATGCGGGAAGAGATGGCAGTCGAGGTAGTGTTCCAATTCAAATGGTTGATGAGAGCCGAATTCCGAGTAGCTCTAGTGATACATCAGGTGGACAAAATATTAACTATCCACCTATCGAGGTAATATTTATATGTTTAAAAAAACGGTCATTTATACATATACATACACATGTTATATTATTAAAAAAACATATGATTGTGCAGAAATTAACTCATTGTGAGTTGTTATTTCCGTTTCAACCCAGTTTGGAACTTGTGGTAGCTAAAGGACAGGTATGGCCTTCTTTGGACCGTATTCTACATGGACGTCTATTAAACGAGAAGTGTGTCAAGGTACAAGTAGATACGGTCATCGAAGGTTGTGAAAAAACACCTGTTCTTGATGTGACTCGCACTGATGAAATTAGCTTTGTGGGAGATATGCTTCATAATTTTGTTCAGTGGCCAAGAGAAGCACTAAAGGTATATTTGTACCTATATTAATTTATGTTTGTATATTAACATTTTTATTTTAATATCTTTTGATAAATTGAAGCTTATGAACGAGGCAATGAATTCCATTTCAAGTCAAAGAGTCGCCTCTCCACAAATTGACAACCCTGAGGTCACAACAGAAGTCGGTTATATACCGCAACAGGTAGTTTATTATAAATAAGTTTAATTTTGTATAATTTTATAACTATTTTATAATTTAGGTTGAAGAATTGGATGAGATTTCTTCACTCTTAGAACAACAATATGAAGTTGGACCAATGGGTTTTGTAAATATGGTAATTAGTTATCAAGTTCTTTTTAATAATATATCACACACTGCATCCACAATTATAGATAATTATCAATTAATGTTATTATCATTATCCCTTTTCTAGTTAAAGCAAATTGAGGGGGTGAACGAACCCAAATGCCCACAAATATTGAAGATCCGATTGCTCCAAATATTCACGAACCGGATCCTAAATTTGTTGATCCGGAAATTGAGATGGCTTTGGAGAAGATAAAAAAGAGACCTCAATCAACACAAAGGATTTTTCAAATGTTAGCAGCTTTCATTGGCGATGATCATTCAGTTACTTGTTCTTCGCCTGAAGGGATGTATCGCGAACGGTATGTTGAAGGTCTTTCATACGTTGAGTTTTTGCAGTTATTTTGCAACGATTGGCTTGATGTCGGTATCATTCACTTGTTTACAATGTAAGTTTTTTTATATGTTTTAATAACATCTTTAGACACAATCCAATTCATATATACTAAACATTAGTGCAATTTAAGGTACTTTTTTGCATTAATGCCAAATTCAAGATGTGCATTCTTCAATCCACGTGAAATTTCTGGTGATATTTGTGCGAAATATCCGGATCGTACAAGACAACACATCTTAGAGGTGTATTCATTTCACAGTGCAAGACCATTTTTTATTGCACCATATGTAGCAAGGTAATATGTATTATCTTACTTTATTTGCAAAACATTTATATATAGTAACAAACATAAATAATTTAGTTATTTTATGATTTATTTATTGTAGTGGTCATTGGGTGCTATTTATAGTTTGTCCTTTAAAGAAAAAAGGATATATTATAGATTCAATAATGAAGAGCAAAAGCAAGAAAAATTATGTCCTTCCATATCTTATTGAAGAGGCTTTGGGCTTGCAATTAAAATGGGAAATGGTCAAGGTTTGTTTA
The DNA here is from genome assembly GCA_009363875.1 of Mikania micrantha. Lineage (NCBI taxonomy): Eukaryota > Viridiplantae > Streptophyta > Magnoliopsida > Asterales > Asteraceae > Mikania > Mikania micrantha. Next base: position 95,875,237 of record CM018691.1, read on the forward strand.
ATTTAATCCTTTTGATATATTTGATTGTATTTAAAATAATTGTTGTTAATGTAATGTAGTGCGCCATACAACAAGAAAACTATTGGGAATGCGGTTATTGCGTCATCAAAAACATGTATGAGTTTCTTCATTTATTTCAAGAAAATTTTCCAGAAAGTGTAAGTGTTTAATGTTTATATATATGTATATATGTTTTTGTTTATATGTATATATATATTTATTTATTGTATCTCACTCTTTTGTTTATATGTTTTTAGATGTGGAATGAAAAGAAGTACATTACATGTAACGAGATTGATGAAATGGTTATTAAGTTGTCACCGCACCTGTTTAACTTTGTGTTTCTCAACCAAACATGATTTCGGATCGATTTTAGTTTGTATTTTTAAGTATAAACATAAACTTGCATTCTAACTTCAAGTTTTGTAATGTTATGAATGATATCATTGGATATTTAGATGTATATACAACACCAATGAATGATATATATATATATATGTTGATTTGAATCTAGCTACAAATTTATATTTATACAGCAACTAGTGCAGGTTTAATTTGTATATATTTATACAGCAGCTAGAAATTTGTATATATACAGCAGCTCAATATTGATAAAAAAAAAAATTAAGAACCGCCCCAAATAATGCTTGGACCGCCCTAAAAAACAACCACGAAACCGCCCACGAAACCGCCCATAATAATGCTTGGACCACCCCAAAAAACAACCACGAAACCGCCCCATATCGCCTGGACCGCCCCAAAAAAACAGCACCAAAACCGCCCCAATCTAATATGGACCGCCCTAAAAAACAACCACTAAACCGCCCCATTTGATTGCTTGGACCGCCCTAAAAACAAATTAAACATCCGTTATATTGTCTATTGGGGCGGTTATTTTTCTATTTGGGGCGGTTGTGCCCACCGCCCTAAAAAATAAAACCATCTTTTAGAGCGATGCCATATAAGGCGGTTCGGAAACCGCCCCATATGGGCATTTTAACCGCCCCAAATGGGTGTGTCTGTACTAGTGATTGTGTTAAGGTTTTATCGATCTCAATCCAGGCTATGTTATGGTTTTACCATTCCAACCCAAAATAAACAATTATTCACCTAAACCAACACATTTCTCTTGATTTGTGTCAAGATTGGCGGAGCTATTCTAAATCTTTGTTCAAGTTAAATAATATCAAAAGAGTCTCTAGAGTTTCACAAAGTTCACTGTCTTCATTGCAACTTTGATCTGATTATTCCAACAATAATAACATCTTTTGAGAACTCAAATTCAGGTTTTAGATCTAATCATTTAAGGAATCATTGTTCATGTAGATCAACAATGTTGGGACAAACATAAAGAAAACAACAATGGAGTATACTGCTGAAGAATACTCCATGATCATGTCTACCAATTTGGAATCCTGTTACCATACAAGTCAACTCGCGCATCCCCTTTTGAATGGTTATGGAACCATCGTCTTCATTTCCTCGGTTGCAGGTCTCATTCACATGAACTCTGGGTCTATATACGGAGCCACGAAAGGTGCAATGAATCAGCTTGCGAAGAATTTAGCATGCGAATGGGCCGATGACAGCATTCGGGTCAACAGTGTGGCACCATGGTATATCAAAACCTCGCTCGTGCAACATGTGATGACCCTTTATCTGGCACTTGTTTGTTTATGATTTCGGTGCATTTATGTTTGAGTTTTGATGGTATATATGTTCTGGTTTTGTGCAGGTGCTAAGTGATAAACAGTTTTTGGATAGATTGGAATCAAGAACACCATTAAAACGCCCTGGAGAAGCTAATGAAGTTTCATCAATGGTGGCATTCCTTTGTCTACCTGCTGCTTCTTACATCACTGGTCAAACAATTGCTGTTGATGGAGGATTTTCAATTAATGGTTTCCCATGATTGATGGCGATTTGCATCTTAGAGTTCCATTTGTGTTCATGTGGGCACCCTTTGGTTAATAATCTGTTCTTGTTTAAGATAAGAATGTTATAATTTATCACAATGAATGCTTCTGTGGTATCAACCAGGATTTGCATATGGTCTCCGGATTGGTTCTAGTAACTAATAAATCTGGCTATTTATATGTTAATAGGTACCCGTGGCTTCAATAGTGAGAAGGTAAAAGGTTCAAGATCTGGGATGGACAAAATATGAGTTCCATGCTAGGATAGGATTTTATCTCACTTATTGTGAGTTTAATAGGTTCGTTGCAGTGGTGAATGTGGTAGTTTGTATGTGGCTATGCTTTGTTGGTTTAATAGGTTCGTTGATAGTCTGCTATGCTGGTTTAGTGCTTTACTGCTTTACTGCTTTCTGCTTATACATTGGTTTAGTGCTTTACGGCTTTACTGCTTTACTACTTATACATTTCTTTGTCTACAGGAGCCTATGTGTACCCGTTTGCTTTTTTCCTGCGGTGTCTTTGTTGTAAAAAAAAAGATAATTATAATAACAGTATTAATAATAGTTATAATAATAATAATAGTAAAAACAAAAGTTTTTCATGAGCCGGGGGTCTCTTCTGAAGCAGCATCTCTACTCTTCTGGGAGTAGGGATAAGGTTTGTTTTCATGGTATGTGTGTGTGTTTTTTTTTTGTCAATTTACATATCCAAATAACTTATTAACTTTTCATACACAAAAGCTAATCTAAACATATTTTTTATACACAAAAGCTAATCTAAACACATTTTTTAAAACTTAATTTTAAAAAGACATAATTTAAAAAGAAGTTTTGACAAAAAAAGTTATTTTAAAGTTAAATAAAAAATTCCAAACACGCCCCCTCTATTCCCGACATTCTTTGCATAATACGTTGATTGTCAAATGATTTTCTGAAAAACCCTAAGTGAACCTTCTCAATCGAAAATCATACGAGCAACTTAGAGCACAAAGAGAGAAGGAGACTATCAAACCTATATTAATTGAATCTAAAACAATAATAAATAACACATAAATTGCCTAAACATTTGTTGTTTGAGTGCTATCTAATCCAACAGTCTTATACTTGCATAATAAATGTCATTAAAAAACCCAAAAATTTGGATTAATCTTATCAAAGTTATTTGGGTTTTCGTAATATAAGTGGTTATTATTGGAACCTTATCATATATATTCACTCTAATAAAAGAGTACAAAAATCAATGTTTTTAAACCCGAACCGGTCGGACCAGGATTCGGTATCTTTGACGGTTCGGTTATGTGTTGAGAATCGTTTTGGAAGTAACCGGGCGGTTCAACTGGCAGCCGGTGGGCCGACCGGTAAACTAGCGATTCGACCGTGATCTGGAACAAAATCATGATCTTAAATCAACACACTCGAAGATCCGGCAACAAAAGTGATGAACAGATCGGTTGGTGCGACGGTTGTTGTGGTCGACTGGGTGTCAGCAGCTCCGGTTGGCACGACGGATGGCGGAGGGCGACGGGACGAGAGCAGATCCGGTTGGTGCGGCGGTGGGCGATGGGGCGAGATCAGTTCCGATTGGTTCGGCGGTGGGTGGGGAGCAAGATCAGAACTGATCGGTGCGTCGACTAGTGCGGCGATGGGTTACGGAAACTGATGCGGCGGTGGGCGAGGGAAACTGCTACGGCGTTAGGGTTCTAACTTTGTAGAGAGAGAGTTTGTTTTTGAAAGGATAGCCTTGGAAACTGGAAAAGTAGAGAAGCTTGTAAGTAGTAACGTGTAAAGCTAGATATATATGTATGTTTAATATATGCTGAAGCCGTTCAACAAAAAAACACTTATATATGAATATATAAATATGTTTACATGTAATATATATTTAATACAAATATATCATATAAATTATAAATATATTATATAATATTTATAACATCATCTGGTTTTTAAATTCGGTCCGACTGGTTTGACCGGTTCGATGTCCGGTTCTGTTTTAAAAACATTGACAAATGCCAATCTTTTAATTATTTTCTTATATTTTCCTGTCTTTTTTTCCTAGTAAATAATAATTCTTTCTTTCTCTCTCTCTCTCTCTCCTATTTAATACTAAAAATTTTAAATAATCAAATCATATAACTAAGTATAAAATTATAAATTTTTTTATTTAAATAATTTATTATTTATTAAAACCTAATAAATCATAAGAAGATTTCGACCATAATTTTTAGATTGTTTTAAATATAATTTTTTTAAAATATTTATTGTTTATAATATTTAAATTACTTTTTCTATGTTTAATCATCATTCTTTTATCTAAATGGCCTAATATGTATATTTATTTCCAATTTCACACAAAAAATTAGTTGGATATTTGCAACATATAAAATAAATTTCTTCATTCAATTTTAGCAAAATTAACTATACTTTCTCAATTAACTTCATTCTATAATTTAACTAACAAAAAGTTATATTACAAAATCATTTTTCAATTATTAAATTTTAATTAATAATTCATATATATTATTTAATATATTAGTCCGTGTAATACACGGGTGGCAAACCTAGTATATATATATATATGTATATGTAGAGATTGTATCATGTGAAAACCTGAATTTTAAATAAATGGTTGATATTAAATTATTTGATAAAAAAAGATTGAATGGTATAATACATAAAAAGAACATTCTTTCGACTTTTTCTAAAATTTTCCCATTTTTTAAACAAGCAAAACTTTTTCATACAACAATATTTTTTTTGAGATAATCACACCATAAATTCAGGTGTTATTTACCGTTTATTTGAAGTATAGTGTTGATGTAATTTTTTTTTTAAATCCAGCACATTATGTGTTATTCATATATTTTTTGTACTACATTTTTGTGATTTCATTTCTTTGTTGTATCTTTTGTTCTACGTTGATGTACTATTTTATCCTATGAATGGAATACAATTTTCACAAAATCCAGTACATTTATAAAAATACAGTAGTAATACAAATAATTCTAACACGCCTTGAACAAACAAGGTTTTTATATTTGCACATATTAATATTATACTCATATTAAAGATAAAAGAATATTTGATTTTATGGTATAATTTAAAAAAAAATAATATCGTTTAAAAAAGTTATAAACATTATAAAAGTGAGAAAAAACAAAATAAAAAAGTAAACAAAAGATGTTATACCAAATTACCCTTTATTTTATATATTTCATATAGTACCACATCTCAAATTTATATTTATTAGTATTCTTTTTAGGCAAATAAAACTCCTTAGTTCATATTATTTTTAGAAAAAACTCCTTTTTTTTATTTTAACATTCTTCTATGCATGTATGTGTGTGTGAAAATAGAGATTCTTATGGAGATAGAAAAAAAAAATAGAAAATAGAAGAAATCTAAACTTTTTACATGAAGAGAGTCTGAGAGATATGAGACCAAATTAGTCATTAACTAATTTGTAAATGCAACAGTTAATAATCGAGGCAACTTGTCATGTTACATTGTCACCTATTCAAAACAAAACTTTTGATAAAAATACTTTCAAATAATTATCATTAACCCTAGAGGTGGGCAAACCGTTTTTTTTAAACCGGTTCCGGTTTCAAACGATTCCAGTTTCAGTCAACAACCGGCTCCGGTTTCGGTTCCGGTTTTTGGCCGGTTCCAACCGGTTTTAGGCCGTTTCGGTTCGGGTTTGACCGGGTAAAGGTGGAACCGGTTCCCTTTTTTCGGTTCTGGTTCCTATTTCTCTGAGAGTCTGGAACCGCCAGTACCCATCGCTTCGGTTACAACCGATTCCGATCGGTTCCCGGTTCCGGTTCCAAAACCGGGTTTTTTGCCCCCCTCTAGTTTGACCCACTTGATGTCATGGGAAGACATTACGGTATAAAACTGAGTTTTTAAACAAGTATTAGGCTTAATTAGACATTAGGCATTTTCCTTTAATAAAAGAAAAAATTACGTTTATGGAGAAGTATACATTATGAAATACGAAATCGTATTATATATATATATATATATATAATAAAACACATTGAAAATAAATAGTATAGGTTTAGGATTTACAATTTAAACACAATAATTATATTAAGGAAAAATTACACATTTGAACCTTTATGTTTGTAAGAAATAACAAATATGAACCTTTAACTATCTTAATTACGTTAAACAACCTTTAAGTATTTAAGTTGTTTCAACTTTCAACCTTTACATTAACCCCGGTTAGATTTACCAGTTAAATCTAGTCATGTGCAAAAAATGTGATGGGTATTCTAGGTATTTTGATCTTTTGTTATTTTTAAATATAAAACCCAACATTCATGTATTATCGTATTTTATTCAATAATTTACTCCAAATTGGGGTATTCGAAAATTATGACTAAAACCCACCCAGAAGTTCACGTGGTTCCTCCCTCTTCGGTTAGTGTTCACCCAGAAGTTCATGTGGTTCCTCCATCTTCAGTTAGTGTTCGAAACCTAGTGTTGTAGTTGGATAGGATTTATAAAAAATGATAAATCATATCCAACTACAACCTTAGGTTTCGAACACTAACTGAAGATGTATGAACCACGTGAACTTCTGGGTGAATACTAACCGAAGAGGGAGGAATCACGTGAACTTCTGGGTGGGTTTTAGCCCTAATTTTCGAACACCCCAATTGGAGTAAATTATTGAATAAGATACGATAATACGTGAATAGTGGGTTTTATATTTAAAAATAACAAAAGATCAAAATACCTAGAATACCCATCATATTTTTTGAACATGACTAGATTTAACTGGTAAATCTAACCGTGGTTAATGTAAAGGTTGAAAGTTGAAACAACTTAAATACTTAAAGGTTGTTTTGCGTAATTAAGATAGCTAAAGGTTCATATTTGTTATTTCTTACAAACATAAAGGTTCAAATGTGTAATTTTGTCTTATATTAAAGTTTTGTTAAGTTTTATTTTTTCAATTTTGGCCACTAAAACTTTTATATCATATTAATAATAAATAAAGTTTTGTTTTTTAGATTTTTGCCACTAAAACTTTTATATAATATTAATAAGTATAATTTTAGGATTTACAATTTGAACACAATAATTATATTAAAGTTTTGTTTTTCTGATTTTGGCCACTAAAATTATTATATAATATTAATAATAAGTAAAGTTTTGTTTTTTTCGATTTTTGCCACTAGAACTTTTATATATTATAAGGTTTTGTTTTTTCGATTTTGGCCACTAAAACTTTTTAAAGTTTTGTTTTTTCAATTTTGGCCATTAAAATTTTTATATAATATAAAGTTTTGTTTTTTCGATTTTGGCCACTTAAAGTAAAGTTTTGTTTTTTCGATTTTTGTCACTAAACCTTTTAAAAGTTTTGTTTTTTCGATTTTGGGCCACAAAAACTTTTAAAAGTTTTGTTTTTTCGATTTTTGCTACTAAAACTTTTATATAATATAAAGTTTTGTTTTTTTCGATTTTGGCCACAAATATTTTTTAAAGTTTTGTTTTTTCGATTTTGGCCACTAAAGCTTTTATACAATATAAAGTTTTGTTTTTTCGATTTTGGCCACTAAAACTTAATAATAAAGTTTATTTTTTCGATTTTGGTCATTAAAACGTTTCTATAATATAAATTTTTGTTTTTTCGATTTTGGCCACTAAAACTTTTTAAAGTTTTTTTTTGATTTGGCCACTAAAACTTTTATATAATATAAAGTTTTATTTTTTCGATTATGGCCACTAAAACTTAATAGTAAAGTTTTGTTTTTTCGATTTTTGTCACTAAAACTTTTATATAATATAAAGTTTTGTTTATTTGATTTTGGCCACTAAAACTTTTAAATTTTATATATATATATATATAATTGTATAGAGTTTGTGATAAGAGATTTGATTTTCATATGTAACTTATGATTTTGCAAATAATATATAATACCCGTTCTCGGGAGAGTACTGTGATAACCTGCCGCAACGCTCGGGTGGGATTAAACCTAGTTAAAATAAAAGTAAACATATAGCATATTTGATACGATTTGATCCACAAACGTAAAATATTTGACTTGAAATAAAATTTATTCTGAAACTTCAAATAACAAAAATAAAAACATATTAGTTCTCGTCCACTCGTTTCAAAAAATTAACATGTATTTATGGTTTCAAAATTTTCCGTCCCCTCTCACTTTGCCCAAGCTCCGTCACCGGCTACAACAAAAGTGTGCGAAAAAACAATGTAATAAAAATTTTGAAAAATTAATTACAAAAATAAAATTATAAACAAACAAAAAAGTGGCATGTGCGTGTCAGTAGGAAACATTAAAAGATTTAGTACTTTAGGAGTGTAACACCCAAACTTTACACACGATTACACGTGTCCCATTTTTAGGTCCCAAATTAAACTTTATCGTAAATTATGTTCGGAAGCGTGAAATTGACATTTCATAAGTTAAACACACTTAATTTCAATCATTTACATTTTTTATTTATAAAACTAGTGTGTTTAAGTTTATTACCACCAAAGATTTACATAACGTTTGGCTCTTCTTCACAATGTGCCCGATCTGATCGCCCGATGCATATCTATCTTTAACATGTAACATCACATATAAGGTCACAATTAGTTCGTTAGAACTAAGTAAGTAACCCCTCCCCAAATTTCCCACAACTCATTTAAGCACATCCACATACATATCATATGGATGTTAATCAAGTTTAGATAATAATATATCATATTCCAACATCAACTTGCACACAACACACATTGTGCATTTATTTCCCTTAATGGGACATTTTGACAAATATGATTATATTATCTAATCCAACTTTACCACCAGCACCTCTGGCTAATTAAAACACCATATATATGAATATATAATTATTGGCTCAACCAATTACCCACACACCTGTGGTTTCAACAATTCAGTTTCCGGATTAACCGGTTATCCACACATTTGTGGTATCATACATATATATTACATCTAAGATGTTCACCCACCGGTACTTCCATCTAGACAATTGCCAGCACATCTGGCTATCCACCAATGTGGAGTCATACATATTAAGTCTAAGATGTTCACCCACCGGTACTTCCATCTAGACAATTGCCAGCACCTCTGGCTATCCACCATTTGTTCACACACCTTGTGAAATCCAAAACATGCGCTTTACCAATCCAACATCTACACATTCGTAGATCACCACACGTTCACACACCGTGTGACTTATGTAGCCATAATAACCACCATCATGACCACGGCATGTTCACACACATTGTGAATCATGCAGCAAACATAACCACTATCACGACCACGGCATGTTCACACACCTTCTGAATCATGCAGCAACGATAACCACAATCATAATCACGGCATGTTCACACACACTGTGAATCATGCAGCAACAATAACCACAATCACGATAACGGCATGTTCACACACCTTGTGAATCTATTACATTGGAATTACATGTCTTATGTTCACACACCTTGTGAATCAGCATGCACATTTCCAATCCACCATTTGTTCACACACCTTGTGAATCTATTACATTGGAATTACATGTCTTATGTTCACACACCTTGTGAATCAGCATGCACATTTCCAATCCACCATTTGTTCACACACCTTGTGAATCTATTACATTGGAATTACATGTCTTATGTTCACACACCTTGTGAATCAGCATGCACATTTCCAATCCACCATTTGTTCACATACCTTGTGAATCTATTACATTGGAATTACATGTCTTATGTTCACACACCTTGTGAATCAGCATGCACATTTCCAATCCACCATTTGTTCACACACCTTGTGAATCAATTACATTGGAATTGCAAGTTTTTATGTTCACACACCTTGTGAATCCAAACATGCACATTACCAATTCAACATTTGTTCACACACCTTGTGAATCAATTACATTGGAATTGCAAGTTTTATGTTCACACACCTTGTGAATCCAAACATGCACATTACCAATTCAACATCTACGCATTCATAGATCACCACATGTTCACACACACTGTGAATCATGCAACAATAATAACCACAATCATTTATATAAACACCAAAATCATATTGATTAATCCCCGGTTCATCCGGTTATTCCAATGCAAATATATTGCATACACGTTTCTCATAGAAACACCACAACACAAACTAAAGGATTTCTCATCCATTAGTTTCAATCACATATCAGGCACACAAGTAGACTCATTTTACTTCTTATATGTAATGTTACAGTAAGTTGGGTAACTTACCTGGTTCAAACGGTTGTTCACTTGCTACAACCTCTTTTCCACCTCTGTGAATTGTCACTTGACGTTCACCACCAACACCTAGTTGCATATTCACACATATACAACTATATTCAATACATATAACACATACAATCAAGTTCAACTCACTTGACTGGTTTGACTTTCTCAAGGTCAACTTATCACATAATTGACTCTATCTTACTATATTTAGTAAGTATTAGTCAATTAATCATATCCCATGCCTTCCTTAGGCATTCCATCAAATAATTGATGTTCATTATATTAGTTATGATCTCAATCACTTCTTTTAATCAAAATTCATTTATGATCATAACTGTTAATAATTTTTAACATCAATTCATCAAAATCATCATTTAACCCATGGATCATAATCCATATATATTTCAAAACAACAATTTACCCATCCTACTAGTTATCCCACCATGATATGGGTTTCATAACAACCGGACATTATCTCGGCTTTAAAACGAAGATTTCACCAACCAAATATCAACTTCTTCGTTTCTAACAATCCCTAGTTATCAACTAGGTAATAATCAATACCCATAATCATAGTAATATATTTAAAACTAAATTTAATCCACAAAATATCAAACTAGTAGGAGAGATCGAATCGTTACCTCTTTGAACGAAGTTCTCGGATGAAAACGACGATCAGGAGTGATATAATCAAACCCTAGTTCGATCCGAACATCTGGATGGCTTCAAAACACTGATCTAGCAACAAAAAGTTGCTCTGTTCGTCCCCTGGTCGAATTATGATCGAGATTTGAAAAAAATAAATTTTCTTAATTGAATTCTGATAAGATAAAGAATCTGTCAAACCGCCATACCCGTCGCGTACCGCGAAGGAGGGCTCAAGAGCTCTTCGCGTACCGCGAAGCAATTCGGGATTTCAGATATTTTGGGTGCTTCGCGTACCGCGAAGGAGCCTTAGAAACATCTTCGCGTACCGCGAAGAGTCTCTTTGTAATTTTCTTCTTTTCGCGATTCCGGCCAATCCGTAACTCCGTTTCGCGCACGGTTTTCTCCCACGTTCACCATTTCTCACATACTATCAAATTTCAACAATCACAATCGTTATTTTAACGATTATTTAAAATTCGTTCAATTATTAAAACCGGTTGTTACAAATCTCCCCTCCTTACAGAGGTTTCGTCCCTGAAACCGCTTATACCTTAAAAGAAATGATAAAATTTCTTCCACTCATCTTCTGACTTCCGCGTGGCATCAGATTCCCTTCTGTATTTCCATTGAACCTTTACCTGGTTCAAGGACTTGTTTCTCAAATGTTTGACCTTTCGGTCTAATATAGCTACCGGCTTTTCCACATAGTTTTACTTGTCATAATTATCCAAGTCTTCAAGTGGTACATAAGCCGATTCATCCACCAAACATTTTCTCAAATATGACACATGAAAAGTGTCATGTATGGCATTCAATTTCTCCGGTAGCTCAAGACGATAAGCAATCTCGCCGATTCGAGCTATAATCTTGAATGGTCCAATGAAACGCGACTTATCTTCCCTTGCTTTCTAAAACATATAATATCTTTCTAAGGAGAGATCTTTAACAATACAAAATCTCCCACCTGGAACTCAATAATCATCCTATGCTTATCAACATAGGAATTCTGACGGTCTTGTGCCGCCTTCAAATGAACTAAAATCTAATCTATTCGTTCATTCCTTGCTTTAACTACCTTTTTACTTGCCAGTTCTCATTTCCCAACTTCTCCTCAACACCTAGGAGTACAACATTTCCTCCCATATAACATTTCATATGGAGGCATTCCAATACTGGAATGACAACTATTATTATATTTGAACTCGGTTAAATGTAAATAATCATCCCAACTACCCCCAAAAATTAATTATACACGCTCATAACAAATCCTCCAACGTTTGAATGGTCCTTTCACTTTGACCATCAATCTGAGGATAATACGTCGTGCTTATCAACAATCCTAATTCTTCCTGAAAATTTCTTCAAAAATGAGAAGTACATCAAGTGTCTCGATCAGAAATAATCGTTGCTGGCACACCATGCCTAGACACTACTTCTCTAACATATATAAATGAACGTAATCATTATACATGATTTTACATAATCAATCCACAATTGATTATTTAGTTTGACTTTCCTCATCCAAGCCAAATCATACACTCAAGTGTATTTCTACATACAATAAATATCCTATTTCTTTACAATTAGGCATAACTCTGACTTTTTAAAGTCAAACATCATGTATAACGTATTTAACACACAACCACAACCGAATGACTTAACATTCGCGTTATTCATTCATTTATATAGATAGACATTCTTATCTACCATTCATGCTCAACATTATCAATTAACACAACACATATGTGCACACACAAATTCCAGTTGTGCATCATATTTCCCAAAAGTCAAACTTAAACAATTTGACTCTTGAAATTAGATGTCTACACTCTTGTAGATCATCTTTTGTAGATCATAACATCCATATTATGATGGTTGTTTACACTCTTGTAAATCAACTCAATCATTATTACTAGTTGAATGTTCACACACCTCGTAAATCATTCAACTACAATAACGACACTAACCATAACCTTTTACATCCGCTTCACTTAAAACAACCAATAACATATATGCTAATTGCACAAACAATTGTAGTGTGGACTCACCCAGTCCTATAACTACAAATTCAACAAAACGAGTAACTCATTATCATGTACATATACATGAATTACCCCCAACGCCACAAAAATGTGGACTTACATGACAAACACCAACGCCATTTCATTATGGACTTACATGTTAATATTAATGCCACGCACCAGTGGTCTTACATTAGTTTCACACGAATGTGAAACGTCACCCATTATCTGTGTCATTTATTTTAAACATATAACGACACGTTCATTAGTTATGCCATTTATCATTACATTAATCAATTTCAACAATTCGAATACCACCCCATGTGGTTTCATATTCATATACTTCCACACAATGTGGATTATCATCAATTTATAGTGTCAACTATATATTATTATTTAATAACACCTTTCAACTTATGCAATTAGCACATAACATTCATTCAATACTACAAGACATCTATCAAGTAGTTAAATACCACCACCATGTGGTTTCATATCCCCAACATTTCATGACACACATGGTCAATTTACCATTCATTTTATCACAATTACTACAAGTCAATTACAAGTAGTAACAACAAACATAATCACATTAACCATAAGCACTAATATGTTTTATGGTTGCATATTAGTGAGTAAATAACTCACCTATTCACATTAACCATAACTTTGACTTTTTAAAAGTCAACATCATTCAACACATACTCACATATTGACCAATCCACACGCATGTGGATTTTTCCCCAATGCCTCACTAAGGAGAAATTACATGACAACTCAATGTCATTCCAAGATGGTTTTACACATCTAACACAAGGCCACTCACAAGTAGTCTTACAAATAATTCAACGCCACTCACAAGTGGTCTTATATGATAAATCCAATGCCATTCACCAATGGTCTTACATGTTAAACCCAATGCCACCCACCAGTGGTCTTACATGTTAATTCCAATGCCACCCACCAGTGGTCTTACATGATAAATATACACAAAATGCCATACGTTATGGTCTTAAATTTGCTTTAACACTATTATAAATAGTTTCCATTTCAATGTGTCAATTACTATTAACATGTAATGACACTATCACAATTTATGAAATCATAACATTCACCATACGTATACACATTGTATACTTACAACTCTATATATCCCGCATATAATTATATGCACATTATATAAATTATTAACATGTTTAAATCATTACATCACAAACTTAAACATGTATGAACACATAAACACAATTATGTGTCTTTTCCCCCATCCTGCCTTAAGCGATCAAATTATACATTTTTAATTCATGTATACACACCAAAACATTTTCCATGTTCAAATGGATTAATTTCCCCAACACATTAAGTGTTATTGCCTACACTCATGTAGGTTTTTTTTTCACATTAATTCTCCAATTCATTTCTCTTGAATTGGTAACACTATTACTCACAAGTAATAGATACATGAAACTCATAACACCTTACCTAATCTCAATAACGTAAGTTAAAATGATTTCCATAAGAGTTTGTTCATATCATGTTTGTACTAGTAAGTTGGCCAGACATACTAGTCCACTCATTATATGCCCAATTCCTTACTTTCTTCATTTCATACTCCAGATATTGATTTCGGTTTCACATAATCACATAATCACATTTAACATGTAATGATTCACATTACATTTAACAATTATAATACAGGACATAGATATGCTAACCTCATACATTCGGCATCATGATCGGGTCTTCGAATTAAACGTTATGTTTTCATATCAAGAGCACAAGAGTTTGAGATCAAGACGCACTTGATTCACTCAAACCATTGCTCTGATACCAACTCTGTAACACCCAAACTTTACACACGATTACACGTGTCCCATTTTTAGGTCCCAAATTAAACTTTATCGTAAATTATGTTCGGAAGCGTGAAATTGACATTTCATAAGTTAAACACACTTAATTTCAATCATTTACATTTTTTATTTATAAAACTAGTGTGTTTAAGTTTATTACCACCAAAGATTTACATAACGTTTGGCTCTTCTTCACAATGTGCCCGATCTGATCGCCCGATGCATATCTATCTTTAACATGTAACATCACATATAAGGTCACAATTAGTTCGTTAGAACTAAGTAAGTAACCCCTCCCCAAATTTCCCACAACTCATTTAAGCACATCCACATACATATCATATGGATGTTAATCAAGTTTAGATAATAATATATCATATTCCAACATCAACTTGCACACAACACACATTGTGCATTTATTTCCCTTAATGGGACATTTTGACAAATATGATTATATTATCTAATCCAACTTTACCACCAGCACCTCTGGCTAATTAAAACACCATATATATGAATATATAATTATTGGCTCAACCAATTACCCACACACCTGTGGTTTCAACAATTCAGTTTCCGGATTAACCGGTTATCCACACATTTGTGGTATCATACATATATATTACATCTAAGATGTTCACCCACCGGTACTTCCATCTAGACAATTGCCAGCACATCTGGCTATCCACCAATGTGGAGTCATACATATTAAGTCTAAGATGTTCACCCACCGGTACTTCCATCTAGACAATTGCCAGCACCTCTGGCTATCCACCATTTGTTCACACACCTTGTGAAATCCAAAACATGCGCTTTACCAATCCAACATCTACACATTCGTAGATCACCACACGTTCACACACCGTGTGACTTATGTAGCCATAATAACCACCATCATGACCACGGCATGTTCACACACATTGTGAATCATGCAGCAAACATAACCACTATCACGACCACGGCATGTTCACACACCTTCTGAATCATGCAGCAACGATAACCACAATCATAATCACGGCATGTTCACACACACTGTGAATCATGCAGCAACAATAACCACAATCACGATAACGGCATGTTCACACACCTTGTGAATCTATTACATTGGAATTACATGTCTTATGTTCACACACCTTGTGAATCAGCATGCACATTTCCAATCCACCATTTGTTCACACACCTTGTGAATCTATTACATTGGAATTACATGTCTTATGTTCACACACCTTGTGAATCAGCATGCACATTTCCAATCCACCATTTGTTCACACACCTTGTGAATCTATTACATTGGAATTACATGTCTTATGTTCACACACCTTGTGAATCAGCATGCACATTTCCAATCCACCATTTGTTCACATACCTTGTGAATCTATTACATTGGAATTACATGTCTTATGTTCACACACCTTGTGAATCAGCATGCACATTTCCAATCCACCATTTGTTCACACACCTTGTGAATCAATTACATTGGAATTGCAAGTTTTTATGTTCACACACCTTGTGAATCCAAACATGCACATTACCAATTCAACATTTGTTCACACACCTTGTGAATCAATTACATTGGAATTGCAAGTTTTATGTTCACACACCTTGTGAATCCAAACATGCACATTACCAATTCAACATCTACGCATTCATAGATCACCACATGTTCACACACACTGTGAATCATGCAACAATAATAACCACAATCATTTATATAAACACCAAAATCATATTGATTAATCCCCGGTTCATCCGGTTATTCCAATGCAAATATATTGCATACACGTTTCTCATAGAAACACCACAACACAAACTAAAGGATTTCTCATCCATTAGTTTCAATCACATATCAGGCACACAAGTAGACTCATTTTACTTCTTATATGTAATGTTACAGTAAGTTGGGTAACTTACCTGGTTCAAACGGTTGTTCACTTGCTACAACCTCTTTTCCACCTCTGTGAATTGTCACTTGACGTTCACCACCAACACCTAGTTGCATATTCACACATATACAACTATATTCAATACATATAACACATACAATCAAGTTCAACTCACTTGACTGGTTTGACTTTCTCAAGGTCAACTTATCACATAATTGACTCTATCTTACTATATTTAGTAAGTATTAGTCAATTAATCATATCCCATGCCTTCCTTAGGCATTCCATCAAATAATTGATGTTCATTATATTAGTTATGATCTCAATCACTTCTTTTAATCAAAATTCATTTATGATCATAACTGTTAATAATTTTTAACATCAATTCATCAAAATCATCATTTAACCCATGGATCATAATCCATATATATTTCAAAACAACAATTTACCCATCCTACTAGTTATCCCACCATGATATGGGTTTCATAACAACCGGACATTATCCCGGCTTTAAAACGAAGATTTCACCAACCAAATATCAACTTCTTCGTTTCTAACAATCCCTAGTTATCAACTAGGTAATAATCAATACCCATAATCATAGTAATATATTTAAAACTAAATTTAATCCACAAAATATCAAACTAGTAGGAGAGATCGAATCGTTACCTCTTTGAACGAAGTTCTCGGATGAAAACGACGATCAGGAGTGATATAATCAAACCCTAGTTCGATCCGAACATCTGGATGGCTTCAAAACACTGATCTAGCAACAAAAAGTTGCTCTGTTCGTCCCCTGGTCGAATTATGATCGAGATTTGAAAAAAATAAATTTTCTTAATTGAATTCTGATAAGATAAAGAATCTGTCAAACCGCCATACCCGTCGCGTACCGCGAAGGAGGGCTCAAGAGCTCTTCGCGTACCGCGAAGCAATTCGGGATTTCAGATATTTTGGGTGCTTCGCGTACCGCGAAGGAGCCTTAGAAACATCTTCGCGTACCGCGAAGAGTCTCTTTGTAATTTTCTTCTTTTCGCGATTCCGGCCAATCCGTAACTCCGTTTCGCGCACGGTTTTCTCCCACGTTCACCATTTCTCACATACTATCAAATTTCAACAATCACAATCGTTATTTTAACGATTATTTAAAATTCGTTCAATTATTAAAACCGGTTGTTACAAGGAGACATGGCTAAACAGCTAAACCTTAGGCCATGTGTTATGCACTGTGACCCAGACGTGATGCTCATGGATCACACCCCGGTCGCGCCCCCACCCCCATTACACAGGGCGTGAGACTGGCGTGAATTGCAGTTACGTGAGCCTCCTCACGGGGTGATGACCGTTGGGGGAGGAAAAAAATATAAAAAAATAAAAAAAAACCTTCTATGTGACCGTTGAAAAAATAAAAAATAAAAAAATAAAATGACTGTTGGAATTTTTTTTTAAAAAAAATTGAACCACTATAAATAAACCATTCCTCTTAAACCAACATTCAACTCCACACAATTCTCTCTAAAATAACCCAATTTACAATAAAAAAAATGAGTTGGGAGGAGGAAATTACGAAATCGTCATCATCCGATTCAAACGAAGGAGCGTTCATGTTTTGGTGTTTCTGGTTCGAATAATGATATAAATGTTTTAGATCAATCCCCGATATTTGACGACATATTAGACGGAGTGGCGCCGGGGTCTTTAATTTATGCTAATGATACCTACTACAAGTATGGGTATTATCTTGCCGATGGTATCTACCCTGAATATGCTACGTTTGTCAAATCATTTACATGTCCTCGTGAAGACGATGACAAACGAAAATATTTTAAAAAGGCTCAAGAGCCGGCGAGAAAGGATGTCGAATAAGCGTTTGGTGTACTTAAAAATAAATGGCATATGATAGATAATCCATGTAGGATTTGGCACAAAAATAAAATTCGAGACGATATGTATGCTTGCATTATTTTGCATAACATGATTTTAGAGGACAATGGAAAATCTATTTGCCAAAATTACGAAGAGGTCGACCCTCCGGTTGAAGAGGTTACACCGGAAGAAAGAGTTGAAATACGAGCCGAGATCCGAAGCAGAGAAATACATAACATGCTTAAAAGACGATTTTTAATGTTTTATTTTATTTTATTTATGTATTTTAATTTTTTTATCATGTAATTTTTATTTTATTTTGTAATATTAATTTTTTTAATAATATTATGTATTTTTTTAAACTTAATTTATAATTAAAAAATAAAATTCAAATAATAAAATATTGGATAAAGGTGGTGATGAAGTGGAGTGATGGGGGAGTGATGGATAACATATAAAAATATGATATGGAGTAATAAGGGAGTGATGGTGTTGGTTGATTATGTGGCATCTATGTGGAGTGAGGGGTGTGATGCATAACACATGGCCTTATAACTGAGAATTTAGTGGACATAGCAGTGGCGTGAACAAAGGGACTCGTATACGTCTATGTGACGTATACTCTCACGTATAGGTTTATATGCCTCATATTAGCCACATATAGGGCCACATATAGGTCGATACGTCTCGCATATGAATCCAATCATTGGCACTAACAAATTCTGACACCTAATGATTGCTCATATATGCCTCGTATAGACCTATATAAGATACCAGGCGTATAGAAGGTGTGTGATGTGTGAGCTAGGTGTGAGAATAACAAAACCACTTTTTTAAGCACTGACAGTGTGGTCATATGATAACACTAAAAAGTTAAGACAATGTTAACAAATTATGTAACCAATCTTGAAACAATGTCATGCACGCGGCTACAAAGGGGAAATTTGTAAAAAGAATCATAAGTTTCATAATTGTAAAAACAGCTTTATGAAACATATGCATGAATACAATTTTTTACCCACGTGTATACAGCGTGGCTAAGCATAGATTGTTATCAACAAAACTCATCTGTTTCCAAACGAACTAAAATTTATACCATCAAATAAAAATATATCTTATTTGACATGATTCATTTCAGAACATATTTTACTTCTTTACATATACCAAATCAAAAAAAAAGACGCAAAATTAAACACGGGATAAACTAACAAGAATAAAAAAATTACTCTAAATATCAACAAGATATTTTTTGTATATAATGTTGATCTTCAACATGGTTAATGTTAAAAATAATAATATAAATATATAGTATACAATATTATATAATTCTTGTTCTTACATAGATTTTTATGTTTGTTGTGTATATGGCTGGTGAATGGGAGTTCTTAAGTGGGGCTTTTATTAACTGGATGAATCTTTTGCAAGCTGAAACATCTTTTGGCTTGTTGGCTTTATTTGGACTAGAGATTGGAGCCTCCTATATAAAAGATTATGTTGAAGAGAAAAACCCTCAAGTAAGAGTCTTTATTTTTCTGTCCGAAGATTTATGACCCAAGACGCTCTCGAGGAAATTCTAGGGTTTTCATCTATGGTTTTCACCATTGTTGTTTGTTCATGAGATACGTTGTTAGATATGTATTTCTTGTTACATGAGTCGTGTTTGTATCTGTTCAAATCTATGTGATTTACATAGATCTATCCGTCTGACTCCTGATGTTTTCTTGTTATATGAGTCGTGTTTGTATCTGTTTAGATCTATGTGATTTACATAGATCTATCAGTCTGACTTGTGATGTTGTAGAGTCTTTCTTTGTATTTTCTTTTGTATTGTTACTTTGATTATTATTCTGCCCATTATTTCTTGGTTTAGATCTTTGTGGATAAGCTACAACTTCAAAGCTTTTTTCAGTTGTACGGTCAATTTTATTGCAATGGGTACCTTTCAAATTAAGATTGTGTCCTTTATTAAATTTATGTTTGTTATCAAAAAAATTGATTTCTTTATACAGTCAATAAACTGTTGGGGCTACTAAATGAGAAAATAAATGAACAAAAAAGTACATCAAATTTCAGAGGGAATTCATTCAATTTGTTTTCAGCAATATTGATAAGAAGTCAAATTTTAAAAATTGTATGTCATCATCTTCAACAAACTGGATTGTTGATTCTGGTGCAAATCAACATATGGTTATGTCAGAAAGAGGTGTGTTAAATCATATAGATGTGTTAAACTTAAATATAACTGTTAAACACTCAAATGGAACAAACACTTCAGTAACAAAAGTTGGGAATATAAAACTAAGAGATAAAGTAATCTTGATAGAAGTCTTTGTTGCACAAGGTTATTGTGTGAATTTAATGTCTGTATATAAATTAGCTAAAGATAATAACTTGTGTGCATTATTTGATAAAGAAAAATGTTACATTTAGGTATCACACACATGGAACACCCTGGTGACTCGTAACCAAGTTGATGGCTTATATGTTTTTGGTGACGTGTCTGAAAATGATAAGGTGTGTTTTAACAGTTCTAGCAGTAGGAATTTGTGGCATTCTAGATTAGGATTGTTGGAACAATTGGATCAAAGACTCAAAACAACAAATGGTATTTTGTGACAAACTCAGTCATGACTCTTTCTTGTTCTTCATTGATTGAAAATTAAAAAAAAACCACACACACTTACAATATGAATTCTGCAACAATTAAATAAGGAAGAACATTCTAAATCACTAACCTACCCACTATGTAAAACATGGACTAAACTTCCCTATAAATAATCAAACATGATCCACTACTTTTACCCTAATAAACCATAAATAACATGTGATTAATTGAATTTGCTGCTGACCCGTTTTCTGACTCATGACCCGTATCCAACTTTATCAAGATTATTCTACATTCACCCCCTTAATCTTGATTTTAAACCATTTCTTCATCAAAGCAAAGTTGGCTCATCATCATCCAAGTCAAATTTGCCACTTCTTCCTTTGGTTCTTGTTTGGGACACTCAACCGCATAATGACCATACTCTTGGCAATTGTAGCATTTGATATGTCGTTTGTCTCAATAGTTACCTTGTTCTCTCCGATCTTCATTGTGTTGAAACCGACCACCTCGACCTCTACCATATCACAAACCCTTCCTTGACCACGACCTCGTCCTTGACCAAATTGATTTTGATCAAACTCTCCTCACTTTGATCTCTCTTGCCAATCCTCTTTTGTAAGCAATAACTTCCCTTGATCATTTTCCTCCTCATCAAGGACTTTGATTCTATCTTCATAAGCCTTCAATCTCCCAACGGCCTCCTCAAGTGACATATGCTCTATCTCCGAGTATTGCTCAATAGAAGCAAAAATTTGCAAAAACTTCTTTGGAACCGAATTTAGTAACTTTCTTACCACCACCTCATCTTCCAAGTTAGACCCAAGACTCTTGATCTTTGTAGAAATCGCACTAAGTTTGCCCGAAAACTCATCTATCTTTTCACTCTTTTTCATCTTCAGCATCTCTAACTCGGATCTAAGAGTTTGAATTCTAGCCTTTTGAACACGATAGGCTCCCAAATACCGCACACGAAGCGCTTCCCATACATCCTTTACATGCTTATGCTTTGCAACTTGAAGCAATACGTCTTCGGGTAGAGTTTGAAACACAAATGCCCTTGCTTGTAAATTTTTCTTAGCGTCAACCGCACCCTCCGGTTACCGGATCAATTGCTTCCCACAAACCGTATGCTTGTAGGATCGACTCCACCATAATTGACCAACTCGTATAGTTTGTACTCGTTAATTTCGGACATTGGAAAGGAATGTTTCCTTGATTGCTTGCTTGCACAATTGCACCACCACCTTGATTTGTATTTGCCATCTTTATAATCTTTAAAGGCTTCCTATCAAAAAAAATAACGTCCCTTTTTTTTTCATTCTTTTCTTCTTCCTTTTTTTTTCCAAAATAGAAACACCCATCAAAGCACCCATCGAATATTGACTTTTGGAATACAATTCAGTCCTTTTCAACTGTTCACAATTAACTTTCCCAAATCACAAGAAGAATCTTTGATTTTTTTTTCACTGCAGGTCTGACACCTTTCAATGTCAAAAAAAAAACCTTTTTTTTAATATTTCGACACCTCCTCAAAATAACCGTACACCTTCTTCTTCTTAACCAAAAACAAAAACCTCACACATGTCCTTCACACAGATCTGATCGTCACACCAAGTTAGTCACCAAGACTTCTACACTTATGTTCACAAAGAACTTCTTACCGGACACACCGAACGTCTTCACGATCACACAGATCTGTCGTTCTTCTTCCTCCTCTCGTTTGATTCACGTAGAATATTGTATGGCTCACACAGAACCCGTCTACAATCACATAGATTGTCTTCCGTCTCGTCTCGGCCGCTCACACAGAACATCTTCTGGTTCACTTAGAACCTCTTTTGCCGTGATCACGCAGGGCTGCCTCCTTTCTCGTCTTCTCCGGTTCACACAGAACCTCTTCGGTCTTTGATCTCCTATCCGTGTAAGAACGTTGCCTCGCTCTGATACCAATTGTTGGAACAATTGGATCAAAGACTCAAAACAACAAATGGTATTTTGTGACAAACTCAGTCACGACTCTTTCTTGTTCTTCATTGATTGAAAATAAAAAAAACCACACACACTTACAATATGAATTCTGCAACAATTAAATAAGGAAGAACATTCTAAATAACTAACCTACCCACTATGTAAAACATGGACTAAACTTCCCTACAAATAATCAAACATGACCCGCTACTTTTAACCACTACTTTTACCCTAATAAACAATAAATAACATGTGATTAATTGAATTTGTTGCTAACCCGTTTTTCGACCCATGACCCGTATCCAACTTTATCAAGATTATTCTACAAGGACATCCTGCTCATCAAGTGTTAAAAGTGTTAAATGTCACACCCCCACATCTCGTCACCTGTTGATGATGTCACTGGATACACTAGAAAGGTCGCGGAAGCATAGTGGTGATGTCTTAGAGGTGGGGTGCAACTTACTTGATCCAGTATCACAACACACAGATTAGCTTACAGATAATATGTTACAAGGGTATCGTTATCACAACCATGGTTACAGTTTACAAACTATACTTATTATACAAATAGAATTATTTAATTACAAGTGCATAAACGTGCAACCTCGCCGGCGGTCACTGTCTACCTGCAAAAAGGTTTGAGTTAGAAAAATCAGCACAAAGCTGGTGAGTTCGTAATGTTTAAGTTAAACAATATGATATGATATGCAAGTTTTTGATATACAGTGTTTAAGATAACCATGAGACCCATATCTAGTTCCTTTCGGACAACTCTACGTTTTTACGAAGATACTACCCGTCAGTAAATATCTTGATACCTCAGTATCTTAATGTCTATCACTAACATTAAGAGGATATTTCGGAAACATGTAACAAACATTTACACCAAGGGGATTTGCAAGCTCCTGGAAAATGGGTTGTCAGCAAATAGCACTATCAATGTTTCCTATTCGGCCTCACATGGGTTCACTAGATACAGTTCAAGAGATGAAGACTTTTCAATACTGTGACAAAGAGTTACAGGCAAAATCCCATGAAATCTTACGAGTTCATCACAAGTTCACATGAAATCACACAGATAACAGTGATACATATCATATGTTCAAAAACAGTTTCACTGAAATTCCCCGATGTTTGCAAAACATTAAAAATGAAAAGGGGTTTTATGAAACTCACCTGAGGTCTCAGAGATAGTAGAATCACACGCAGACTGATAATAATAGCTTAATTCTGCATTAGTTTATGTTTAATAAGTTATTTATGTTTTAACTTACTAATTAGATTTTTTTGAACGTTCAATGTCAAAGGCATTGCATTGAAATCCATCAAATCGATATTAAGTCTTTAATTAGTTGTTTTAATGTAATATCATACAATGTATGATAATGTAGGAACCTATACTGAATCAGGTTCCTAATTCAAAGTTGATGACTCGTTCGATTAATCAGAATGTTCTCAGGTTAACCAACTAGGTATTATTGTTAACTATATTACTGAAACAATTTCTAGATGAATTTATGGCTTAGGAATGGTCAATTCTTGTTATTCGATTACCCAGATATAATGAAACATCATAATGTGACAGTAGAATATGTTTAATAACCATTTTTAATGTACTAATCTGATTGTTATCATAAACATCAGACACTTGTTCCAATGGTTATCTTAATGATTGTGATTAATTTGAAACACTTGGATTTAACCTTGCAATTCAATGAATGATCAAAACAACCACAAGCATTGTGACAGTCAAATGGTTTAAACCATTATAATCTAAGATATAGTTTCATGATAACCAGACATTACAATGGATCAAACACAGGAATTTAACCGTTAACATATCAAGTTCTTCGTTTATAACCATTCCTAGCCATCATCTAGGCAATAATCAACAATACTAACTATTGCATTACGTTCAAAAACAAGATCTAATCAAACCATTATCAAACTAGTAGGATGAAACGAATCGTTACCTAATCGGACGGATTTCTCGGACAGAAATGATGATCAGGACTTGTAGATACGTTCTCGGATTGGTAACTTAAAACTGAGATTTGGATGATAAAAACTCAATCTGTTTGTCTGTAAAGAAAGGTATGTTCGAGAGAAAGAATTATGTTTCAATTTGCATGAAATCTGATCTTTCATTCTGAGGCCTCAGATATTTTGCTTCCGCGCGTACCGCCTAGAGTGGCAAGGTGGGGCTAGGCGTACCACGCGGACTTTCTGATTGCAATATTTTTGAATTTTTCTCCGTTTTACGATTCCGGAGAATCTGGAACTCCGTTTCGTGCACGGTTTTCACCAATGTTCACGATTTCTCACATATTATCAACTTGTAATAACCACAATCGCTAAATTAACGTGGTTTTAAGCACGATGACATTTGAAATCCATCAATGATGACGAAGTCTTCGAACGTAATTGTCACAGTTTCCTCCTGTTAGAGAAATTCCGTCCCGAAATTTAGTGAAAACCTATCTGATGACAATCGTTTATGAGAACAAATGAGGATATTTTTCTTTCATTCGATCTTCATGTTCCCAAGTATATTTAGGTCCGTGTTAAGAATTCCATCTAACTTTAACGATTGGAATACGGCTTCGTTTCTGCACTTTAACTTCTCGATCCATCACCTCTACTGGTTCTTCACTGAACTTTAAAATTTTAATTTATGAGTTTGAATATCAGTTCAGATATCCAAATCCGAATTCAAAATTTAAGATATCTGACATTTAGATACCAGGAATTATGTATGCAAATTCAGATATTGAAATTTATTATCAAAATTCGGATTTACGAACTATCGAATATTTGATTTTGAACACCCCTAATTGTAAGTTACAAACTTTTAAGACAAGTGTCTTTTCTATCCATGTTTTTTTCCCTAAAAGCACTCTTTTTGGTATATATTTTTTTCTTTCTAAAAAAACTCTTTTAGATATATAAAAAAAGAGTAAATTGCCAAGATGATCCATGTGATTTGTTAGTATTTCATTTTTGGTTTCTAGGTTTTATAAATTACTCATATTGTCCTAAACTTTAAAAATCTGTAACACATATAATCCTTATATGAGGGTAATCTGGTCAAGTATGTGAGGATGATTTGATAACCTAAAGGCTATATATGTCACAAATATTTAAAGTTTGATATTAAATGAGTAATATACGAAATCTAGAAAGCAATAGTGAAAACATAGACTATATCGGTAAATTACTCTGAAATAAAAACAAATCCAAAGTATCATGAAACTTTAATAAACTTGATATTGCATATCTGTTAATTCAATATTTCATTAGGAACCTCTCTATAAGATAGAGCTTATGTATGCATAACACTCGTATTTTTTAGACTTGACAAATAGCTATGACATGAGATTTCACGTGTATGATTGGTTGATCTCTTTAAATTTAAAAGTTTACAACTAAATCATTTATATCAATCATTTCTCCTATGAAAATCTTTATTTAATTATAATTAAAATAAAAAAATTTCTTTAGCTTCGGATAAAATTTTAATAGACAGTTGAAATCTCTCTCTCTCTCTTATGTCTCGCATATTTTATAATCTCCACGTCTATTATTTTGTCTATTTTATAACGAGAGGCTAAAAAATGATTTATTTTTATATTTTGTATTTTGAAGTATTTAGTGGTCTTCATTTATATCATTTAAAAATTTATATTCATATTAGTAGTTTTTTTATTATAATATTACCATTCATAAACATTTCATTGTATAATAATTATAGTAAAAGAATGATAATGAGTTAATGACTACACCAATAACATTAAGAAGTAAGAACAAACCCTAAAATTTTTTATCCTTTATCTTCTTAGTAAACCTAATTCAGGTGGAGGCCCAAATTAGCCCAAATTGTAATGGATATGGCACTATGACTTTGATTTATAATTATGGGGACGTTTGTTTAAAGTTCATTTAAATCAATTATACTTTTTGTTTTTCAAGATTGTGAATTTTTTAATGGCATAAATTACGCTTTTTTCCCTGTTAACATTAAGATGTAACATCTTATTGAACATTAAAAAACTATCAAACAACCCTCATTCTTTTTTTTTTTTATAAGCTTTTTGATGTAACAATTAAAAAAAATTATTTATCTATTTTCACTGTGAATTAGAACAAAATATTTTAAAAATTAGATTCCAATAATTGTAAAACCAAAAAATATTAAATTCTCAGTAAACTAAAAGAGATTTTAAAAAATACTTTGATAAGGAATGAAGGTGAAAAAAAACAAACTATTATCTTATGAAAAAGCTGCTTTTAATTTTTTTAAAAAGTATTAAAATTATATTTATAAAATTTTAAAATAATACTTTGATTTAAGGATGATTTTATTTGTTAATTATTTTTTGTTGTACATATATCTGAAATTTAAAGGATTTTTAACTTAATTAACTCAAACATTATAAACAATGAAGGTCGGTTGATTTTAAAAGCCTTTACTTTCTTTTATAATTTTTTTAGCTTTGATTTTTAACACTTCTTGCCTATTATTTGAAATTACATGTAGTTAGGTCATTGGGTTTATCACAATCTTATAAAACTTAGAAATATGCATTTTGATTTGAAACAATGGATTCAAAATTTAAAAATATTACGTTTTTGTTATATCCAGTTCAATAAACAAACCGGTTAAATTGATTGCACCGAGTTTTAGAATCAGAAAAAAAAAATTAAGTATGAGTAACATAATATCTAAATTAAAAATATAAACAATTTATAAGCTAAACTAAAAATTATAATACGAACAATTTCATATATACTTTCACCTAAACTTTTAACTTAAATTATAATCTTTTATCATGGTTGCAAAAGTCGCTAGGCGCTCCTAGGTCGGAACAGATCCTTGGAGCGAGTAATCGGAGAGTACTCGGCCCTAGGCGGGAGTACTCGGGTAATATTCAGGAAGTACTCGGCCTCGGAATAACTCCTTGGAGCGAGTACTCGGAGAGTACTCGGCCTTAGAGACCGACTTTTACAACAGTGTCTTTTATTAATGCATCTCATATCTTAAACAACTAATGATTTTGGCTCACAATCATAGCTATTATAAAGGTTTTGACCCTCTATCATCTCTTGTGATTCCTTGGAATAAATATAGTTGGGGGCCAAAACCATTAATTGTTTAAATCATAGAATATGTACTAATAGAATATTTTATTTTAAGTTGAAATAATTAAAATCTTTAAATCACATGAGTTAAAACCGTAATTTGCTCTTCAATAAATATGTGAGTTTTCAAGTTTAAAAGAAGATATATAACTAGTTCTTCTATTCATAAAATAAACACTTAAATAAAATAGAAAGCATGTTCAAAAGTAACTAAATAAAAATATGTTTAAATGATCGTTTTTCATAAGGTTAATCATTCGTGTATTACATGGGCTAAAAAACAAGAAATGTTATACACTAATACTCTTAAATTTCTTTCAAATGGAAAAGATCAGGGACATATTTGAAGGACCTGGTGGGGCCCCCGGCCCCCTGTTTTTCCGGTCAGATAGGTCGATTTAGCAGTGTTTCCTCAGAAAATCCTTCGGTTACCCTCGTTTTCTTCCTAAAAATCTTTCGCCCCCCTCCGTTTTCTTCCTAAAAATCATTCGGCCTTTCTTAAAAATCATTTGGCTCCCTCCGAGATTTTTTCAAGCTCCGTCACTGAAAAAGATAGATCAAAAAATTATAACTAAACATCCTTCATGATCATGAAGGAGAGAAATAGAAACTTGGAAAATCTGATGAGAAATCTTATTGCCATCATTAAAAAAAACACATTTTTAATTAATTTACTACTACAAACTTAGCAGTACATATTTTACAATTGATTAGTATCAATTAAATTCATCAACCAAAATAGTTGCAAACTTGCAATTAGTGATGCCCACAAGTAAACCCAAGAATAGTGTATATATATTAGAAATACATGTTACACTTAATACATGAAAAAGATGCATATTGAATAACATACTATATGGAGAATTGTTTCAATTAGAGATGTGAAAAAGCATTCTCCTTTCGCTTCTTAATTTGAAAATTTCTAATGTATGATGCCAAAAATTGCTATTTTGACATCCCACCTTATATGCACGAGCCAAAGTTCCGTGAACGTTTTCTGTAAAGAGATTAAAATTAACAACTTGTTGGTATCAATGATGCAACAAATCTAAAAAAAGTAAATGCAATAAAATAGTCAAATTGTTCATTGCAGATTCAAACTAATAACAAAACTATTGATACCTCGTATTCTTTCATTAAAATAAAAACCAAATTTAAAGCTTTTGTATCATCCACTGTTGTAAAAATCGGCCTAGGCGGCATTTAGAACACTTTCTTATTTTATGAGTTTACGTAATTTATCACCATTTGAGAGTTATCATCGTTGTAAGTTTTGAGGAAAAAATAACACTCACAGTACTGTAAGTTACAAAATTTTAAAAATTTACAACGATGATAACCCTCAAACGGTGATAAATTTACGCAAACTCATAAAATAAGAAAGTGTTATAAATATGTTTACAATAAGGTTAAAAAAAATTCGAAGATTTGGCTTCATCTTGACGGGTTATTTCGAGTTATTGCATATTTAGTGCATTATGTAAACAGCCTTCCCCTATATATATATATTTGTCAAGATTAAGTCAAATCTAGGATTTTTTGAATATCATTTTAACACATTTAGAACATCATGTTCTTTTATGAGTTTGTGTAAATTCATCACATTTTAAGAGATATCATCGTTGTAAGTTTTTATTTACAGCACTGTAACTGTTTTAGGCCCAAAAATTAAAACGATGTATACTCTCAAACGGTGATGAATTTTCGCAAACTCATAAAACAACATAGTGTTATAAATGTATTACAATGATATTCAAAAAAAATTCAAGATTTGGCTTCATCTTGGCAAAGCTATCTGGGTTATTGCTTTAATAGTGAGTTATTATTTGATTCAAATCCTATATATATAGGGAAGTGTTCAAATAATAACTCACTTTTAAAACAATAACCCAAAATAACCTGTCAAGATAAAGTCAAATCTTGGATTTTTTTTAACATCATTGTAACACATTTAGAACGTTATGTTATTTTATGAATTTGTGAAAATTCATCACCATTTAAAAGATATCATTGTTGTAAGCTTTTTATTTACAACACCATAACTATTTTAGGCTCAAAAATTAAAACGATATAAACTCTCAAACGGTGATGAATTTTCGCAAACTCATAAAAGAACATAGTGTTCTAAATGTGTTGCAATGATGTTAAAAAAATCCAAGATTTGACTTTATCTTGACAAAGTTATCCGGGTTATTGCAATAAAAGTGGGTTATTATTTGTTCACAATCCTAAATATATATATATATATATATATAGGGAAAGGAACAAAAAATAACTCATAAAATTTGTTACAACCAAATAACTATCATCCAATGGTTAATTTCAAAAGTAAGTGCATAAGATCGTGACACGTGTCCTTTTTATTTTTTTAATATGAGAGGGCATTTTAGTCATTTTGTTAACACTCAAAAAGCTGGAATTAATATGGTAGTGACAAATGTCACCATGTAATTTATTTTAATAAATTTAATATTATAATATAAATTTACCTCTCTCTTTTTTAAACATTAATACTTTTTTACATTATATTATTTTTTTAAAAAAAATTGCACCATTATATTCGTCTCAATTTTCTCTTTATAGTCTCGACTATTTTTTATATTTGCATCATTATAACGAGGTTAAATATAACAAATTTATTTGAAATTTTTTTAACAATGGTAAATTACAGTGATGTAATTTACATTGATGTAATTTACAATCATGTAACACATTATTTACAGAGATTAAACTTATTATTTACAGTGTTGTAACTTTTATCTTTGATTCCGTTTTAATATATACTTGTTTTTATATTTTTTTCAAATATCTCGCTTTACATCGATATAACGAACATAAATATAACAAATTATTTTCATTTTTTTTCTAACAACAGTAAATTAAAGTGTTACATCACTGTAGATAATGTAGATAATAAGTTACATCTCTGTAAATAATGTGTTACATCACTGTAAATAATGTAAATTACATAAGTGTAATTTATCATTGTTAGAAAAAATTTCAAATGAATTTGTTATTTTTAAACTCGTTACAATGATGTAAATATAGGACATCTAAAAAAAAGAAAAAAAATAGTCGAAACTATAACGGAATTAAATAGAAAAACGAAACGAATATAATGGTGCAATTTTTATAATATAAATCAATAAGTTACATCACTGTAAATTACATCAATGTAAATTATATTACTGTAATTTATCATTGTTAGAAAAAAATTCAAATAAATTTGTTATCTTTAAATTCGTTACAATGATGTAAATATAGGGCATCTAAAAAATAAAAAAAAATAGTCGAAACTATAACGGAATTAAAGAGAAAAATGAGACGAATATAATGGTGCAATTTTTTTTTAAAAAAATAATATAGTATAAAAAAGTTATTAATGTTTAAAAAAGAAGGGGTAAACTTTGTATTAAAAATTAGATTTATTAAAATATCTTACATGGTGACACTTGTCACTAGCATATTAATTCCAGTTTTTTTAGTGGTAACAAAATGTCTAAAATACCCTTCAATATTAAAAAAATAATAGTGACACGTGTCGCGATCTTATACACTTGCTTTTGAAATTAACCATTGGATGATAGTTGTTTGGTTGTAACAAATTTTATGGGTTATTAAAAATTATATCCCCTATATATATATAGCGTTTGGTTCCATTGTTAACCCTCCCTTATATCGTTAACCCGTGTTAACCCGGCATTTTTTGCCCGAATCTTTGTTTTTTTTCATGGTTTTTGTTATACATAAATAGGGGGTTTCTTTTTTGTGTTTTTGCTAATTCATCACCGTTTAGAAATTATTAACTTACACTTACTTACGGTTGTAAATAATTTCTAAACGGTGATGAATTAGCAAAAACACAAAAAAGAAACCCCCCTATTTATGTATAACAAAAACCATGAAAAAAAACAAAGATTCGTGCAAAAAATGCCGGGTTAACACAGGTTAACGATATAAGGGAGGGTTAACAATGAAACCATCCCCTATATATATATATGAAAGTGTTCAAATGAAACCCTTAAATTAAGCAATAACCAATTAACTCAAATCTAATGGTTAATCTAAAATTTAAGTGTATGTGATTTCGTCATGTGTCTCTATTAATATTAAAAAAATATAAGGGTATTTTAGTTATTTATATCACATCAAAAAGCTTTGATTAATATAGTGGTGTCATGCGACACCTTCTATTAAATTTTAAACAAACAAACAAACTATAAAAAAATTAAAGAGGAAAATAAGACGAGTAAAGTGGTGCAATTTTTATAAAAAAATATTATATTATATAAAAGTTATGGATATATAAATAAAGAGGGGTAAACTTTAATAGAAAATTAACTTTGTTAAAATATATTAGAATATGACACATGACACTATCATAATAATTCTAGTTTTTTGATATGTTACAAATGACTAAAACACCCTTCTGTAATTAAATATGAATAAGGATACATGTCATAATCTTATATAATGAACTTTTAGATTAACCATTAAATTTGAGTTAATCGATTATTGCTTAATCCATGGGTTATATATATATATATATATGGTAAGGATCGGTTGTTAACATACCTTAATTAATTATGGTAACACATTAACCCTGGCAAAATCAACCAAAATCTTTGAAATTTTTTTCATGACCTTTATTATACATAAATAAGGGGTTTCTTTTTTGTGTTTTTTTTTGTTAATTTACAAACGTTTAGAAATTAAAACAAGTGTAAGTTCGCGTTACACATCAAGTACATATTTACTGTTACGACACTTACACTGATGAAAGATCCTAAACGGTGATGAATCAGCAAAAACACAAAAAAAAGAAACCATTCTTATTTATGTATAATAAAGACCAGGAAATTTTTTTCAAAGATTTGGGTTGATTTTGTCAGGTTTAACGGGTTAACGCAATTAAGGTGGTTATTATATGATCTTAATCCTATATATATATAGGGAGGGAAATTTTAAAAAGGATTAAAACTCTAAAATGCCTAAAATGGATTTGTAAATCGTTCATCATATGAACTCCAATTTAATTCGTTCAAGTTGTATTATAACCGTCTGGTCAACCCAATCCCACCCACCCACCCCCATCCCTAAAAAAAACACAAAAATCTAATATAAAAAAGAATCTTGCACAAAAAAAAAGTATAAAAAAAAGTGTTATATCTAATTTATCATGTCACATATCAAAATTATATTGGTTCTTACCTTTCTTAGGCAAAAACCTCTTATTATTTTATTTTTTCTATATATATATAGGGAAGTGTTTAAATAATAACCCACTCTTAAAGCAATAACCCAAAATAACACATCAAGATGAAGCCAAATCTAGGATTTTTTTGAATATCATTTTAACACATTTAGAACACCATGTTCTTTTATGAGTTTGTGTAAATTCATCACCGTTTAAGAGATATCATCGTTGTAAGTTTTTTATTTACAGCACTATAACTGTTTTAGGCCCAAAAATTACAACGATGTATACTCTTAAACGGTGATGAATTTTCGCTAACTCATAAAAGAACATAGTGTTCTAAATGTGTTACAATAATGTTAAAAAAAATCAAAAATTTGACCTCATCTTGACAAAGTTATCTGGGTTATTGCAATAAAGGTGAGTTATTATTTGTTAACAATCATATATCTATATATATATAGGGGAGGGTTCCTAAGAAGGCATCATTTTAGAGAAAATTAAGAAAACTAATTACAAATATTAACAATTAATTTTTTCCCATTTTTTTCCATTTTTTCTTTTTTATTTTTTTATTATAAGATAAGAAATGTAAAAAAAGAAAAAAAAACTAAAAAAATAAGTATTTTAGGTTATTATATACGAAACTTTTTGATTTATATATACGTAACTTTGTGATCTATATATTTTTTTTAAATTTTTTTTTAATTTTATAAATTATAATAAAAAATAATGAAAATTTTTTATAAAAATTTATTGTTTAGTATGAGTTTTCTTGGTATTCTTCAAAATGAGGAGTTTTCTCATTAACCTTGCTATATATATATATATATATATATATATATATATATATATATATATATATAGTGATCTTGTAATAATCCGCTCTTAAAGGAACAACCCAAATAATTTCGCCAAGATCAATCCAAATCTTTGATTTTGTTTTTCAAAAATCATTCGAGCACAAGTAGAATGCTCTCCTTTTAAATGTATGGATAGATTCATTACCGTTTAAAAGTTTACATCATCGTAGGTTTTGTATCTAATATAGTTACATCAATGTAAACTTTTAAATGGTGATTAATCTACCCATACACATAAAAGAAGAAAATATATATTCTACTCGTGTTACAATGATTTTTGAAAAAAAAAATGAAAGATTCGGATTAGTCTTAGTGAAAGAGGGAGTTATTATTTGAACACAGCCATATATATGTATGTACATACGTACGTTTGCAGATTCTCTCTCATCTCTCACAGTCTCACACACACACAGAAAGCCCATTACAGACGGCCACACAATCCAACCACCGATGGTTCCACCACCCATAGCCCCCGTCAAATTCATTTTTTCTGTCTCCCAACTTTCCTTTTATCTTCTTTCTCCGACTTGACAAGTGGCAACCGCAATCAATATAGTAAAAGATTTTCTAGCAAGAACACATTTCCCCCTTCATTATCACTCGTTTAATGTAATATTTCTTGATTTAGGACTCGGCTTGTTTAAAGTTTTGATCATGGGCTTGGTTTCTTAGAAAAATTATTAGCTCAAGCTCGGTGTTGGAATTTATATATAATAAATATGTTTTATTATTAACTAGATGGCGCATTAACGCGCGTTGCCGCGCAAATTTAGCAAACTCATTTTGTCTTGGCAACAAACCAAAAAAACATTAACGAATAAACATATGTGATCATAATACAAACTTTTTAAAGAATCAAGAAAATCTATCTATTCTAATAAATAAATGTTTTCTAGATACACATGTCATCTTCTTAGAGTACCTCCACTTTAATTTCACACCTCTCTCATATTAAATACAACTTATATTAAAAACAATATTAAATATTTAGTATACTTTTTACATATTCTAAAATTAAAAAAAAAATATTACACTAAAAATATATTAATATTAAAAGAACATTTTAAAAAAAAAATAATCAACTTATTATAAAACATAAATTTCGAAACATATTTTTAAAATGAAATGCTTAAAGAAACAAACGTTAAATATATAAAATTTTAAGCATATGCTATATTTAAATATCATCTTATTGTGTTTAATTTTTAACTGTTAACTATTTATCATATTTTTGTATTCAACCCGTGTAAGACATGGCCCTAACCTAGTAATTAAATAAACTAAACTTTCCAGCCACTTTTCCTGGGTCACGTGATTTATCTCCTTAATGTTGATCGGAGGACCGGTCGGTGAGGGTTCCTAATGGTGACGCTCACCATTTTTTTTAAATTGTATTTAATTAAACGTGTGAAAAAAAATGCAAGTAAAAAAGAAAATTTAATAACACTTGGACCAATCAAAAGAGTTTTCTGTTTTGAGTTGTCAAATTCATTTTATTTGTTTTTTTAATTGTATTTAATTAAACGTGAACACTTGGACCATTGGACCAAACAAAAGAGCTTACTGTTCATACTGAGCTGTCAAATTCATTTTGTTTAGATAGTTAATTTTGGATCACAATAATTATACGTATATGTTACGAATAAGATTATAAAACTACAATCTTGTTCTATGACGTGAGGAGTTCAAAATAAACAAAAATGAGTTTAAAACGGGGCAAAGATGAATAAGATATTGAATATCGTAGTTGTATTGTTTAAAGTATTAATTATTATGGGATATGGGGATTATGTATCCTAGATTGACCAAGAGTTAAACAATGTGTTATCTTATAAGATGGAGGTTAGAGGTTACTGTATTCCAGGCTAATAGGTCACACACTGTTAAACGAAGAGGCACTTGTGACCTGTGGCTCGAGCCAGGGCCGGGATCCAGGACTGGCTCCAGATTTGCATCAGTCGTTTAGCTTCGAGGTGAGGAATATAAATTTTTGATTAAATCCGGTTCGAATAGGATTGAGTACCTGGTATGGTTTGACTCGAACCGACTCTTCGGTGTACCAACTCTTGAGCGGATTTTCAAAACATATGTTGGTTCAGATTCCGGCCTTAATGCAATTCCTGATGGAGGCTCAATGAAAAACCAGAAAAACACACAAACTCTGCAAAATCAAAGCATATTGCCCTCTGATTGATCTGCTACTACAATACATTCTCGTTTAAGGTAAAAGTTTGGGTTTCCGGTAAAATCCGGTAGTATACACTACAACTATTGTTGTACCTTAGGAAACATTAAAGTTCATCGGGGTAGCCGAAAATCTATTATATCGTACCCCTGTTGAACATAAATCATTAGTCACTAAACTCATTTAAATTCTGCAATTTCATTTCTTTTTTCTCATTTTATTTGTAATTTAATTTCTGTATTTTTATAATTTTATAATTTTCTATCCGATATTTACTTTCAGTAATAGTTTAGAGTTTAGACTTTTTTTCCTGTAATTATTTTTCAGCACTTTTGTTTCATGTAATAGTTTATTTTATATTTTGTATTTTTGAGTTGTAATTCTAGTAATGTAAGTAATAGAAGTATTTTATTTAAATTGAGAATGGTGTTCCTACACTTGGCTCGACTCGTTTAGCATTTACTTAAATAATTAATTTTGTTTTATTACTAAATTTAAATAAACTATATTCTTCATATATAACATAATATATGTAATTTTAATTATATTTTTTATAATTATATATATAAAAATAACTATTTATATAACTAGACACATATTTAATTAAATAAAAAAATTATATATAAAAAGCTCGTTTAGGCTCACTAGCTGGATCGAGCTCAACATGTGAAGATCGAGCTCAATAAATCAACAAGTCGTATTTTAAGGCTCGAGCTCAAGCTCGTTTATAATCAACTCATTCGAGCATTTTCTAAATTCGTTCTCAAGTATCTCACTAGCCAGCTATATTCATTTACACCTTATTATACCTTCAAGTTTCTTTATATATGATATAAGAATAATTGTTACATAGTTGCGTTTCGCTATCTTTTAACTCATACAAATCTATATAATTTTTCCTCTCTTGGGTATACCTAAGTAAATTCTAATTAGCAGATCTCAAACTAAATTAATCAATTCCATAAGTTAGGTATATTTGATATTAATATTTTTTTATTAATTAAATATCATTTTGTTGAAATTTTTAAAGATTCATGTATTACTATTTTCCTTAGGTATTAAGCAATAAATTTTAAAGTAATAACACGAGTAATCAATTTAATTTAATAGTTATCCAACATGGGAGGCCCTGAGGAGGACAAATCCGACCTCTGTCCAGGGCCCATTTTTTTAAGGGCACTAAATTGTCAAAAATCTTTTGTGTATTATATATATTTCTTTGTATTTAAAAATATAAAAATGAAAAAACACAAATTTACAATTC
Source organism: Mikania micrantha (assembly GCA_009363875.1). Lineage (NCBI taxonomy): Eukaryota > Viridiplantae > Streptophyta > Magnoliopsida > Asterales > Asteraceae > Mikania > Mikania micrantha. The sequence continues at coordinate 95,912,895 of CM018691.1, forward strand.
GCGATGGGCCTTTTTTTTTCTCTGCTCGTCTGGGACACTTGAATTATCAGGACCGTCCTTGTTATCCAAGCACGTCCTAGGGAGAAAAAACGAGAAAAAGAAAAGAAACTATAGTTGAGTGACAAGATCAGCTGGTTTAATGAGCTGTGGGGGTCCTCCCGTCTCTTGAAGTGGGTTCAGACGCACTTCCTATAGCGTCAAATTCGAGAGAACGGTTAAAATCGTGTATTGTGTATCATCATGCCAAGCTGCTCAAGAAATAATAATAATGTATGGTCGATAATGGATTGGGTACATAAAAATCATCTCACATAAATAAAATTAAAGTATCTGAATACAGTTGACCTTCCAAGGGCACATGTTTAACTATTCGGGGTGATGACTCATGGGGATAAAGTCGTCGTCTTTTAGCAAGACAGCTCATACCATTACCACACGGTCCACACCCATCATAATGGCAATATGACATACGCCTCTATTTGCATGATTGCATGTGTGTCATTAACTTTCACAATACCATATTCATTTGTATCTTGATGTTTAAGTCGTTTAATTCAAATGTCATTTTTGATTAAATTGATTAATGTTTAATAAGTATACGTTTTCGTGATGATTGGCCCGTTTAAATAATCATTAACAATCAAACCGCATACCAAAAGGCTTCTAGCCTAGTGGTATTGAGATGAAGGGGAAGCTGCACCTCATTGAGGTCAGTGGTTCAAACCTAAGCAGGATAGATGGTTTACAGATTTATCTGGTTCTCACTTATCTGGTGGGTGGAGGGGTGACGACTGGGTTAGGTGTGTGCTGGTTTGGGCTTAAATCTGTCGTTCAGCCTGAAGCTATTAGAAAAAAAGAAAAACAACTAATCAACCGCATACTTAAACCCATTAATTACGACTTAATTATTGTTTGACTAGATAAGATAAATGAACTAATATTATATTTAGGCCCTGTATAATAATAGGCTAGATGATTGCTGCTAACTTGCTATGTGCCAAATAGGGTGTCACACAAACGGAGTACTAGTTAAAGGTACAAATGACATTATAGCCTGGTGGTATCCTGTAAGGCCCCGATTCCAGGACGCCTTACAGAGGTTGGTTTCATCATAACACATAGCTCAAAACATAAACGATTGCCAACACCACCGGATTCTCTATCTTCATGCCTGAGCTCCACGTTTTTCTTACCTTAGCTTTAACCTGACATACATGCTAAAATGTCAGCTTACGCTGGTGAGTTCTAGTTTTCATAAAACATCGTAAACGTTTTGTCAAGTTAAAACATACTTAACATAAAACATCATTACGTTCACATAATCCATAACCTCGTCACATAACAACATAAACATCATCATCATACATCCATTGTCATCTACATGAACAATGGGCTTATGCCGGCACAAGGCTCCATACCCTGTTATAGTCAGGTTGACTATCATACCCTGTTATAGTTAGGTTGACTCTCGTACCCTGTTATAGTCAGGTGGACTCTCGTACCCTGTTATAGTTAGGTTGCCTCTCCTACCCTGTTATGGTCAGGTTGACTCTCATACCCTGTTATAGTCACGTTGACTCTCATACCCTTTTATAGTCATGTTGACTCTCATACCCTGTTATATTCAGGTTGATTCTCATACCTTGTTATAGTCAAGTTGACTCTCATACCTACCCAGCACAAATACTGGAGCATCATTCATACATATCCCATAACAAGTATGGGAACATCGTTCATTCATCATAATCATCATAACATTTCATGCTAGCATCATAACATCATTCATCATAGTCATCATGGCATCGTAATCATGTCATACTAGCTTCATTTCATCATAACATCCTAGCATCATACACATGTAAAGCTAGCATCATCATCATATCATAACATCATGGCATCATGTATACATATCATGCTAGAATCATAGTCATAACATCATACTTCCATCCCAACAACCTAGGACCTTATCATAACATTCTATAACTATAATCATAGTTATCATCATAATGCATGTTATCGTACAGTCATCGTCATGCCATATCATTCTACTATTCATCATCATAACTCAATTATCATGCATTCATCATACTTAGCATATTTTCTTGCATATTTTATCATACATCAAACATTCATCATCATAGCATAGGCACATAGCATCATAACACATCATTTACATATTAACAGCATGTATGTCAGCCCAAAACATAAGTACATGTAAAGTGTTGAAATAGGGCATCTAGAAGTTACCTGACAGTAGCTCATTTTCTTCTTAGCTGACCTCCTTAGCTAAGACTCAAGGACCTACATCATTGCATTCCATTCTTACACTTAGAATTTATTCCAAGTCCTCATATCCTACTAGTTCCCCATTATTAACTACAAGTTCTCAAAACTTAGCTAAGTATTCGAAACACTTGAAATTTATTAAGTAGTTACACGAAATCCCATAAAAGTTCCCAAAGGACTTGAGTATTCGAAACCCATGGACTACACGAAATCCATGTTCTCGAAATAACATACTCGGAATATCATACCTGAAATCTCATACTCAAATTTTCGTACTCGAAACCACATACTCGAAGTAATTTCGGGTACTCATCTCGAGTACATCTTCGTGTACTCATGTAATCATCATAAAACATCTCAAAAATCTAAGGCTTTGGGGAGCTAGTTCTAGGCTCTTTATGGCATTACCAACACACTAGAACCGCAAAGTCTCAAACTTTATGCATAAAAGTGTGAGCTTTATGCCTAAGTTCACTTTTGTATCAAAATCCTAAATTTTCGGCTTATGACACTTACTTGATGGTAGATGATCCCACTGGTAGCTTCTCGTGTGTTCATGCTTCTCCTTGAGCGATTTACAGCCGATTCTTGAGTTTCTCGAACTCAAATTCGAGTACTTGAGAGAAACTGTGCCTCCAGCCAAAGGTTCACACGCTTCCCAAGGCGTTCATATACATAGGCAAGGTTCCCGAACTGGGTACTCGAAATCCATTTCGAGTACACCTAATTTTCGTGAACTTTACTTAAGGTATTTTCTGTTTATTTTTCCTACAAGTTAATTATCCGTTACCCATTCATAAGTTCAAATAACTTGAATTAGAAAATTTGGGGTGTTACATATCCTGATGATGAGATAACGCACAAGAACTGAATGGTTATGTGTTTGAATCCCAAAAAGGGGTTTTCTCAAAAGTATAATTGAGTTTTCTCTATAACTGGTGACATAATGGTGGATATGATCAGTTGTACTGCTGGTGACACGATGATACTTCAATGATCCATCTGTGATCCAAAAATTAATCATTAAAAAAAAATTAATGGGTGCGAATCAAAAATATGTATGATAAGAAAACATAGTGGTTAAAAAAGCAGAGGATGATATAACACTATAGGAAAAAAAGATTTAGGGACAACAAAAGTCGTCGCTACAGCCTGAAAAAAGTCGTCTCTATAGTGACGACATGTTGTCTCAATCATGTCGTCGCAGTAGCCCGGACAAGTCGTCGCAACTAGCGTCTTCACAGTTTTGGGATCATTAGCGACGACGAGTCAACCTATAGCCCGGATCAAAAATTTCTATTTTGTTTTTTTATGAAAATGAATTAAAAAAATAAAATATTATTTTTATCTTTTTTAATGATGAAAATGATTTAAAAATAATAATATATTGTTTTAAATTAATTTTTTAATATTTTTTTTGTTTTGGACTATAGCACGACAAGTCGTCGCTATAGCCCCAACCAAAAACTGCAATTTTTTTTTAATTTTTTGTTTATTTCTTGTTCATTTCCAGCTTATTTCTAGATTTTTATCAACAAATAGAGACATGTTTTTAACTAGAAATACTACTAAAATTACCACCAAAAAAACCGTACAACAATTATCTTAATACAGGCGATTACCTACTACACATATATGTTTTAAACTACAAATCCAAATCCAAATCCAAATCCAAATTCGACGACAAACAAAAGTCACAAACATCAAATTCAACCAATCTTGTTTTATCAAAGTAAATCCAAACAAAGCGAAATTCTATTCACTTTCATCAGCGTTTTCAGTTTCATTGAAGGTAGGATGGTAGGCGTTGTCGATCTGGTTGTTGAAAGCATTATGTCGTGAAAGGAGTTCATTTATTTGTTGCTGCATCCTTTGGTTGATTTCTTGTTGTTCTTGTCAACGGACGTTTGATTGTGTCAATTATTTTTGCAAATCATGACCATGTGGCGCATATATACTTGGAACCACGTGAGGGGTTACACTTTTAACCATTTGGCGTGGCCACGCCTATGTCCTAACGACCGTTCAAGTATCTTAACCTCATTAATCGGCCTATCATCACTACCTGAGCTCGACATTGATTTATTCTTTTCATCCAATATTTTTCCCTACATTAATAAATACATACATATACAAACATACACATACAAATACAAACACATAAATACATACCAAATCACTATCCAATGCAAACATTCACATATATAGACATACACATACTTAATGAACGAAAGTTATGGGATGATTTTTAAACAAAGTCTGTGTGTGTGTGTTTGTGTTCCATGTATATACAAAATCCATTTAAATTAATTAAATTTATATATAGCTAGTAATAATAAAACATATTAAATAAGTAAGTTATGTTATAATACATAATATGCTTAAACATTCTAGGCTTTAATAGCTATAATATATATTTCATAAAATAAGTTAAATAAGATGTTTTATAAAAGTAAAGAACTTTGAATAACTTATAAACCTTTATAAAAGCGCTTAACATAAAGAAAAAAATATATAAATAAGTAAATAAATAAAAATGTATAAAATGAAATGTAAACAATAAAATTCCAATAATAAGCTTATAAAATTTTTTATGAAAGGTTTTACATATAATGATAAATTTTAAAAGTTGGAGGGACCAATTATGCACAAATGGGAACTTATTTTTGTTATGAAACTGTGACACACGACAATTTTAGGTAAATTGCAATTTAGGTAAATTGCAACACTTATAATTTCTTACTTCACATTCATACTTCTTGCATTTCATTTAATTAGGATTAATTAAATGAGTTAAACACAAACACAATTGCAAACCGATAATTCGGGGAACTATCGGATTGTATATTACACATTGATTATATCAAGTGTGCTAACATTTTGTAAAGATGAACACATACGATCATTGGTAATTCAAAGAATTACCGAAACACACACGAGTCTCATTACACGAAAGTTGGTGAACAAACGAAACGATAATCAAAGGAACATATGTGTCATTATGTGCTAAACACGAATTAAACGTTTATAATAAACTTCACGAATCGAACGCGAACGAAATCGAATAAATAATTCGAAGAATCTGGAAAGTGGACCCTTCGCGGTACGCGAAGCTCGAGCGGGAATTTTGAATTCAGCCTAAATGCTCGGCGGTACGCTACGACCTATCATTTCCACCTTGGCGATCCGCAGTGTGTCTCAGTGGACTACCCGGCTATTTTGTCCATGGCGATATGTGCGAGTCCTAGATGCCAAAAAGGCTATAAAAGCAACCCATTCTTTCACCCTCTACTCTTTTGCACCAAACCCGAACTTGTGGAGATTTCCCTCGGCCATACCATCATCAACCCCACCTCAGCTCTATTTTAATTCTTTCAAGGCCTCATCTTGCATAATTGGGAGCTTTGGAGCCTCAAGGAAGACTTGGAAGTTCATTGAAGCAACCCATAAACAACAACAACCTCCACAACCTCTTTCTAGCTTGTACCCAGCCATCCAAGGCAATCTAAGGTAGTTTTATATGCTTAGGGGTGTTTATCAGTTTGGATAACGAGTTATTCGGGTTTTTCAAATCAGGTTTTTCGGGTTTGAAAATTTTTTTAGTCTATCCGAAACCCGACCCAACCCAAAATTCAAAATACATTATCCGACCCGAAAGACTAGTTTTTGCATATCCGAAACCAGACCCGAATCTAAATTCATATTATCCGACTCGAAGAACGCGAAATAGATTTCGAATACGGTTTTTTCGGGTTTCGGATACAATTTGGATTTCAAATTTTTTCGAGTTTCGGATATTTTGAACACCCCTATATATGCTTATATATGCTTAGATTGCACATGCAAGGGTTAAAAACTGACATGCAAGTGTGAAAGATCACATGCAACTCCATATGCTCACTGGAAATAATTTTGAATGTTTTTAGATGATTATTTGATGTATCTTGACTGATTTGAGGTATAGATATAGCCTAGAATAGAGTTTTGATTATTTTGGTGAAGTTTTGTAAAACTTACTAAAATAGGAAACTTTTATAATGCATGTTGTTGATTTGTCATGATCTAGACATGTTAGATGTGTCTAGATGATGTTGAATGTCTATTAAAGTGTTTAAAAAAGCATTTGGATAGTTGGATTTGTAAAATATATGGTTTTATTTATAACTTACTATTTTTAGAAACTTTTGAAAATTAAAAGATGGATTTCGATGATTTAACATGATTTGATGATTTGCTGATATTGGAAAATGTTTAGAAGTGATATATAAATGTATTTGGAACTTTGATTTGAGAAAACAGATTTTTAAACGACTGTCACACCCCGACCGACGGCGGAATACGTCGGGGCGCGATGTCGACTGTTCATTAGCTCATGGTGCTATTAAGATGTTTCAATATTTAATGCATCCATTTAATGATAATCAATTCATTCAACCAACATTTAAATTGTCATTACAAGAATTCAAAATAAATAAACTAGTACATTGAAAGACTATCCAATTGTTTCAAAGTTTAAACTAGGTCACTAAACCTAACTTATGTATTCATCATGCTTCCTTATCCTGTTACACATGTAAAATAGAGTTTGTCAACTATTTTTATAGTTGGTGAGTTCACACACTAAGTTTAAGTAATAAGTATAAAAAGGATGCAAACTATAGCCTAACTAGATATGTATCATAAGCATAGCAGGAATACAAGTTTGAATAAATTGAATGAATGAATAATAATTGCTTGTGTCCAAACAAGTATCATTACAACATGTTAATTCAAGTATGGCCATACTATAAATTAATAGTTATAATTCAACAAGTTTGCTAGGTGTACTTTTCACCTTTTTCACACCAAGGCAAAAGCCTTTGCGAAGATAGTATGTAACCATCTTAGGCTACTAGGTACTAGATTGTTTGACTGGCAACACACATAGAATAACACATAGAATCAACACATTGTATAAGCCTAGCCTCTAACACATAAAGCTAACTAGGTCTAAGGCTTGCATCATAGATTGAATGAATAATAGAATGAATATTGTTTTTGAATATGACATGTGTAACATCCCAAAAACAAAATTAAAAGGGAGTGTGACGAAACTCACTTGATTGAATGCTAGCTAGTTCGAAGTCCTTGATTAGAGAATGAGGAAACAAGACTATCTACTCACCTATAATTTGAGTAACCAAGTCTTAGCAATCCTATATTTCAAGTCAAAGATCTTAGGACTATGGCATCCTAATGGAAGTCCTAGTTTGAATGAATCTATGTTTGAATGGATATTTAGAATAACTAAACTTATAATATTGAGTTAATAAAATAGAATATCAAATGTATTCTTTTTATTTATCAATATTATTGTATGAATAACTAGACTAATTGTTTAAGAATATTTAACAATATTCTTATAATAAATAAAATAGAATATTAAGTATTCTTTTTATTTATTATTTTGCAATTGAATTCCTAAGTATGGTAATTGAATTGATTTCCCATCCATTTACTTGAATTTAAAATCTTGTATATTTGTATTAAAATATTCATTTGTTTGAACATCATTTACAAATTTATTTGGTCTTTTAAAGGTTTATAGACTTAAAATTTTCATTTTGAATTATCTCTAACTCTAAGTTTTAAAACAACTATTTTTAAAACTTATTAGTATTATTATTATTATATATTTTTTTATTTCAATTCTTGAAAATTTTCTTAAACTTTTACTAATTAAAATTATTGTAATATGATTTTGGTAACACATTTTTGATTAAATAAATTATATAAATGAATTTTTACTTTAAAAAATATTTGAACAGAATGCTTTTACACAAATTTGTGATTTTAAAATTCTTTATTTTAGTTTTAAAACAAATTAAATAAGCTTTATAAAGAGATTAATTAAATCCCATTTAACATCATTTTATTTAAATAACACTGAAAATAAAATTTTCTTTCTTTTGTTTCTTTAGAATTTTCAAACACAATTTAGGATTTTATAAATCATTTAAAGTATTTAATTAGTTTTTATTAGAAGATTTAATAAAACCTGAGTAAAAATTTGATTTAATCCAACCAGATTATTTAGAATTGATTTTTAGGATTTTTAATAAAGTTTTTATAAAAAAATGAGTTGAAAATAGATGGGAATTGCACAGAACCGGTTATGGAGTTGCTATCCGGATTCGAACCTGTGACTGCCCGATCCAAGCCCAAGTGTTTAAACGCTGGGCTAGGTGGGTTTTCATTGGGATGAATGGAAGCCATTTAATGATAAACAGATCCAAAAATCAAATCCCAAACCTTATGAACCCTAGATTGTATCTCGGTTCGATTGGCTTGATTAACAGATCTTAAGCCCTTGTATGATTAGGGCTTTTGATCCTTGGATGATTTCGAGTAGATTGGTGTAGTTTATTACCTGTTTGATGATCGAATGGGTTAGGTTCGAATGAGTAACAGAGCCGACCGGATTCTTGAGTTCGAATTGTGCTCGAAAGGTGTTGCTCGCTCTATTTTCTTGCACAGACTCGTTCGGAAATATCAAAGGGACGAAATGTGATCGATGATTTGGGTTTTTATACGCGTTAAATTTGAATTCTAATTTTGGTTTTTACGGCTATGTTTAGAATGGTTTTAAATCGTGATTTCGTGATTGATGCGCATTAATTCGTTATTAGAACTGATCACGCTTAGAAATCCTTTCTAAAATTGAGATCTATGAGCTGTATCGAGCTGGAATTTCGTGGACTGGATTTCTGGGTTGAGGTTGGGTTGTGATAACTAGTACCTGACCGGCCGGCAAGTCCGTACGGTAGGTGTACTTGCAAACAGTAACTATGTGTACATATGTGATTGTAAACAGTGTTTGTGTTAACAGATTCTTAAATACAAGAAATCGTTGTACGTATTTTTGTGTAAACTTAAATACCGTAAGTACAACGTACATTTGAAACTTTAGTTGTGTGTATTTAAGTGAAAACTTAAGTACAATTAACATAACAGCTCATGAGAAACAACAATGTTCAAACAATTAACAGAAACAAATCGGTTGCGATCTGATATCCATAGATGACAGGAATCAGATGGCCGACAATTCAATGTGAAAACTATGTGATATCAGGGTGATTAGTTGAGTCCGACAGTGAGGAAACACAATTCAAACAATATTGCAGTGTCGTTTCAGAATAACGAGCTGACAGTGTGTTTGCGTGGGTGACGATTCACACAAACATATCTGTGAGTTTAACGTTCTGAAATGATGACTGGAAAGTAGAAAACAAAAGTCGGAAAGCAAAACCATCGTCGTGTTCGTTCGAATGACGATTCGAACGAATATGCGCGATGGTGACGCGATTCGACGAAACAAAACGAAACACGACACAAAACGATTATAATTTTAATTAAATAAAATATTTAACATTTTTACAATTTTGAAACTCATCAAATAATTAAAAATAACTCTCTTTTATTTATTTATTATTAATTACGCGTAAAAATCCGGTTACGCGACGAATTAACGAACCGAGCAACCGAAACGGACTCGGACACCACACGCGATTTAAATACTCTAAATGAGAGTATTTCTCTCATTTTACATCTTTCCACTCTCTCTCCTTCTCCAAATTCCGGCCACCCTCTCCCCTCACCATTTTTACACCTTCAAATGCCCATAACTTCTTCATTTCTCCACCAATTCGAGTGATTCTCGAACCCACGCGTAGCCCTCGACGTCCTCTACAAGAAAGTACAACGGATCTGAAGGTGTCACCACTGAAATCGGAGGTATGATGCCATGTAGTTTCCAGAAATTAGGGTTTTCACACCCTAACTCGACCACACTAGCTGAAACCAGTTAAACACCCATCTAACCGGACTTAGGCTCAACCACGAGCCTAGTACACTTGTGAGAACCTCATTCGCGATACACAGATCTGGAGAACAACCTCACCACGGGTAGGATGTTATGAGAATAGTGATGAGTAGTACAGGTTCGCGAGGAGGGTGCTACAGCCGAACCCTACTTTGTAACCAACGAACCTATTACATCTCAGGCGAACCCTAGTTGGCTCCCACGAACCTTGTTAACAGCAACGAACCCTCCTGCACTCAGCGAACCTTTATATGTCGCGAACCTTGCTCGGGAATGGACAACCGAACCTGGTGACCATCGTTCCAGCTAGTCACGAACCCATTGCCGAACCCTCACATGCACCGAACCTTCAGTCTGCTTTGCTAGCCGAACCTTCCTTGTATGAACCCTAGCCGAGCCTTTGTAGGGTAACGAACCTGCGTCCAGAAGCAATGCAGACGAACCATCCTCATGCACAGCCGAACCTTTTTTGTCCCACGAACCCATGCACAAGGTTTACTCTCCTGCCGAACCCGTGTAATCAGCCACGAACCATTTTTTTGTTATGTTTAGTCGAACCAATGAAGGAGTGGCCGGAGATGGTTCAGGTGACTGAGAAATCCCATGTGCAGCCTTTCATATACAATTTAATAATTTTAAACGTAGCCCAAACATGTATTCACTCGGCCCACTTTCATTTTGTTGTGAACCACATTGAATTAATTCAGCCCATATGCTGAAATATGCCCAACACCAACATAAACAGGCCCAACATCGACAAACAGGCTCAACAGTCTATTTAGTTCGGCCCAGCAACCACCTCTCGGCCCAAGTAGTCATTTCAGCCCACACCCATTTGCTCAACCGGTCCAGGCCCAACCCTTCGGCCCAAGACCATTGTTCAGCCCAAACCCACGTTGATTCGGTCCATGTGCAGTGGCACTACCCAAGGCCCACATACACAGCCCATACACACAATTGGGCCACTCATTCGGTCAAGGGTTTTTGAGTAGGCTCAAATCAAACAAGAGTGTAAAACAACCTTTCGAATCAATAAAAGCACATGCGTGTGGGAAATTAATAGTTTTACTAACAAGGGGGGGGGGGTGAGGATCATGTTAATTTCATAAAGTTTAAGACATTGTATTTTGAACGAGGTAACAAGGGATTTTAAATGTGGAGGTGAATGAAGCAATGGACATGCAACACTTTTTCATTTAATAAAAATGTTTTAAAAAGAGTTGCAAGAAAGAATTTACTTAAACGCATAACATAAAGACATGGGATAAGTTCTTTAAAACTCATAAGAAATACACCGGGCCGAATGAAAACCGAGACCTACAAGTGTTAAGCCGACATTAGGACTAACACGTACACGCGCACAAAACTATACAATTTATACTTATAAATTACATACAACGTGTGAACAATACAGGAACGTGAAATCAACTTCAAGAACAATCAAGAGCGCGTGTATTCTTTCTTTTAAGCTAAGTCAACCCTACAACAACAAGGTGAGTTCATATGCCCCTTTTACTTTAATCTTTACTGATTTTAACTCTCGGGGCTGAGAAACGTGTTTACTTTTAATTATTTAAAAGTTTTGCTTAACATGTTATTTATACTTTGATTTAGATAACATTAAATTGTTTATTATCGCTTATCATTGTATGCATGCTTGTATGATCATGAGATAACAGGGAAACTCAGATGATTATGATAATGTAATTTCTTAATCATCAACACATTAGAATAACATAGTTATAAGATTATATCTTATAACACTTAGTTATTTCCACATGAGCAAACATTTAGACAATTTACGCATAAACAAACAATGAGAACTATTACAGTGAAACATGTTGACACTTTACAACACATGAATGATTAGAAGATAAAATATCTTCTTAATATCATTCCACAATATAAGTGATTAAGTGTGATAAGGAAATCACTTATAACACTTAATCTATACCTTAAAAACATACTATGTGATAGTATGATCGCATTAGATATCCACCACCTGCGTCACTTAAGGGTACTAAGACATGTTCTTACTACGGCTTAAGGATTACATGGTGAACATATGGACTACAGTAAATGATGATCATGATAACGTAACTTCATGGGATTCTTATCATTTACACCTAATTAACATGATGTAATAAGACAAGTTCTTATTCGACTTTGTTAATCCCACGAGAACAATCCCACATTGAGGCTTTGGGATCACATGGATTACAGTAAATGATGATCATGATAACGTAACTTCATGGGATTCTTATCATTTACACATAATTAACATGATGTAATAAGACAAGTTCTTATTCGACTTTGTTAATCACACGAGAACAATCCCACATTGAGGCTTTGGGATCACATGGACTACAGTAAATGATGATCATGATAACGTAACTTCATGGGATTCTTATCATTTACACATAATTAACATGATGTAATAAGACAAGTTCTTATTCGACTTTGTTAATCATATGAGAACAATCCCACATGGAGACTTTGGGATCACACGGCAGAATAGAGGTGAATGGTATGCATTGTAATCTGATTACGTGAGGATTATAATGGATTTCATTTGGGCTCTATACGTTGCATTGAGATTGCGTTACAAACAGTTAACTAACACTTTTAATATTTAAAAGTGAAACAATAGTTAACCCCACACACTATAGAATAATACAAGGAACAGATTTAATAAATCTAATATCCTTAACACATATGTTGATTATCAATACTTCGGTTTGATAATTACAACGCCATCATTTTATTATTCTATACATGAGAACACAGGTGATCAAGAATGAGATACACATGGGAATTGATAATGGAAATCAATAGTTGTATCACAAGTAGTGTGGAGTTCTAGTGGTGTTGTGGTGGGATGTTGGCTAGGGCTTAGTTCCCTTACATATGCCCTATATATAAGCAACACTACTAGGATGACATAGTACTTGTGACTATAACTATTGAGGAGCCATTGGGTGAACAAATGTGACAGATAATCATACAAGTAACAGTTTTATCATGGTGAATGTGCATGTGAATGAATCAAGGTTTTACATTAACTTACTTATGAACTCACCAACCTAGTGTTGACTTTGTTTAAATACGTGTTTTCTCAGGTGATGAACAGGTATAGATACATACATGCAAGGATTTAGCTAGTGGACTTTTAGAAGACCCAGCTTTATTTTGTGTTGTATGCTTTTGGGAACAAGAACATGAATCATCTTTGGTATATCTTGTACATATACAAGATATAGTTACATTGATTCTTTTTGGTAGATTTACTTGATTAAATTATGAACGATACTGTGTAATTTAATCTTGTAATTCTATATCATGGATGTGTTAGAAATTTCTCATTTATTTATCATGTGCTATGTAAACAATCTGATCATTTGATTATCACTCATGATATCGCGCCCGGGAACCTTCCGCCAGACGGGAAAACACGATCCGTTCCCACTGGCCGGGGGTGTGACAGATTGGTATCAGAGCCATGGTTATAGAGAAATATAGGTCATATTACTTAAACGGTTTGGCCTAGACTATAACCTAGGGACCCTCATATAGAGATCATGTGACTTAGGATTCAATTTGCATATGTCTTCCACTTCTGATCACTGCACTAACCGATTTCCTTCGGTTATAATCAGAATGTCACCAAGAAGACAACCACCTCTATTACCTCTGACTCAAGGATCAGCTCCGCACTCTTCGACACCGACACCGCCAGACTCTCCTACACAAGCACCTCCACCTCCTCCTCCGCCACCATCGACTTATCAGCTGGATCCCGCTACCATTGCACTGGCCACTCTGTTGACCAGTCAGCTGAGGGAGGTAATCCCAGACATGATGAACCGAATCAACACCAACAACAGCAACAACGTTGCCAACTCATCTGGAGAAGGCAGCGGTAACACCAGACAGAGTCAGGACTATGCCTACAAGAACTTTGTAGGTTGCAAGCCACCCAGTTTCAGTGGTAGCGAGGGTGCAGTCGGACTGATCCAGTGGATCGAGAAGATGGAGGCTACCCTCGACATCAGTGGCTGTCCTGAACAGAACAGAGTTAAGCATGCTGCGGGATCATTTAGCAAGCGAGCGTTAACCTGGTGGAACGCTCAGGTTTCAATCAGAGGCCAGGATGAGGCCCAGGCTATGCCGTGGAGTGAATTCAAGGCGATGTTGAGGGCAGAGTTTTGCCCAAGAAATCAACTGAAAAAGGTTGAGACTGAACTGCTCAATCTGGAGATGATTCGTGCTGGGCATCTGGCCTACACCACACGATTTCATGAGTTAGCCACTCTGGCACCGGACGTGGTGCCAACACTTGAGAAGAGAATTGAGCGGTATGTTGGTGGATTACCGCCCAGTATCCGAGGTCATGTGATTTCTGCCCATCCTACTACCATGGATCTAGCTGTTACACTGTCAGCATCCCTGATAGATATGATGGTTGCCTCTGGGGCATTCAAGAAGGAGGCTGAAACAGCCAAAGATGGAACTTCCAAGAAGTCGGATAAACGTCCGGCTAAGAAACAAAAGGTGGCCAGAAACTTTGCTGCCACTACTCAAGCTCCAATGCGTAACCAACCACAACCATTGGAGATCAGGAAGCCATGCACTGGCACTGCACCTTTGTGCAACTCGTGTCAGTTTCATCATCTACCAAATGTTCCATGCAGACACTGCACCAACTGTGGGAGATTTGGTCACACAGCAAATTACTGCAGGAGTCCGAGGACTCAAAACAGAAACAACAATGCAGCTACTACTGCTGCTGTTGCAGATCCTAGGTCTTGCTACAACTGTGGCGAGCCTGGACACTTCTCTCGAGATTGTCCCAAGAGAAACCAACAAAGGGCTCAAGCACCAAGAGGACGAGCTTTTCAGATAGGAGCTGCTGCCGCACGACAGGACCCGAATGTTATTACGGGTACATTTCTCTTATCTGACTTCTATGCATCCATATTATTTGACACTGGTGCGGATCAGAGTTTCATCTCATCCGACTTTGTATGCCTTCTTAATTATGATAAGGAATTGTTAGACTCCCCTTACACTATTGAGATAGCAAATGGCAAACAGATCACAGTAGACACTATATTTAGGAATTGCCCATTAACACTTGGCGATCACACATTTTCCATCGACTTGATACCGATGGAGCTGGGCAGTTTCGACATCATCATCGGAATGGATTGGCTATCTCTTAACCGAGTTGAGTTCATCTGTTCCGATAAACTACTACGCATTCCGATGGAGAACAATGAGGTCTTGGAGATTCGTGGAGACCAAGCGAAACGCAGTGTCAAGATAATATCGTGCATGAAGGCTCGCAAGTACTTACGAAAACAATGCGTTGCATTTCTAGCACACGTGATTCAGAAAGACAAGAAGGCGATCAAGATTCAAGATGTACCAGTTGTGAGAGACTTTGCAGAAGTGTTTCCGGATGACTTACCGGGACTGCCACCCGAGAGATCGGTGCAGTTCCGAATCGATTTGATTCCGGGAGCAACTCCTGTAGCTAAGTCTCCTTATAGACTTGCTCCATCAGAGATGCAGGAGCTGTCTAATCAGTTACAAGAGTTACTCGATAAAGGATTCATCCGACCGAGCTTTTCACCGTGGGGAGCTCCAGTTCTTTTTGTTAAAAAGAAGGATGGAACTTTCAGGATGTGTATAGATTATCGAGAACTCAACAAACTCACCATCAAGAATCGGTACCCGTTACCGAGGATTGATGATTTGTTTGATCAGTTACGGGGAGCACAGTACTTTTCAAAGATAGACCTGAGGTCAGGCTATCATCAGCTCCGGATTCAAGAGGAAGACATACCAAAGACGGCCTTTCGTACCCGATATGGCCATTACGAATTCATGGTGATGCCATTCGGATTAACGAACGCACCGGCTGTGTTCATGGATTTGATGAACCGGGTGTGCAAGCCGTATTTAGATCAGTTTGTTATCGTCTTCATTGATGATATACTGATTTATTCAAAGAACGAGAAGGAACATGAACAACACCTCAAGACAGTCTTGGAACTTCTGAAAGCAGAACAACTCTATGCCAAATTCTCCAAGTGTGAATTTTGGTTAAGGGAAGTTCAGTTTTTGGGTCACGTGATTAACAATGATGGTATTCATGTGGATCCTGCCAAGATAGAAGCAATCAAGAACTGGGATGTGCCTACAACACCGACGGAGATCAGATCATTTTTGGGATTGGCAGGTTATTACAGGAGATTCATTTCGAATTTCTCTAAGATAGCCTTGCCTCTCACCAAGCTCACACAGAAGACTGAACCTTTTGTGTGGACTCAGAAACAAGAAGAGGCATTCCAGACACTGAAACAAAGACTGTGCAATGCTCCAATCTTAACACTTCCAGAAGGCAATGATGACTTTGTAGTATATTGTGATGCTTCCCATCAAGGACTTGGATGTGTTTTGATGCAACGAGACAAAGTCATTGCTTATGCCTCACGACAGCTGAAAATACACGAGAAGAATTACACAACACACGATCTCGAACTGGGAGATGTTGTTTTTGCATTAAAGATTTGGAGACACTACCTGTATGGTACCAAATGCACTATCTTCACAGATCACAAGAGTTTACAACACATATTTGATCAGAAGGAGCTTAACATGAGACAGAGACGTTGGGTTGAGCTTCTGAACGATTACGATTGTGTGATCAAATACCATCCGGGCAAAGCAAATGTTGTTGCAGATGCTTTGAGTCGGAAGGAAAGAGTCAAACCCTTACGCGTTCGCGCAATGGGAATGACTGTGCAAACAAGTTTGAGAGATCATATTTTACAAGCACAACAAGAAGCAGTGACAAGAGACAACCTGAAACGCGAGCTCGATTGTGGAGCCGAGAAACATTTCAAGACAAAACAAGATGGAGTTATCTACTACCTGGATCGTGTGTGAATTCCAGCAGTAGATGAGCTTCGGACACTCATACTTGACGAGGCACACAAGTCACGTTACTCAGTTCATCCTGGTGCCGATAAGATGTACCAAGATCTTAGGTCATTTTATTGGTGGCCGGGTATGAAGAAAGACATTGCCACTTACGTTGGTAAATGTATTATATGTGCCAAAGTCAAAGCAGAACACCAGAAACCTTCGGGTTTGCTGGAACAACCGGAGATACCACAATGGAAGTGGGATCAAATAGCTATGGATTTCATTACCAAGCTACCCCGCACTTCCAGCGGACACGATTCGATTTGGGTCATCATTGATAGATTGACCAAGTCCGCACACTTCTTGCCGATCAGATAGACTTACAAGATGGAGAAATTAGCAAGACTATACATTGATGAAATAGTAGTGAGGCACGGTGCGCCATTGTCTATTATTTCAGACCGGGACAGTCGATTTACTTCACGGTTCTGGCAATCATTGCAACAATCCTTAGGGACAAGTGTTAACTTGAGCACTGCTTATCATCCACAAACGGATGGACAAAGCGAGCGCACTATTCAAACCCTAGAGGATATGTTGAGAACATGCATCCTAGACTTCGGTGGAAGTTGGGACACACATTTGCCACTTATTGAGTTCTCCTACAACAATAGCTACCATAGCAGCATCGGATGTGCTCCTTTTGAAGCACTATATGGTAGAAAATGTCGGTCTCCAATTTGTTGGACAGAAGTGGGAGACAATAGAATAACTGGGCCCGAACTTATTCAGGAAACTACTGATAAGATAGCCCAGATACAACAACGATTACAGGCAACACGTAGCCACCAAAAAAGCTATGCTGACAAAAGGCGCAAGCCTTTGGAATTCGATGTGGGTGACCGAGTCATGTTGAAAGTGTCCCCATGGAAAGACGTAGTTCGTTTTGGGGCTAAGGGCAAGCTAGCACCTAGGTATGTCGGACCGTTTGAGATTACTCAACGTATAGGTCCTGTGGCATACAGACTCAAACTCCCTAATGAACTCAGTAGAGTACACGATGTGTTTCATGTATCAAATCTCAAAAGGTGCTTAGCAGACAAATCATTGATTATACCATTGGAAGAGATACAAATTGATGAGCAACTACATTTCATTGAAGAACCTGTAGAGATTACGGAACATGAAGTTAAGCAACTGAAACGTAGCCGTATCCCTATTGTAAAGGTTCGATGGAACTCCAAGCGTGGACCGGAATTTACTTGGGAACGCGAGGACAACATGAAAGCAAAGTATCCTCACTTGTTCGAGAAGTAAAGCCCGACTTTATGCTTAAATTTCGGGACGAAATTTCTTTAACAAGGGGAGACTGTGACAACTAGTACCTGACCGGCCGGCAAGTCCGTACGGTAGGTGTACTTGCAAACAGTAATTATGTGTACATATGTGATTGTAAACAGTGTTTGTGTTAACAGATTCTTAAATACAAGAAATCGTTGTACGTATTTTTGTGTAAACTTAAATACCGTAAGTACAACGTACATTTGAAACTTTAGTTGTGTGTATTTAAGTGAAAACTTAAGTACAATTAACATAACAGCTCATGAGAAACAACAGTGTTCAAACAATTAACAGAAACAAATCGGTTGCGATCTGATATCCATAGATGACAGGAATCAGATGGCCAACAATTCAACATGAAAACTATGTGATATCAGGGTGATTAGTTGAGTTCGAGAGTGAGGAAACACAATTCAAACAATATTGCAGTGTCGTTTCAGAATAACGAACTGACAGTGTGTTTGCGTGGGTGACGATTCACACAAACATATATGTGAGTTTAACGTTCTGAAATGATGACTGGAAAGTAGAAAACAAAAGTCGGAAAGCAAAACCATCGTCGTGTTCGTTCGAATGACGATTCGAACGAATACGCGCGATGGTGACGCGATTCGACGAAACAAAGCGAAACACGACACAAAACGATTATAATTTTAATTAAATAAAATATTTAACATTTTTACAATTTTGAAACTCATCAAATAATTAAAAATAACTCTCTTTTATTTATTTATTATTAATTACGCGTAAAAATCCGGTTACGCGACGAATTAACGAACCGAGCAACCGAAACGGACCCGGACACCACACGCGATATAAATACTCTAAATGAGAGTATTTCTCTCATTTTACATCTTTCCACCCTCTCTCCTTCTCCAAATTCCGGCCACCCTCTCCCCTCACCACATTTACACCTTCAAATGCCCATAACTTCTTCATTTCTCCACCAATTCGAGTGATTCTCGAACCCATGCGTAGCCCTCGACGTCCTCTACAAGAAAGTACAACGGATCTGAAGGTTTCACCACTGAAATCGGAGGTATGATGCCATGTAGTTTCCAGAAATTAGGGTTTTCACACCCTAACTCGACCACACTAGCTGAAACCGGTTAAACACCCATCTAACCGGACGAGGCTCAACCACGAGCCTAGTACACTTGTGAGAACCTCATTCGCGATACACAGATCTGGAGAACAACCTCACCACGGGTAGGATGTTATGAGAATAGTGATGAGTAGTACAGGTTCGCGAGGAGGGTGCTACAGCCGAACCCTACTTTGTAACCAACGAACCTATTACATCTCAGGCGAACCCTAGTTGGCTCCCACGAACCTTGTTAACAGCAACGAACCCTCCTGCACTCGGCGAACCTTTATATGTCGCGAACCTTGCTCGGGAATGGACAACCGAACCTGGTGACCATCGTTCCAGCTAGTCACGAACCCACTGCCGAACCCTCACATGCACCGAACCTTCAGTCTGCTTTGCTAGCCGAACCTTCCTTGTATGAACCCTAGCCGAGCCTTTGTAGAGTAACGAACCTGCGTCCAGAAGCAATGCAGACGAACCATCCTCACGCACAGCCGAACCTTTGTTGTCCCACGAACCCATGCACAAGGTTTACTCTCCTGCCGAACCCGTGTAATTAGCCACGAACCATTTTTTTGTTATGTTTAGTCGAACCAATGAAGGAGTGGCCGGAGTTGGTTCAGGTGACTGAGAAATCCCATGTGCAGCCTTTCATATTCAATTTAATAATTTTGTACGTAGCCCAAACATGTATTCACTCAGCCCACTTTCATTTTGTTGTGAACCACATTGAATTAATTCAGCCCATATGCTGAAATAGGCCCAACACCAACATAAATAGGCCCAACATCGACAAACAGGCTCAACAGTCTATTTAGTTCGGCCCAGCAACCACCTCTCGGCCCAAGTAGTCATTTCAGCCCACACCCATTTGCTCAACCGGTCCAGGCCCAACCCTTCGACCCAAGACCATTGTTCAGCCCAAACCCACGTTGATTCGGTCCATGTGCAGTGGCACTACCCAAGGCCCACATACCCAGCCCATACACACAATTGGGCCACTCATTCGGTCAAGGGTTTTTGAGTAGGCCCAAATCAAACAAGAGTGTAAAACAACCTTTCGAATCAATAAAAGCACATGCGTGTGGGAAATTAATAGTTTTACTAACAAAGGGGGGGGGGTAAGGATCATGTTAATTTCATAAAGTTTAAGACATTGTATTTTGAACAAGGTAACAATGGATTTTAAATGTGGAGGTGAATGAAGCAATGGACATGCAACACTTTTTCATTTAATAAAAATGTTTTAAAAAGAGTTGCAAGAAAGAATTTACTTAAACGCATAACATAAAGACATGGGATAAGTTCTTTAAAACTCATAAGAAATACATCGGGCCGAATGAAAACCGAGACCTACAAGTGTTAAGCCGACATTAGGACTAACACGTACACGCGCACAAAACAATACAATTTATACTTATAAATTACATACAACGTATGAACAATACAGGAACGTGAAATCAACTTCAAGAACAATCAAGAGCGCGTGTATTCTTTCTTTTAAGCTAAGTCAACCCTACAACAACAAGGTGAGTTCATATGCCCCTTCTACTTTAATCTTTACTGATTTTAACTCTCGGGGCTGAGAAACATGTTTACTTTTAATTATTTAAAAGTTTTGCTTAACATGTTATTTATACTTTGATTTAGATAATATTAAATTGTTTATTATCGCTTATCATTGGATGCATGCTTGTATGATCATGAGATAACAGGGAAACTCAGATGATTATGATAATGTAATTTCTTAATCATCAACACATTAGAATAACATAGTTATAAGATTATATCTTATAACACTTAGTTATTTCCACATGAGCAAACATTTAGACAGTTTACGCATAAACAAACAATGAGAACTATTACAGAGAAACATGTTGACACTTCACAACACATGAATGATTAGAAGATAAAATATCTTCTTAATATCATTCCACAATATAAGTGATTAAGTGTGATAAGGAAATCACTTATAACACTTAATCTATACCTTAAAAACATACTATGTGATAGTATGATCGCATTAGATATCCACCACCTACGTCACTTAAGGGTACTAAGACATGTTCTTACTACGGCTTAAGGATTACATGGTGAACATATGGACTACAGTAAATGATGATCATGATAACGTAACTTCATGGGATTCTTATCATTTACACCTAATTAACATGATGTAATAAGACAAGTTCTTATTCGACTTTGTTAATCCCATGAGAACAATCCCACATTGAGGCTTTGGGATCACATGGATTACAGTAAATGATGATCATGATAACGTAACTTCATGGGATTCTTATCATTTACACATAATTAACATGATGTAATAAGACAAGTTCTTATTCGACTTTGTTAATCACACGAGAACAATCCCACATTGAGGCTTTGGGATCACATGGACTACAATAAATGATGATCATGATAACGTAACTTCATGGGATTCTTATCATTTACACATAATTAACATGATGTAATAAGACAAGTTCTTATTCGACTTTGTTAATCATACGAGAACAATCCCACATGGAGACTTTGGGATCACACGGCAGAATAGAGGTGAATGGTATGCATTGTAATCTGATTACGTGAGGATTCCAATGGATTTCATTTGGGCTCTATACGTTGCATTGAGATTGCGTTACAAACAGTTAACTAACACTTTTAATATTTAAAAGTGAAACAATAGTTAACCCCACACACTATAGAATAATACAAGGAACAGATTTAATAAATCTAATATCCTTAACACATATGTTGATTATCAATACTTCGGTTTGATAATTACAACGCCATCATTTTATTATTCTATACATGAGAACACAGGTGATCAAGAATGAGATACACATGGGAATTGATAATGGAAATCAATAGTTGTATCACAAGTAGTGTGGAGTTCTAGTGGTGTTGTGGTGGGATGTTGGCTAGGGCTTAGTTCCCTTACATATGCCCTATATATAAGCAACACTACTAGGATGACATAGTACTTGTGACTATAACTATTGAGGAGCCACTGGGTGAACAAGTGTGACAGATAATCATACAAGTAACAGTTTTATCATGGTGAATGTGCATGTGAATGAATCAAGGTTTTACATTAACTTACTTATGAACTCACCAACCTAGTGTTGACTTTGTTTAAATACGTGTTTTCTCAGGTGATGAACAGGTATAGATACATACATGCAAGGATTTAGCTAGTGGACTTTTAGAAGACCTAGCTTTATTTTGTGTTGTATGCTTTTGGGAACAAGAACATGAATCATCTTTGGTATATCTTATACATATACAAGATATAGTTACATTGATTCTTTTTTTTAGATTTACTTGATTAAATTATGAACGATACTGTGTAATTTAATCTTGTAATTCTATATCATGGATGTGTTAGAAATTTCTCATTTATTTATCATGTGCTATGTAAACAATCTGATCATTTGATTATCACTCATGATATCGCGCCCCGGTAACCTTCCGCCCGACGGGAAAACACGATCCGTTCCCGCTGGCCTGGGGTGTGACATGGGTCGTTGGAGCATCAAACGGGTTGGACGGGTTGGGAAGGAAGCTTTTTAGGGGAAATTACAGAATTCGTCCCTCCTCCTTTTGTTTGCCTTTTTGATTTTAAACTTTTCCTCTCACATTCTTAGTTTCAAGAAATGTCCATTTTAGTCCCTCCACCTAACAATGTAATATTTTGTGTTTTATAAAAATTAATAAAAGGAACTTTTATTAACTTTTATAAATTATGTTTTATATACTTTTAATAATCTAAAGATTTATAATAATTTGTACAAGACATAAATATTTTATCAAAACCATTTTATAATTATAATGTCTTATTATTATTATTATTATTATTATTATTATTATTATTATTATTATTATTATTATTATTACTGCTACTATTACTATTACTATTACTATTACTATTACTATTACTATTACTATTACTATTACTATTACTATTACTATTACTATTATTATTATTATGATTATTATATACATTTTATTTATGTATATGTATTTTATAACTAATAAAATGTTTTTATTTATTTTTTTATAACTTATTACGACTTTAAAAATCATAATTCTTTTATAGAATTGAATTTATAAAGACTTAGATTTTTTATTGTGTCATTTAATTAACTATAAATTCATGGATTTAAATGTTCAAAGAATATCCCAAACTTTTATTTAATTCGAATTTGACCCGATTACAAAGTTTGAATGAAAATCAAAAATAGCAGGGATTACAACGACCACTTACTATATAAATGGAAACTTTATTTTGGGCAAAATGTCATAAATGGTGATTTGTGCATAAACAACACGTTATATGTGTTTAATGTGTTTTTACGAACATGCTAGAAGTATTAGTTTTATGAAATGGAATTTCTTAACTAAACTTTCCAAAAATAGAAACTTTCTAAATATAGAAAGTTTCCTAAAATAGAAACTTTTCTAAAATGGCAACTTTCAAGGAATGGAAACTTTTACGATTTCATACGTGACTTACGAGAAAGATGTTATGATTAGAGTCATAGGATGCATGATGATGTCCTACTTGCGTGTTAAGATCAATATGACACATAAACGAAACAAACACAATAAACGTGTCACCAACGATTCGTCGAGTCAACACACAAACACTCGGTTGAGCACACCGACACTTGGAGTTTCATGGGATACAAGACACCACAAAACACATACTCACAACCTATATGATTATAGGTTATCACTAGTAGATGCTAGCATTCGCTGTAGCGAACACAAACCGGAGCTGCTCTATCAGGTGAGTTCACGACCCCTTTTTTCTATTTTCTACCTTCAGGGGAGAAAACATTGCATACTAAATTGTTTTTGAAAAACAAACACTTTTTGGATACATATGGACATGATATTATCACGTTTATGCATATGATTGCCAGATCACTTTTAACATACCTATGATTGTCAGATCACTTGATGCAAGTAAAGATTCTTATCGTTCACAAGATGAAGGAGAAAAAAATACTTGGTCTAGAAGTATCATATCTAAGTGCGATCGATGCCCTTCTGTATCTAGCAAATAATACGAGACATGATATTGTTTCTCGGTACATGTTATAGCGAGATGTGGTTCAAACCCAACATGTAGACATCGGAATAGCATAAAGAACATATTTTGGTACATTTTTGGGGCAAGAGACTTGGGTCTTTTCTACAATAAAAACAAAATGTCCCAACTTGTTGGGTATGCTGATGTTGGATATTTATTAGATCCACATAAGGAAAGATCTCAAACATGTTATGTATTTACATATGGTGGCACAACAATTTCATGGAATTCTACAAAGCAAACACTTACTGTAACGTCATCAAATCATGCTGAGTTGATAGAACTATTCGATACTAGTTGAGAATGTGTATGGTTAAGATCAATGATTAATCATATACAAGAAGCATGCATATTAGAATTGATCAAGAAAGAACTAACTATCATTTACGAAGACAACACAGCTTGCATATCTCGTATTAGAGAAGGCTATATCAAAGGTGATAGAACAAAACATATTTCACCAAAATTCTTCTCAACATATGACCTTTAGAAAGAAGGAGAAATTTATGTCCACCAGATCAAGTCAAGTGAAAATCTAGCCGACCTATTTACAAAGTCTCTGCCATGAAACAATTTTGAGCAACTATCTCAGAAGATCGAACTTCGTAGATTAAAATATGTTAGTTAATTTTATTAGCGAATATTATACACGCTATACTCTTATTTTCCTTGACTAAGTTTTATCCCATTCGGTTTTCTTAGTAAGGTTTTTAATGAGGCAGCATAACTGATCTATTAGTATCAGTTTGTTTTATGGGTCCTGAAGTACCAACTTAATAACATCTTGAAGCATATTATTAATAGTGTATAATATATGATAAAATATATATATTTGAGAGGGAGTGTTATAAAATCAATTATATATTTCTACTATTTACAATTACTAAATAGTTATATATATATATATTGGAAATGGTTCAATTGTTAACTCTTCCTTATTGCGATAATCAAATAATTAAATCTTATTACTTTGTAGCCCACATTAAAGTAATATAAATGTGTAGGTTTTTTCTTCTTTTTAATTAATGTAAGTGGAGCCCACATTAATTACATTAATTAAAAAAGAAATAAAAAACATACACATTTACATTTACTTTAATTTACGCCCCAAAGTAATAACATGTAATTATTCGGTTATCAGAATAAGCAAGGGGTTAACAATTGAGCATTCTCCTATATCTATATCTATACTATATAATAAAAGAATAACGTTCCGCCACTTGTCGTTAATAGGTTAAACTACATATTACATGTCATTATATGATTGGACAAATTGCAATTGATGCCACTTGTCATCATTATATTAATCCTTAATATTTTAAAATAAATTAAATTTAATAAATGTAGTCGAACTTCCTAATTTAAAAAGATGATATTTATTTTTCTTTAAATACTAATAAAAATTTAATCATATCAAACATTTTTCATTTTTGATTAATAATTTTGAAATTCAAAAAATTTTCAAATTAAATTATCAAGATAATCAACACAAAAATTTTAAATTCTAACTAAATAAAGAATAATGATGATAATTATATTTTATGAATGGTTTCAAATTTTATTGATTATTAAATTTATAATCATTCTGTGATTAATATTTATTTTTATTTAACTTCATTTTGTAACTTAAAAAACAAAAGGTTATCTCAAAAAATCATTTTACAATTTTTATATCTTAATTATTAATTCATATTATTTAATATATTTTATGATTCAGCTAGTATATTTTGTATCATTAGATTGGATGATCGTTTACAAAGTGTACGAAGGTTCTCAAATATGAAGATAACAATCTGATCTGTTTTATATCACTTATATTATTATAATAATTAAATAACTTATTTGAGCTAATAACAATTTGTCATTTTTGTATTATTTTAGAAAATTAGAAAGCTATTTTACCTATTTGATATAATAAAAAAAATCATATTTAATAACACACTCTTAAAAATCAATGTGTTTTCCAGTTTTTAAATCAAAGATTCTTTCCTTAATTTTAATACACTTATAAATTTTTTTAATATGTTATTTTTTAATAGTACACTGTTAAACTCATAATATTATCTTTAATTCCATTACAATGCCAATTTTTATCCAAACGTTTCAATTACACCAATGTAAGTAATATTGATACACTAATTTTCCTATCTTCAAAAAACCAACTATCTATTTTTTTTAAAAATCCCTCTCATCTTTAATATAAATTACAATTATATATTTTCTTATATAATTAGACTATTAAATAAATTTATATCAATACAACTTAGAAGTGTGAGTAATGTAACGAGTGTGACATATATAAATACAAACTACAATTTATATAACAAGTTGTAATTACAATAATGCAATGATCAACACACACTTGGATTAATGTGTGATATTTATATCAATACAACTTAGAAGTGTGAGTAATGTAACGAGTGTGACATAAATACAAACTACAATTTATATAACAAGTTGTAATTACAATAATGCAATGATCAACACACACTTGGATTAATGTGTGATATTGTTGTTTTTACATGATAGTTATCACACAAGAACAATTAACTCTTGTGTGATTATTATCACAAGAGTCGTACATTTGGACTCAAAAATATCTTTCTATTTTAAATATTCGCTATAAATATATGAGTGTGTGATTGATTCGTTAGTGCATCTTTATTGCCTAATTTGAGGAAGACCATCACATCAGTTTTGATTGGTACGGTGTGAAGAAAGCACTTGGTCCTTGTTGAGCCCACAAATCAATAGAATGAAATTGAAGATCCGAACTTAGCAGTGAATTACTCATCCTCTCGATCTGAAGACTAAGTTAAGATCCTAAAAGAAACTTCTCTCCTCTTTCAACTTCTCCACTGGTTGGTGACTCGGGATGAAGAAACATTGCAAGTTTAAAATTGTCTTTTCGCTCTCTCTTTTTTTTTTTTAATTTTTTTTTTATTTTAGGACTTTAGAATTGTTATTATGCATTACTTCTAGGGTTTGTTTGGTATAAGTTAATAAAATGAATGAAAGAATGGAATGAATGAGTGAATAGAATGAACGAAGGAATAAAATGGATTATTACCATACTATTGTTATGTTTGATTATCATATTGGAATGAAATAAATCATTACATCATGGTATACAGGAAAAGACGAATAATTAGAATATAATTTATGAGCATGTCAGTTCATTATTAAGTTAATAGAACGGATGAAAGAAGGTAATGAATGAGTGAATAGAATGGATGAGGTAATAAAATGAATTATTACCATTCTATTGTTGTGTTTGGGTACCATATTGAAATGAAATAA
Organism: Mikania micrantha; assembly: GCA_009363875.1. Lineage (NCBI taxonomy): Eukaryota > Viridiplantae > Streptophyta > Magnoliopsida > Asterales > Asteraceae > Mikania > Mikania micrantha. The sequence continues at coordinate 95,940,804 of CM018691.1, forward strand.
ATCATTATATCATGGTATGTAGGAAAAGACGAATAAATAGAATATAATTCATGAGCATGTCAGTTCATTGTTAATGACATGGGTCGGGTTTTGATTCGGGTCGAGGGCCGGGACATGGTTCGGACATGGGTCATGGTTGGAGACTTGGAGTCATGGGTTAGCTCATGATTTAGGGCATAGTTCAAATCACGTGCCATCGTTTGGTACATGAGTCATGTTATGGGTTAAAGCATGGTTCATGTCATGGGTTGGGTCATGGTTCAAGTCATGGCCATTGAGTCATGGGTCAGGTGATAGTCTAGGGTCATGAATCGAGTAGTGACTTGGGTAACGAATTAGGTTGGAGAATGAGTCGGATCATGTCAATCCCAGAAGGAAAGAAAAAAATAACCTTTTTCTCAAGGAATAATAATAATTTGAAGAAAAAAAAATTGCATTCTTTATGTAATAGTTCATTATATTCTTATGTGGTTACCAGACATTTTTTTTATTACAACATAATAAGTAATTACATCCCCACATACATCGATGTATACCAAACACACATCTATGTTTTCTATCATTCATGTTCATGTTACAATATTATTCTAATGATGATGTGTTAGCGACACATGATCTTTAGCGAGATTAGAGGGATTTGTAAATATGATAACTATTTAGACTGATGAGAAGTATATTGTGATCCACACCACATATCGATTAGCGAGAATATCAATTATATTTATCATAATAGAAAGGACATTTAGAAAAAAGTGATATCCACTAATATCAATCGCATAATAGATGTATGTTAATTAATATTTATCTAATCCCATGTAAATTTTATGTTTATATGGGGGTATTTTTTTTGTAACTCTAGCTCTTAGTTAATTCTGGTTATTTACTAACCATTGAAAACGATGACAATCGTAAAAAAAACTGTATATAATACTTTAATAAATAATGAATAACGTAAAATTAATAAATTGATTTATATCTCTATGTTAATATATTTTTGTCGTATCTTTTCTTCCCATATGCTTTTATAAAATGCAAGAAATAGAATATATTATATACCAGGTTAGTATCCCGTGTATTACACGGATTAAATAAAAAATAAAACGAACAATTATCAATGAAAATATAGAAAATATAAGATGATTTTTAATATAAAATACGATTACAATTTCGTATGGTTTAATATTTTAAATATTAAAATAATAATATTTCTTTAAACAATAACTTTTCTTAAAACTTTGTTTTTCTTTAAACATTGTGTTTCTAATTATTGTTTTTGAAAATTTTATAACTTATAATATATTTTTTTTTATAAAAAAGTGTTTTTTAATATTAGTATATTTTAATGTATTAAAAAATCTTTTTTATTTTAAAAATGTATAAAAAGTATATTTAATATTTAATATGATTATTTAATATTATATATATTTAATATGAGAGAGAGAAGGGAAATTAAGGTTTAGATTCTCTAAAAACATAACATGTGGCACTACGAAACTTTTATTTATACAATAGGGACCATTTATGTAATTAACTTTGAATACTTGGACAATATTTGCAATTTTTAAAACTTTGGGACCAAATCTGCAATCTGATCAAACCATAGAGACCATTTATGCAATTAACTTCAAATGTTTGGAATAAATTTGTATTTTTTTTAAAGTTCGGGCCAAATCTGCAATCTGATCAAACCAAAGGGACCATTTATGCAATTAACTCCAAAGAACAATTAAGTCTTTGTGATTACTATCATAAGACGTCGTACATTCGGACTCAAAAATATCTTTATTTTGTTAATGATCATCATATTAGTCTTGTACGTCATATTGTAGTTTAATGATGATCATGTCGTTTCATTATGTTTTGAGTGTAGGTTTCAAAGGCTGCCAGATTTGAATGAAAAATCTAACGTTCAATCTTATAACAGGAATACGCTCTCATATTTGAATGAGGTACCTTACGTTGAACATTTTTATGTATACACATACCACAAGAGCCTACATCACATTCTCAATCAGAAAGAGCTCAACATGAGACAGAGGCGTTGGGTTGAGCTGCTAACTGATTACGACTGTGAGATTCGCTACCATCCAGGTAAAGCCAATGTGGTGGCGGATGCTCTTAGTCGCAAGGAACCAATCAAGCCAACACGTGTTAGATCCATGGAGATCAACACACAACCAAACCTGAAGGATTTTATTCCCATTGCACAACAACAGGTGGTGATCAACAATCAGTTGAAAACAGAGTTAGACTGTGGAGTTGAAGGTAAATTAGAACCTAGATCAGATGGGGTTCTATACTTCAACGGGCATAATATTCAGTTCATCCAGGAGGCGATAAGATGTATCAAGACTTGAGAACATCTTACTGGTGGCCCGGGATGAAGAAAGAGATAGCCCTATATGTAGGGAAATGCCTAACATGTTCAAAAGTAAAGGCAGAACATTTGAAACCCTCAGGACTTCTGCAGCAACCTGAAATTCCTCAAATGGAAATGGGAACAAATTTCCATGCATTTCATAACTTAGTTGTTGAGAACACCGCGAGGTTACGATTCGAGTCGAGCTAAGCAACGTTCATGATACATTCCATGTGTCGAATCTTAAGAAATGCTTAGCTGATCATGATGTTCAAATTCCACTTGAAGATATTCAAATTCAGAACAATGGGCAATTCATTGAGCGTTTAGTCGAAATCATGGATCATGGAGTCAAGAAACTTAAACGTAGTCGTATCCCGATTGTAAAGGTACGATGGGAAGGAAAACGTGGTGAAGAGTTCACCTGGGAACGAGAAGACTAGATGAAGCTCAAGTACATCTTTTTACAGTATCTTCGGCTACTTAATTTTGGGACGAAATTCCCTTAACTAGGGGAGACTGTAACATCTGTACAGTAATCATCAGTACGGACGATGCTTTTAAGTACATATATGTAATTATAAGTTTGTTTGTAAATACATTGTGTGTATTCCTGTTTAAACAGGTAAAACAGTTTACACACACTACAACTAAGACATGAGATTTCTCTCAGTAACGAGGAAATCTGATGTCTGACATTATATTTCATAAGTCATGTAATCCAAAACAACCAAATTATGAAACATAAACGTTGTGAGGAAACAAGTTCCAAACAATCAAAGATAGCATTATGGAATATTAACTAAACTGTGTATTCGTGGGAATGACGATTCGCACGAATATATATGTGGGTTTAGTATTTTAAATGCTATCTTATAATTAGAAAACCAAAACAGAAAGTAAAACAATCGTTGTGTTCGTAAGGGTGACGATTCGTACGAATGCGCGTGAAAGTTTTACGTTCTGACGAAACAGTTAAATTAAACGATTTCAAAAATAAATTAACATTAATATTTCACGTAAAATATTTATTAGGAATCACCACCTTAAAAAGATAAAATAAAACCATTTTAATAAAAACGTAATGTCACACCCCCACCCCTCGGCACCTCGTGTCTGGTCTGACGTCACCGAACCGGTTGCGGAAGCATAGTGGTGATGTCTCCGAGGTGAGGGGTGACTTACTTGAACCGATATCACAAGCACACAGATTAACTTAAAATAAATACATTACAGGGTTTCGTGGTTACATTAACAGTACAGCTAAATTTATTATACAATCGGGTTTATTTAATTACAATTGTGAAAAGTGCATCCTCACCGAAGTCACTGTCTACCTGCAAAAAGATTTAAGTTTGAAACGTCAGCACAAAGCTGGTGAGTTCGACAGTTCAATTTAAAATCATATGATATGATAAGCAAGTTCTCAAAAGTTCAGTTCCGGATAACCATGGGACCCGTATCTAGTTCCTTTCGGACGTCTAGTTCAGTTCTCAAGATATTACCCGTCGGTACATATCTTAGTGCCTCATTATCTTAATGTCTATCACACCATTAAGAAGTTCAGGAAACAGATAACAAACATTCACACAAGGGGAGATGCAATCCTCCCAGCGAATGGGGTGTCAACCAATAGTACTATCAATGTTTTCTGTTCGGCCACACATGGGTTCACTAGATACAGTTCAAGAATGAGGACTTTCAGTTCCATGATAGAGTTCAGTCTACATGTAAAATCCCATGAAATCCCACAAAATCACATGAAATCACACAGATATCATTGATACATATCATATGTTCAGACAACAGTTTGCAGAGTTTCCCCGATGTTTATAAAAGATTAAAAATAAAAGGGGTTGTACGAAACTCACCTGATGATAATAGGTAGCAGAGTATCACCAAACTGATAGTACAGAGATGATTCTGCATTTGGTTATCTTTAATAAGTTATTTGTGTTCTAGTTTACTGATTAGATCCTTCTGAACGTTCAATGTCAAAGACATTGCTTAGTAAATCATCAACTCGATATTAATTATATAATTAATTAATTTAATGTCATATCATACAATGTATGATAATGTAGGAACCTACATTGCATTAGATTCCTAACACAAAGTTGATGACACTCTAGATTAATCAGAATAATCTCTGGTTAACCAGATAGTTAATGTTGTTGATTATGATACTGTAACAGTTTCTAGATAATTTAATGGCTTAGGAATGATCAATCCTTGTTATTGATTACCCAAATATCATGAAATATCACAATGTAGTATCATAATAGGTGAAATAACCATGCTTAACATACTAATCTGACTGTTATCATAAACATCAGATAATCGTTCCAATGAGTATGTTAATAATTGTGATTAGTTTGAAACACTTAGATTTAACCTTGCATTTCAAGGATTAACCCAACTAATCACCTACATTGTTATAATCAAATGGATTAAACCATTATAATCATGGGTATGGTTTCATGCAAACCGGGCATTACAACGGATCAAAACAAGGATTTAACCGTTAGAACTTCGTGTTCTTTGTTTATAATCAATCCTAGCCATCATCTAGGCAATAATCAACAATCCTAACTATCTCATTACGTTCAAAATCAAGATCTAATCAATCAAAATCAAACTAGAAGGTTTAAACGGATCATTACCTAAACAGACGGATATCTGCGGTTGAAACTACGATCAGAACTTTTATACACGTTTCCTGGCTTCAAACTTGCGATCTGGTGGCTTCAAGATGGTATTTTGATGGTGAAAATGGGTGTGTTTTTGCCTGGAAGTTAAGCAGAAGCGAGAAGAAGAATAAAATTTAAATCTTGCATGAAATCTGATGAAGTAGATCAGATCATTCCACCGCCACATCCGTCGCGTACCGCGACCAAAAGCCCAAAAAGTCTTCGCGTACCGCGAAGAAATCCGGAGATCTCAGATTTCTTTCCTGCATCGCGTACCGCGGAGGATTCTGAATCCCTACATCGCGTACCGCGATGGATCCAATCGACCAACACTTAGTGATTTTTCTTCGTTTTTCGATTTCGGGCAATCCAGGACTCCGTTTTGTGCACGGTTTTCGCCCACGTTCATCATTTCTCGTCTACTATCACTCTGTAACAATTACAAGTATTAGAACAACATGGGTTTCTAGAACGATCAAATGTGCCCACGTCATTGATGACGTAATTCTCGTGTACAACTGTCACAGTCTCCTCCTGTTAGAGAAATTTCGTCCCGAAATTTAGTGAAGACTTACATTATGACAATTGTTTATGAGAATAGATGTGGGTACTTTGATTTCATTTGATCTTCACGTTCCCACGTATATTCGGGTCCACGTTGCGAGTTCCACCGCACTTTAACAATTGGTATGCGGCTACGTTTTAGCACTTTCATTTCTCGATCCATTACCTCTACTGGTTCTTCACTGAACTGAAGTTTTTCGTCAATATGAATCTCTTCGAGAGGTACGATCAATGATTCATCAGTTAAACATTTCTTCAGATTAGATACATGAAAGACATCGTGAATGCTACTGAGTTCAAGAGGTAATTCAAGTCTGTAGGCTACTAATCCAATTCGTTCAAGAATTTTAAATGGCCCTACAAATCTTGGCGAAAGTTTACCTCTTTTCCCGAATCTGAAAATGCCTTTCCAAGGTGACACTTTCAACATTACCCGATCACCTACTTGAAATTCAAGTGGTCTACGGCGATTATCAGCATAACTCTTTTGACGATCGCGAGCAGCTTTGATTCGTTCCTGAATGAGTGCGATCTTATCAGTTGTTTCTTGAATGAATTCTGGGCCGATGATTTGATTTTCACCTACTTCTGACCAACAGATAGGTGATCTACACTTGCGTCCATAAAGTGCTTCGAATGGAGCGCATTGAATACTGGTATGGTAGCTGTTATTGTATGAGAATTCAACAAGTGGAAGATGAATATCCCAGCTACCTCCAAAATCAATCACATAGCTTCTGAGCATGTCTTCAAGAGTTTGATTTGTTCGTTCAGTCTGCCCGTCAGTTTGTGGATGATAAGCTGTGCTCATATTGATTTGCGTGCCCAGAGCATTCTGAAGAGTTTGCCAAAATCTTGACATAAATCGACTATCTCTGTCAGAAATGATAGAGATCGGTACTCCATGTCGAGATACAATCTCATTAACATAGAGTTTAGCGAGTCGATCCATAGAATAATCTTCTCGGATGGGTAAGAAATGCGCAGATTTCGTAAGGCGATCAACGATAACCCATATAGAGTCATGATTACGTGAGGTTCTGGGTAATTTAGTAATGAAATCCATAGAGATCTGATCCCATTTCCACATGGGAATCTCAGGTTGTTGTGGTAACCCAGAAGGTCGTTGATGTTCAGCCTTAATTTTGAGACATGTTAGACATCGATCCACGTATTCAGCTAGGTTTTTCTTCATTCCAGGCCACCAGTAAAAATCTTTAAGATCTTTATACATTTTATCAGCACCTGGATGAATAGAATACCTGGATTTGTGCGCCTCATCCAAGATAATTGTTCGAGAGTTACCGAATAGAGGAACCCACATTCGGTCTTTGAAATACAACAGTCCATCAGCCTTAGTATCGAGTTTCTTGTCTAATCCCCTCAGTCCCTCAGCAGAATAGTTCGTTGCTTGTAAAGCTTGTTGCTGAGCATCTTTAATTTGGGGAATTATACTGGATTGAATAGTCATTCCTAACGCTTTCACACGTAAAGGTTTGACTCGTTCCTTGCGACTCAAGGCATCGGCTACGACATTCGCTTTACCTGGGTGATAACGAATTTCACAGTCGTAGTCGTTTAAAAGTTCAACCCATCGCCTCTGTCGCATGTTCAACATTTTCTGATCTAGAATGTGCTGGAGACTTTTGTGATCAGTGTATATAATACACTTAGTTCCGTACAGATAATGTCTCCAAATCTTGAGTGCAAACACCACTGCACCAAGTTCTAGATCATGAGTGGTATAGTTCTTCTCATGTACTTTCAGTTGTCGAGAAGCATAAGCAATCACCTTATCATTCTGCATTAAAACACACCCAAGACCTTGACGAGAAGCATCACAATACACTGTGAAGTTATCAATACCTTCCGGTAGTGCCAAGATAGGTGCGTTGCAGAGTTTGTGTTTCAACAGTTGGAACGCCTCCTCCTGTTGAGAACTCCATATAAACGGTTGATTTTTCTGTGTCAATGTAGTCAGTGGCAAGGCTATCTTTGAAAAGTTCTTGATAAACCGGCGATAATAACCTGCCAACCCCAAAAATTGGCGTATTTCGGTCGGGGTTCGTGGTGTCTCCCATTGTTTCACCGCCTGAATCTTACTGGGATCCACTTGAATACCGTTTTGATTTACTACATGACCAAGAAATTGAACTTCTCGTAACCAGAACTCACACTTGGAGAACTTGGCATATAATTTTTCACGTGCCAAAAGTTCTAAGATTAATTTCAAGTGTTAAGCATGTTCTTGTTGATTTCGAGAATAAATAAGAATATCATCAATAAACACAATCACAAATTTATCCAGATAAGGTCTACATACTCGATTCATCAGATCCATGAAAACTGCTGGTGCATTGGTTAAACCAAATGGCATCACTAAAAATTCGTAATGTCCGTATCGAGTTCTGAAAGCAGTTTTAGGAATGTCATCATCATGAATACGTAACTGATGATATCCAGATCTTAAATCGATTTTTGAAAAATAAGTAGCACCTTGTAGTTGATCAAACAGATCATCGATACGAGGTAGTGGATAACGGTTCTTGATTGTCAGTTTATTGAGTTCCCTGTAGTCAATACACATTCTGAATGAACCATCCTTCTTTTTCACAAAAAGAATAGGTGCTCCCCAGGGTGAGAAACTAGGTCTGATAAAACCTTTGTCTAACAGTTCTTGCAATTGACCTGAAAGTTCTTGCATTTCGGATGGCGCAAGCCGATACGGGGCTTTAGCAACAGGTGCTGCACCTGGAATCAAGTCGATTCGAAATTCAACTTGTCTTACTGGGGGTAATCCTGATATATCCTCAGGAAAAACTTCAGGAAAATCCTTGACTACTGGGATATCTGTGATTTGTTTGGGTGAAGAATTGTGCTCAGTCACATGTGCTAGGAAAGCATAACAGCCTTTCCTTAAGAATTTTTGAGCTCGCATACAAGATATGAGACCAAGTTTTCTACCAGCTCGTTCTCCTTGAACTATCAGTGTATTACCGTTAGGTAATGGAATACGGATCACCTTGTTTTGACAGACAACTTCCGCTTGGTTATTAGAAAGCCAGTCCATACCAACAACGACATCAAAGCTCCCAAGCTCAATAGGAAGTAAATCAATATCGAAAAGATGATCATTCAAATTCAAGGAACATCCTTGAATAACATTGTTTGTTTTGATCAACTTGCCGTTAGCAAGTTCAATAACATAAGGAGTTTCTAGATCTACCGTAGGCAATGAAATTAATGATGCAAATTCAGGAGAGATAAAGCTCTTATCCGCTCCTGTGTCAAACAAAACTGATGCGTATAGATTATTAAGAAGAAACGTACCGGTAACAATATTTGCATCATGTCTCGCTTCGGTCGCACCAATCTGAAAAGCTCTCCCCCTAGCTTCAGTTCCCGGATTGGTGTTATTGTTCGGACAGTTTCGTATGAGATGATCAGGACTTCCACATTTGTAACATGACCGGTTGGTTTGAGTGGTTTGTCGTGGTGCTTGATTTTGTGGTTGAGCAGGAAAGTTGCAATATTTAGCATAATGTCCAACTCGGTTACAGTTCAGACAAACAGGACATGGTCGTGTGTGATGGAGTGGACACTTATTGCATTTGGGCGCCTGCCCAGTATAAACTTTCCTCTCAGGAATAGCAGCACCATAGTTTTTCACAGTAGGCTTGCTCTGGGTGATCTCAGCCGGAGCCTTCGCCTTGGTCTTGCCAAACCACTTCCGTTTGGTACCTTTTGACACATTCGAGGTACCGACATCACTACAACTATAAGCCGTCTGAGGTTTCAAAGACAGAGTACCACTCCTTACCGCCTCATTGGTAAGCTTAGTGGTCAAAAGAATCGTGTGTTTCAGGGTTGTAGGTTCAGCAGCAGTCACCATTCCCCGAATCTGGGGAATCAAACCCTTAATGTACTTCTCGATTAAAGCGGCTTCCGTAGGAAACATGTCGGGAAGTAAACAAGTAAGTTCATGAAAACGATCGGTGTAAGCAAGACAGTCAGCACCGATCATTGAGTGATTCCAGAATTCTTCCTGGAGTTTTTGAATTTCAGTAATTGGGCAGTACTCTGATCTAATCAGAGTTTTAAAATCATTCCAGCCCATTGAGTCGACTGTGACTGAACCCAAAGTCCTGGCCTGGGTATTCCACCAGGTCAAAGCAGAGTCTTTCAAAGAACAGGCAACATAAGACACCTTATGCTCCTCCAAACACTGACTGATTTTAAGTTTAGTTTCCATCTCCTCAATCCACCTTATTAGACCAGCCGCTCCTTCTTTGCCCGTAAAAGTAGGAGGGTTACAGGAAGCAAAATATTTATAAGTACATCCCTGTCGTGGTGGATCAGGAACAATGGTAGTTGTACCGGTAGTGGTATGAGTTTCAACGTGACCACCTGTATCATTATGCTCAACATGATCGTGTTCCCCACCAGAACCTGTGGTGATATGTGGTTGGTGTTGTGTCAGAACACCACAAGCAGATAATTGTTCACGCACAATACGAGCTATCATAGCTTCATTTGTTTCAGATCCGCTTGTACCAGCAGGTGGAAGAATGCCTGCTCCAGGGTTCAATGGTGGAGTAGTATTCGTTTCCAAGTTCCCAGGTGGAACTACGTTCACTTCCGGATTAACCCGCGGGTCCGGATTCGATTCAACATTCACAGGTGGAATTTGATTCGGTTCAGGGTTTGTAATGTTCTTAGCAGCTTTCTTAGCTGGTCGACCTCTTTTAGGAGCCATTAATCTGCTCACAAGCAGACAAATTCAGGTCAGTTTAAGAACATTAAAGATATAACCCGTTCTATCACATAAATACAATCCCATTCAGTTACACTGAAAATTTGTATTAAAAGGTGATTATAAAGAATACAGTATAACTACATGAATTCAGTCCAGACATGTTCACATTACACACAGATCACACAATTGTTCGTAGTTATACTTAGTCCTGTTATTTCAAAAACACGTTAGAGTCTTACCCAGCTCTTTGCATTGCAATACATGTTTTTAGAAATATGTTCATACAGAACTAGGACATGTTCTCAGACAAGTTCTCAGTTCATACATTAAGTTCTCATACAGACCATAGATATGTTCTCGTACAGTATGGCTCTCGTACTGTACTTTAGTTACAGACATGTTCACTATTAGATACGTTCACAATTCAGACATGTTCTCGTACAGTATGGCTCTCGTACTGTACTTTAGTTACAGATATATTTGCATACAGTATTGCTCCGTACTGTATTCCAGCAAAATATATATTTTAGTTCGATATATTCGCATACAGTATTGCTCCCGTACTGTATTTCAGCGAAATATATATATTAGTTTGACATGTTCTCATATTAATTCGTTCGCATACGGTTATGTTTTCACACAGAAAAATTAATTATAGTTCACACACAAAGTTCATTGTACAAACAGATATACAAAAACACCCATATATTACAGTACCATAGTTTTATACATACCAAGTTTCGATACAACCAAAAGTCATAATATACCAACCTAACAACATCATACACTACAACTCACAAACTCGGGATCTGTTCATACCAAAATATCCCACTCTCATATCTACTGATCACTCTATATCACATCATATGTACAACAAGATCATAACTGCTCGGTCCCCTGATAAGCCCTCACCGCATAAAATACCATAACCCGTCCAACACCATGGCTATAATGACCAACCCTATAGCCACACATAATAACCTAGCCTCTAAGCTCATGCCCTCTAGCACTCCCATCATCACTCCTCTCATCACTATCACTCGCTGCCAGAATGCAGCTATCATCCCCTGAATCATGGTTCTCCTCATCCTCTCCTCGATCATAGCCCGCCAAGCTTGCGAGCCAGCATCCAGTGCATTCATCTGTTCCATCAACAACAGATGAGATGTGAGTATCTCAAACACAGTGGTACGTGTATCTTCCCCAATAGCACGAGACTCCTGTAACTCTAGTCGAGTCCCCTGAAGATCTAAAGTCACCTGGCGAAGCTGTGCCCTAAACTCCGCCTGCTGTGAGGACTCTCCTACCTCATGTATAGTGTCAGCCTCATCCCTAGGCGCCATCTGACGTCTAATAGGAAGACCTGTCGTCTTGCGAGCTTGACCTTGCAATCGTCTGAGTCCATCCCATGCTGGTGCTCTCGGTGGAGATGGCATAGGTGCTGGTTCAGGTGCTGGTGCTGGTACTGGTGCTGGTGCTGGTGCTGGCGCTTCAGCCTGAGAAGCAGCTGTAGATGACTCCGATGGATCGGAGTCAGACCCTGAACTCGTGCTAGGAGTATCATCTAATCTCAAATAGGGAAATCGCTGATAGATATACTGCTCTGCTTGCTCAGCCATCGCTGTACAATCAAAAGCTCTAATCAGTATCATGAAGTAAATATTAAATAACAATATTTAACATAAACATGAACATGATATGATATGATGCTTCTCCCTATCTTAGAACAACTATTTGTCATTATAGTTATTGAGGTTCTGCTTGAATTAAATCAAACTAGAATGCACACGTGTTGCAAATTTTAGTTATGCTGGCCACTCATAACTGGAATTTGTACCACTTGATTATCCTGGCTTAATTCAAAACAAGTTTTGTTCGTTAAACATGTTCGGTGCTCTCTGTGTAACTATTCGAGCCTATGGTTATAGTCTAGATTTCTAAGTCAACCTAATTCTCTATAACCTGTGGCTCTGATACCACCCTGTCACACCCCCACCCCTCGGCACCTCGTGTCTGGTCTGACGTCACCGAACCGGTTGCGGAAGCATAGTGGTGATGTCTCCGAGGTGAGGGGTGACTTACTTGAACCGATATCACAAGCACACAGATTAACTTAAAATAAATACATTATAAGGTTTCGTGGTTACATTAACAGTACAGCTAAATTTATTATACAATCGGGTTTATTTAATTACAATTGTGAAAAGTGCATCCTCACCGAAGTCACTGTCTACCTGCAAAAAGATTTAAGTTTGAAACGTCAGCACAAAGCTGGTGAGTTCGACAGTTCAATTTAAAATCATATGATATGATAAGCAAGTTCTCAAAAGTTCAGTTCCGGATAACCATGGGACCCGTATCTAGTTCCTTTCGGACGTCTAGTTCAGTTCTCAAGATATTACCCGTCGGTACATATCTTAGTGCCTCATTATCTTAATGTCTATCATACCATTAAGAAGTTCAGGAAACAGATAACAAACATTCACACAAGGGGAGATGCAATCCTCCCAGCGAATGGGGTGTCAACCAATAGTACTATCAATGTTTTCTGTTCGGCCACACATGGGTTCACTAGATACAGTTCAAGAATGAGGACTTTCAGTTCCATGATAGAGTTCAGTCTACATGTAAAATCCCATGAAATCCCACAAAATCACATGAAATCACACAGATATCATTGATACATATCATATGTTCAGACAACAGTTTGCAGAGTTTCCCCGATGTTTATAAAAGATTAAAAATAAAAGGGGTTGTACGAAACTCACCTGATGATAATAGGTAGCAGAGTATCACCAAACTGATAGTACAGAGATGATTCTGCATTTGGTTATCTTTAATAAGTTATTTGTGTTCTAGTTTACTGATTAGATCCTTCTGAACGTTGAATGTCAAAGACATTGCTTAGCAAATCATCAACTCGATATTAATTATATAATTAATTAATTTAATGTCATATCATACAATGTATGATAATGTAGGAACCTACATTGCATTAGATTCCTAACACAAAGTTGATGACACTCTAGATTAATCAGAATAATCTCTGGTTAACCAGATAGTTAATGTTGTTGATTATGATACTGTAACAGTTTCTAGATAATTTAATGGCTTAGGAATGATCAATCCTTGTTATTGATTACCCAAATATCATGAAATATCACAATGTAGTATCATAATAGGTGAAATAACCATGCTTAACATACTAATCTGATTGTTATCATAAACATCAGATAATCGTTCCAATGAGTATGTTAATAATTGTGATTAGTTTGAAACACTTAGATTTAACCTTGCATTTCAAGGATTAACCCAAATAATCACCTACATTGTTATAATCAAATGGATTAAACCATTATAATCATGGGTATGGTTTCATGCAAACCGGGCATTACAACGGATCAAAACAAGGATTTAACCGTTAGAACTTCGTGTTCTTTGTTTATAATCAATCCTAGCCATCATCTAGGCAATAATCAACAATCCTAACTATCTCATTACGTTCAAAATCAAGATCTAATTAATCAAAATCAAACTAGAAGGTTTAAACGGATCATTACCTAAACAGACGGATATCTGCGGTTGAAACTACGATCAGAAATTTTATACACGTTTCCTGGCTTCAAACTTGCGATCTGGTGGCTTCAAGATGGTATTTTGATGGTGAAAATGGGTGTGTTTTCGCCTGGAAGTTAAGCAGAAGCGAGAAGAAGAATAAAATTTAAATCTTGCATGAAATCTGATGAAGTAGATCAGATCATTCCACCGCCACATCCGTCGCGTACCGCGACCAAAAGCCCAAAAAGTCTTCGCGTACCGCGAAGAAATACGGAGATCTCAGATTTCTTTCCTGCATCGCGTACCGCGGAGGATTCTGAATCCCTACATCGCGTACCGCGATGGATCCAATCGACCAACACTTAGTGATTTTTCTTCGTTTTTCGATTTCGGGCAATCCAGGACTCCGTTTTGTGCACGGTTTTCGCCCACGTTCATCATTTCTCGTCTACTATCACTCTGTAACAATTACAAGTATTAGAACAACATGGGTTTCTAGAACGATCAAATGTGCCCACGTCATTGATGACGTAATTCTCGTGTACAACTGTCACACGTAACATTTACGTTATGTTCGTAAAATATCGCGTCAACGCGAAACCGATCAAAAACGAAAGCACGGGAAACCACTCGGGGTATAAAAGCCCTTATTCCCCTCCTACCCTTCATTTATTGTAGAAAAATACACACACTCTCTCTACAATTTTGTTCTTGGTCTTTCTCTTTCTCTCTATAATTCCACACAAAAACCCATAAGCTACCTCATCAAAACCTCTCCAAATCGAGCAAATAAGGTGTCTAAACGTTCATCTCGATGAATGGAAGCTGAAAGTATGATGGATCTGCCCAATCTCAAGCTCAAACGATCAAGAAGCTAGTGAGAAGGTACAAATTTTTAGTGTTTTCACCATTTCAGCATACATGAGCTTATAACCGGGTTTTGGACCTTCAAAACTCATGGAACACAAACGATATGAACATGGAAAGCTCTGGATAATCTTAGTTTGAGTGTTTAAATATTGTGCAACCTATTGAAGATCGAAATTGATTAGTATCTGTCACACCCCGGGCCGGCGTGCCGGATCGAGGACCCGTCGGGCGAAATAGTCCCGAGGCGTGATTGTAATCAGAGTGATCAGATTGTTACATTGCACATGATAATATGAGAAATACTAAAATACATTAAATGACTAAAATAAAATTACAACTGTTTCATAATTTATTTCTAATACAGCTTGACTTGGACATCTGGAAAGAGGACCAGATGTCCCACAAGGTTACTTACACAGACGCAAGTCTTGGATCTTGTATCCGAGCTAACCGGAGAGATTCCATGCAGGATTTGTAGGTTCCTCTAAGGGATCCTATCTTTCTCTCTCTAAATTCATCCTGCTTTCACATGTTTTTCACCTGAGAACAAGTAAAATCTGTCAACACTATGTTGGTGAGTCACATTTGTTTTGAAAATATTAGGTTTTGTATAAGGTTTAGTGAAAATCTTTCCATTCACATAGATTTGAAATATGATGTGTGAATGGTGTTGAAAGCATGAGTGAACTACACAAGTGCGTCGGTCTGACCATCATTACTGACACCATCCCAAGCAACCGAAGGTAGTTTATGTATAGGGCATACGTAGGGTCAAGCTTACCGCCTGCCCAGCCGCCAGCCCACCACTCCTTCGATGATCCACGAGGGTGTCCTTAATGGAAACGGACTTGATCACTTGTGTATCTTCACTCTACTCGACACGAAATATGTTTGTAAAATGAATTTGTGAGAAAGAATCGTATGCTCTGTCTCCTGTATAGGAGACACGTTTTGTTTATTTGAAATCACACAATTTACGCTATTTTCATGTAGTAAAACAATGTTTTCAGTGTACTTGTTTGAAACTCATCCAAGATCATGTCTTGGACATTTGTTTTGTTTGAAAACTCTTATTGTTGTTGTGTGGTCTGTCTGTAATGTTACCTATGTGATCATTTACCAACCCTAACTAATATGATGTGTGATTAGTTCCCCTAGAACTAACCTGAGTTGTTGTTGTTGTGTGCTTGCGTGTAACGTACTAGCCTCAGCACTGGATGTTTGTTAAACCTATGGTACCATCTACGTTACCGTCGGTTGACCCGCGTCAACTAATGGTAAATGACTTTGATGTGTGCTGTTCGAGAATTCCTCAGCAAATTCCCGATGTGTTGTTGTGTGGACGCATGTCTTAGTGAATTACCCTAGACAGATACCGTACAAAATATTATTTGTTTGATGGGGATTCCCATAAAAATGATGGTATTCGATTGTACACTACACAATTCCATGACTCGTGTCCGTTCACCTCTTGGTTGGGCACAAAGCCTCGAACTGTTGTGGTTAACGAACATCTCCTCGATGATTTGTGCTTTGAACCCTCGAAACTGGTTTGTTGCTGTTGATTGATGAAAAGTTAAATGGAGCGACGAACGCCCGGTAAAAGTAATTGAAAAGACACTTATACGTATAACATTCGTATAAGTGGTTGAGGGTTGATCCTTTTATTGAAATCATTTGAAAATAACTCTTATTCATTGATCATTCGAATAAGAGGTTTCATGTTCTCATCCCCAAATGGTTGGAAGGAAGAAAAATTGAAAACAAGGGGGTCTGTGAACTCATATGAGGTCTGTGGTCGTCGATGCACTCACTCGGTATGATCTCTCGGTTTGAATCTTGTGTTAAATATTAGTTAGTTAGGTGTTAGGTAATTATGTGCTCTGTTTCTTGATGTGATTTTGGAAAATGTGTTTTCATTGGTTTTAGTTTGATTAGATTTAAAATCACGTCTAAGGTTCGGTTCTCTCGATACAAACGGTGTGAGATAGAACTTTCAACACTTAGCCATTTTTGGGCTGTTCTTGGTGCTAACGAGTGGTTCGTGCGAATGGCCCTCATTCACATGAACAGAGTGATGCGAATCACATACTCTCTCTCTTGTTACCCGCTCGTACGAATGGGTCTTCATTCGTAGGGTTGTTCCACACAAATGAACCCAATTCGTTCGTGCGGCGGCTCGTTCGTCTGGCAGCTCGTTCATCTGGCAGCTCGTTCGTGTGACTCTTCTTTACGAATGAGGCTTCTCGTTCGCACGAATGAGCCCTTGGTACGGCTTATTCGCCTGTAATTTTACCAAGAACGCCATTCTTGAAATCGGTGGTTGTTTTTGGTGTTTTTATGGTCGAAATTTATGGTAAAACGTTTTGGAGTGTTTTCGAGCTAATACTTACTGTGGAGCTGGTATTTGACCGAAATGAGATGAAAATGGTTGAAATCTTGAAATGGAGGTGTTGAGGTTGAAATACACACAATTTGGACGGTGAAATGGTCCGATTTCATGTGGAAACGGCCGAAAATCGAGTGGGGCGAAAAGGGGGTTCGTTTGGGAGAGTTGAATGAAAAATGGGTTTGAAAAACGTAAGTGTTGCTTTTATAGTTGTGTTGTCACATGAATCAACCGTTCGTACGAATGGCTCCCATTCGTGCGAACGAACTGTGACTACAAAGCTTCATGAAATAGACCGGTTCGTACGAATGAGAGCCCATTCGTACGAACGGTCGTGTGTTTTAAAATTTTGATTGTTTATTAAATCGTTTGGTTGGTTTCATTTATTATTTAAAATTTTTATTATTTTAAGTCGACGTTAAAGACATCACGCTGACATCTGTATGAATCGTCACCCATACAAACGCCGCGTTGTATTTAACTGTTGACATTGTTCGATACTGTAAGGATTTCATTTAGGGTATTCGAATCTATCAATATATCCACATGGAGATCGATACTCCAAATGTCATCTTTTCAGGTTTGTTCATTGTTTTCTCTCACATGTTGTTTCCCTTTTCTTTTGATTCATGTTCATGTGATTAAGTGGATTTTCCTAACTGTTTTAGGAAGACCCGTGTATTTTTGTGGTCATTTATTATTGTTGTCTTTACTCTCGTAACCCTATGTCTTACCATGTGGTTGTGTACACCCTTGGATTTCCGACTCATGGTTGCTCGAATGCCGGTTGTCACAGTCTCCCCCTGTTGAAAGAATTTCATCCCGAAATTTGAATGTGTGTTATCGGGCCCTCAATTTCTTTTTTGAATGTTCTGGAGGACAATCGGTTATGACTTTGAGTCTCCATGTTCTCCCTGTTGTACTAAGGCGTACTGTCGGTTTGTGGTTCGGCAAAGATGTACAGAATGTCCGCTTGAAGTCTTACTGTTCACGATGGTGTAATGTGGTCAACACAATTTTACACAGACAATTCATACACTAAGGATGTTACGATACCATCTATGTCTCTATGTTCTTTGTTGACTGAGTTGATGGCTGTGGCCTGGTAGAAGCAGATGTATAACTTGGATCGGTTATTCTTGATGCTTCCCAGTTGGGCTATGCTTACGAACTTGGTTCGCATAGATTTTGGGGTTTGCTTAGTGAGTTAGTCTAATTTGTTTAGACTTTTTATTGAGGCAGTGTTTCCACTTTACGTTTCCAAAAACGTCTACTTCCTCAGTGTACTTACTGTTGACAATGCAATGTGTTGAACCGTATCCTTTGTACAGTTTTATTGCATTGTTCCAGATGTGGTTACCTATGGTTTCCTTCCTTCAAATCCCCAAGTTCACGGTTTTGCTCCTTGAGTTGTATGAATGTGCTCTCACCTTATAGTTGTGGCTGCTCTAAGGCTTTGGTTTTGTAATTTGTTCTGGTAGAACAAATCATGGATCATCCTCGATTGGGTTTTGGAAATTCTGCCCATTGGCGATGGACTTCTTTCAATTCAGCATGTAATCTCTTTTGGTTCAAGCATTTCACCAAGCATCTTATGTGCATAACTTATAGACATGTTCCTTCAGCATGTTTACTTACTAATCAACCCCAATTCATGGTTTATTAACATCAAAGTTCATAACTTTATGCAATCACACACAATAACTAGTGTTTTGATTGTCTTAAACACTTAATTTGATAAATTAAGCTTAACCACAAACTTGTTCAACTCAAGAACTATAACTAACATCAAAATAGAAGATGATTTCACTTACTAGATATTAGAATCCACCAAAGGTAGTGATTAAGCTCCTTAATTTTGAATATGAACCATGAAATCAACAAGAATCATGAGTTTGAAGGCTAGGTTTTGAGAACTTCTCTTCCCCTCTTCTCTGGGTCGTAGAACACACACACACATGAATTTTCTAGATTATTGACCAAGTCAAGGGTCTTATCCCCCTTATTAACCCACTTTGCCATTTTGGCAAGTTTAGCCCCTCAAACTTTTAATTAGTTAACCACTTAACCAACTTAACCAAGTTAGTTACTAGTTAACCTTAATACCCAAAATGTTATTATATTATTATCACAACATAATTTTTATAAACATAATAACATTTATTTATTAAACATACGTGACCGTTAAAACCGGTCGTTACAAATTCTCCTCTCCTCACAAAGGTTTCATCCCCGAAACTGCTACATATCAAAAAGAAAAGGATAAAACTTCCTCATCTCATCTTCTGATTCCCACGTGGCGTCAGATCCCCTTCTATTCTTCCATTGAACCTTCACCTGATTCAATGACTTGTTTCTTAACTGTTTGACCTTTCTGTCTAATATAGCTACCAACTTTTCCTCATAGTTCAACTTGTCATCAATTTCCAAGTCTTCTAGTGGCACATAAGCCGATTAGTCAGCCAAACATCTCAAATAAGACACGTGGAATGTGTTATGAATTCCACTCAACTTGTCTGGTAGCTCAAGACGATAAGCAGCCTCGCCGATTCGAGCTATAATGTTGAATGGCCCAATGAAACGTGGGCTTAACTTCCCTCGCTTTCTGAAACGTATAATACCTTTCCAAGGAGAGACCTTTAACAATACAAAGTCTCCCACCTGGAACTCGATAGGCCTCCTACGCTTATCAGCATAAGATTTCTGACGGTCTTGTGCCGCCTTCAAATGAGCTTGAATCTGATCTATATGTTCAGTTGTTACTTTAACTACCTTTATATTCGCAAGTTCTCATTGCCTAACTTTCCCCCAACACACAGGAGTACGATATTTCCTCCCATACAACATTTCATATGTAGGCATTCCAAT
Source organism: Mikania micrantha (assembly GCA_009363875.1). Classification (NCBI taxonomy): domain Eukaryota; kingdom Viridiplantae; phylum Streptophyta; class Magnoliopsida; order Asterales; family Asteraceae; genus Mikania; species Mikania micrantha. The sequence continues at coordinate 95,960,858 of CM018691.1, forward strand.
ACTGGAATGATAACTGTTATTGTATGAGAACTCGGGTAAAGGTAGATAATCATCCCAACTACCTCCAAAATCAATTATGCACGCTCGTAACATATCCTCTAACGTTTGAATGGTTCTTTCACTCTGGCCATCAGTCTGAGGATGATACGTCGTGCTTGTCAACAATTTTGTACCTAATTCTTGCTGAAAATTTCTCCAGAAATGAGAAGTAAATCGAGTGTCTCGATAAGAAACAATTGTTACTAGCACACCATGCCTAGACACGACTTCTCTAACATATGTTTCAGCCATTTTTTCATAAGAATAGGATTCGTGAATAGGTAAGAAATGAGCACTCTTTGTCAACCTATCCACGATGACCCATATCGTATCATAACCCTTCCTAGTTTTAGGAAGTTTAGTAATCAAGTCCATCGTGATATGCTCCCATTTCCACAACGGGATTTCCAACGGTTGTAACTTACCATATGGTTTTTTATGCTCAGCTTTTACTTGCATACAAGTCAAACATTTCTCCACATGCTTAACCACATCTCACTTCATACCAGGCCACCAATAGTTTACCCAGAGGTCAGATACATTTTAGTAGCCCCGGGATGAATTGAGTATTTAGACTTGTGTGCTTCCTCTAACAATGCAGACTTAAGTGGACAAGTGGGAGGTATCCTGACCCCACCTAGTCTAAAAACCACGATTGTCTTCATCTAGATTATACGCTTGCCCTTTTATTCTATCTCATTTCTAGTTTTCTTCTTTTAAAGCTTCCTTTTGGGCGTCCTTAATCTGCTCAATTAATCCGGAAGTAATCACAAACTTCATGACTTTCACTTTGATTAGTTCACATTCTTCTTTTCTACTCAAGGCATCTGCCACCACATTTGCTTTACTCGGATGGTAAAGGATTTCACAATCATAATCCTTGAGCAATTCCAGCCATCATCTTTGCCTCATATTCAACTCCTTCTGAGTGAAAAAATATTTCAAACTCTTTTGATCAGTGTAAATTGTACACTATACACCATATAAATAATGCCTCCATATTTTTAAGGCAAATACGACTGCTGCAAGTTGTAAATCATGAATTGGATAATTGATCTCATGGGTTTTCAATTGTCTTGAGGCATAGGCAATTACCTCTCCTCTTTGCATTAAAACACAACCCAGACCAAGATAAGAAGCATCCGAATACACAATGAAATCATTAGGTCCATCCGGTAATGTCAACACCGGTGCATGAGTTAATTTTGTCTTTAACTCATTAAATGCTTTATCTTGATCTTCATCCCAAACAAATTTAGTATTCTTCCTTGTAAGTTTAGTCAAGCGCGATGCAATCTTGGCAAAATCTTGAATAAATCTACGATAATATCCTGCTAGGCTAAGAAAACTTCTGATTTCAGTAGGAGTTTTTGGTGAACTCCACTTTGTCACCGATTGAATTTTAGAAAAATCAACTAAAATGCCATCTGCATTAATCACATGTCCAAGAAATTGGACTTCACATAGCCAGAAGGCACATTTAGAAAATTTAGCATACAATCTCTCCTTACAAAGAATTTCAAGCACCTCACGCAAATGACAAGCGTGATCAGCTTCATTTCTTGAATAGATAAGAATGTCATCTATGAAAAGTATGACAGACCTATCCAACATTCGGCGACACTCCCGGTTCATCAAATCCATAAACGCAGCCGGTGCATTCGTCAACCCAAAAGACATAACCAGAAACTCATAATGACCTTACCGGGTACGAAAAGCCGTTTTGGGAGCATCTTCTTCCCTAACCTTAAGTTGATGATAAGCCGAACGAAGATCGATTTTTGAAAACCAAGAAGCCCCTTGTAACTGATCAAACAAATCATCTATACGAGGAAAAGGATATTTGTTCTTCACCGTCACCTTATTCAATTCTCGATAATCAATACACATTCGTAGACTCCTATCTTTCTTTTTAACAAAAAGGACTGGTGCACCCCACGGTGAGATGCTAGGACGTATAAATCCCTTATCGAGAAGGTCTTGCGGTTGAGTCATCAACTCCTGCAATTCAGATGGTGCCAAACGATATGGAGCTTTAGCTATAGGCTTAGCTCCTGGAACAAGATCAATCCTAAACTCAACACCTCTATCAGAAGGAATTCCTGGTAAATCATCCGGAAACACATCAGGGAAATCTCTAACAATTGGAATATAATCTAACTTCTGCACCACCTTTTCATTATCAATAACATAAGATAAGAAGGATTGACCCCCGTGGTTCATATACTTCATAGATTTCACCAATAAACACAAAACAACACCACCCCTCTTTTCACCCTGAATAGACACCTCATAGCCACTTGGAGCTATTAATTGTATAATTTTATGATCACAAACAATATTGGCTCAATAACTAGATAACCAATCCATCCCTATAACCACATCAAACTCTCCTAATACCATAGGAATTTCGATAGATATCAAATGCTAAGAAACTTTTAGAATCAGCTACCTCCACTTCTAATGGCGCAGGTAGCTTTTCTAAAACGAACGAGGGATGATGCACAAACTTTGCAGATATAAAAGATCTACTAGCTCCAGAGTCAAACAATATGTATGCAGATATTGAGTTAAGGAGGAAAGTACATGTCACCACATTCGATGTGACTTTGGCTCCCTCTGCCGATATCTGAAAGGCTCTTCCTTTTGGTTTTGGTATTTTGAGCTTCTTCCTTGAACTCTGTGTCGCAAACGATCGACCCCCACCACTACTCTGACTTGTTCCCTTCAATTCAGGACATTCATCTCTCCTATGTCCGGGTTTGTAACAGTTATAACATAAGCTTATAGAACTCGTGCACTGAGTAGCAAAATGCCCTGGTTTGCCACATTTATAGCATATTGTGGTTCTTGCACGACATTCACCGGTATGTAGCTTTCCACAATTCGAACAGGGTTTAATAAAACTGGTCTTCTTAGGCGACTTAACAAACTTTGCCTTCTTTGAAGAACCCACTTCAACAACCGCCTTTCTTTTCTCCCCACGACCATCTTGTCTTTTCAACTCCAACTCTCTTTCTCTAGTACAATCTATTAGCTCTATTAAAGTATCACATTTGGAAGGTGTGAGAAATTCCCGATACTTAGAATTCAGCATGGTATGATATCAGTTGATCCACATCCTTTCCGTCTGAAGCAAATCAGGACAAAACCTTGCTTTATCATAGAAAATAGCAGTGATGGTGTCAATACTCTCATCCTTTTGCCTCAAATGTAAAAACTCCTCAGTTATACAATCAATAGCAGCCTGAGGACAAAAGCGTTTCAAGAAGAGTTCTTTGAACTGAGTCCAGTTCAACCCTTTCATACCTTGTGCACCTCTCTCCTTTCGTAACAACTCCAACCAATATTTTGCTCTATCTTTGAATTGATTACCTGCAAACATGACATGATCAGAAGAGTCATAGTGACTGGTCTCAAATGCACTTTCTATATCAGCAATCCACCTCTGACTCATCAAAGGATACACCTCTCCCTTGAACTCCGCTGGCTTACAAGCCATAAAATCTTTATAAGTAACCTTCTTGGAAGGTTGTTGTACCTCAGCCCCAGCTTTGAAATCTGCTAACTCTTCGTGAAGGAAATCTTTTAAGGTGGATTTAATTTCTTCAATATATGTAGGCAAAGCAGCTTCAAGAGCTCTTGCCACTTCCTCTTTTGCCATACGTTGGTTCTCAGTAAGCACTCCCTCCACATGTCCACTCCCACCTGAGGTATGTTCATCAGCCATTAGTGGCTGAAATTGTTTAACTTATATTTTAGTTTTACACACGATAGTATATTCATATAGTTATCACTATATAAAAACTCAAATTCTTAGTGATTCTACAATCACTTTTCATGCAAACTCTTAACACCTTACCTAATTTCAATGGCCTAAATATAAGATGATCTCCATAAGAACTTGCTCATATTATGTTTGCACTAGTAAGTTGGCCAGATGTACTAGTCTATTCATTATATGCCCAATTCCTTACTTCCTTCATTTCATACTCAAGACATTGATTTCGGTTTCACATAATCACATTTCATATGTAATGATTCACAATACATTTAACAATTATAATACAGGATATAGATATGCTAACCTCATACATTCGGCTTCATGATCGAGTCTTTGAATCAAACATTATGTTTTCATATCAAGAGCACAATAGTTTGAGATCAAGTGTTCACAACACACTTGATTCATTCAAACCATTGCTCTAATACCAACTTGTGACACCCAAACTTCTCACACGTTTACACGTGTCCAATTTAGGTCTCAATTTAATTTTAACGCAAACTTTTATCAAAATTTCGCTCGGAAGCGTGAAATTATCATCACATATGTTAAGCACACTTAATTACATGTTTAAAACATTCACATATCAACAAAACATAGTGTGTTTAAGTTACAACCACCAAAATCCAACATAACTAGTAATTCCGCTCCAAAACGTTCCAGATCTGATCGCCCGATGCATATCTATTTTTGACTTGTAAAAATCACATATAAGGTCACAATTAGTTCATATGAACTAAGTAAGTAACCCCCAAATTTCCCAAAACTCATTCTAACACATCCACATACATATCGTATGGATGGTTATCATGTTTAGATCATAATATATCATATTCAAACATCTAATTGCACATAACACACCATTGTGCATTAACTTTCGTGAATGGGTCATTTTCATAAATATGATTATATGATCTATTTCCAACTCCATTACTAGCATCTCTAGTTAATCATCAAATTATGTACACTATTATGACTCATTCAATTACCTACACTTTAGTTGATTTTTATCAATTTAACTCCCCGCTCATCCGGTTATCCACATCTAGTGGTTTATCACACTATCTACCGACTCATTCGGTTATCCACTCTCTAGTGGTTCAATTGATCAATTTCACCGGCTCATCTGGCTATCCACACTCATGTGGTATCATGAACTCATCTACCGGCTCATCCGGCTAATTTTTATGCCATTTATATTACGCATACAAATCAAGCATAACATTCATATTGAAACTAAAAATGCCTTCTCATAGGTCTTTTAACTCAATTAGTTTCGTTAGTCAAGTTATGCACAATCAATATATAAACACCAACAATCAAGTAGACCCTTTCTACTAATTATATGTAATGTTATGGTAAGTTGGGTAACTTAGCTTGTTCAAATAGTTGGTCACCTCCTACAACCTCTTTATCACTTCTATGGCTTATCCCTTGACTTCCACCACAATACCTAGTTGCAATTCACATATATATACAATTAGTTTCAATACACACAACACATATACATATTGATTCAAACTAATTTGAATCTCAATAATCACTATATAGTGTTTAGAAGTCAAGATACTACTTATAATCACATGTTTATGTTAAAAACATTGACTTTCGAATCTCATTTTTGTGCAGCAACTTTTTGAGTTGCTGCTGTAATCAGCATTTTTGACACATTTATAATATGTTTTAGCTCTTTATGTTCAAAGATGGGTTGTAGTAGACTCTTATACCTTTCAAGGTATATAAAATACGCCTCAAACGAATACACGGTTGATTTTATACACAATTTACAAAATCAGACCAACACCTTCATTTTCCTAATTTAGGTTGCTGAATTTTTCCATGTTGCTGCTGTAATTGCCCTTTTAAACCACCTTAAGTTTGTTTTCAGCTTTTCATGTCAAAAGATGGATTATATCCCTTTCAAAGATATTTTCAGCCATATAAGGCTCATTTTCTCATGATTTTTCTATGATTTTATACAGATTTTACAAGAGCAGTGCAGCAGCACAATTTCTTTCAATTCAGCATATAATCTCTTTTGGTTCAAGCATTTCACCAAGCATCTTATGTGCATAATATTTACCTACTAATCAACCCCCATTCATGGTTTATTAACATCAAAGTTCATAACTTTATGCAATCACAGACAATAACTAGTATTTTGATTGTCTTAAACACTTAATTTCATAAATTAAGCTTCACCACAAACTTGTTCAACTCAAGAACTATAACTAACATCAAAATAGAAGATAATTTCACTTACTAGATGTTAGAATCCACCAAAGGTAGTGATTAAGCTCCGTAATTTCGAATAAGAACCATGAAATCAACAAGAATCATGAGTTTGAAGGCTAGGTTTTGAGAACTCCTCTTCCCCTCTTCTCTGGTAGTAGAACACACACACACATGAATTTTCTGGATTCTTGACCAAGTCAAGGCTCTTATCCCCCTTATTAACCCACTTTGCCATTTTGGCAAGTTTAGCCCCTCGAACTTTTAATTAGTTAACCACTTAACCAACTTAACCAAGTTAGTTACTAGTTAACCTTAATACCCAAAATGTTATTATATTATTATCACAATATAATTTTTATAAACATAATAACATTTATTTATTAAACATACGTGCCCGTTAAAACCGGTCGTTACATAAATGGAGCGAAAAACGCCCGGTAAAAGTAATTGAAAAGACACTTATACGTATAACATTCGTATAAGTGGTTGAGGGTTGATCCTTTTATTGAAATCATTTGAAAATAACTCTTATTCGTTGATCAATCGAATAAGAGGTTTCATGTTCTCATCCCCAAATGGTTTGGAAGGAAGAAAATTGAAAACAATGGGGTCTGTGAACTCACCTGAGGTCTTGGGTCGTCGATGCACTCACTCGGTATGATCTCTCGATTTGAATCATGTGTTAAATATTAGTTAGTTAGGTGTTAGGTGATTATGTGCTCTGTTTCTTGATGTGATTTTGGAAAATGTGTTTTCATTGGTTTTAGTTTGATTAGATTTAAAATCACGTCTAAGGTTCGGTTCTCTCGATACAAATGGTGTGAGATAGAACTTTCAACACTTAGCCGTTTTTGGGCTGTTCTTGGTGCTAACGAGTGGTTCGTGCGAATGGCCTTCATTCACATGAACAGAGTGATGTGAATCGCATACTCTCTCTCTTGTTGCACGCTCGTGCGAATGGGTCTTCATTCGTAGGGTTGTTCCACACAAATGAACCCAATTCGTTCGTGTGGTGGCTCATTCGTCTGGCAGCTTGTTCGTGTGACTCTTCTTTACGAATGAGGCTTCTCGTTCGCACGAATGAGCCCTTGGTACGGCTCATTCGCCTGCAAGTTTACCAAGAACGTCATTTGTGTTTTTATGGTCGAAATTGATGGTAAAACGTTTTGGAGTGTTTTGGTTCTAATACATACTGTAGAGCTCGTATTTGATCGAAATGAGATGAAAATGGTTGAAATCTTAAAATGGAGGTGTTGAGGTTGAAATACACACGATTTGGACGGTGAAATGGTTCTATTTCGTGTGGAAACGGCCGAAAATTGAGTGGGGCGAAAAGGGGGTTCGTTTGGGAGAGTTGAGTGAAAAATGGGTTTGAAAAACGTAGGTGTTGCTTTTATAGTTGTGCTGTCGCACGAATCAGCCGTTCGTACGAAAGGCTCCCATTCGTGCGAACAAACTGTGGCTACAAAGCTTCACGAAATAGACCGGTTCGTACGAATGAGAGCCCATTGAACGCCAATTCGTACGAACAGTCGTGTGTTTTAAAATTTTGATTGTGTATTAAATCGTTTTGGTGGGATTTATTTATTATTTAAAATTGTTATTAGTTTACGTCGACGTTAAAGACATCACACTGACATCTGTATAAATCGTCACCCATACAAATGTTGCGTTGTATTTAACTGCTGACATTGTTTGATGCTGTAAGGATTTCATTTAGGGTATTCGAATCTAACAATATATCCAAATGGATCGTCACCCATGTCGATATCTCATTGGATCGACTCTCCAAATATCATCTTTTCAGGTTTGTTCATTGTTTTCTCTCACAGGTTGTTTCTCTTTTCTTCTGATTCATGTTCATGTGATTAAGTGGATTTTCCTAACTGTTTTGGGAAGACCCGTTTATTTTTGTGGTCAATTATTATTGTTGTCTTTACTCTCGTAACCCTATGTCTTACCCTGTGATTGTGTACACCCTTGGATTTCCGACTCATGGTTGCTCGAATGCCGGTTGTCACAGTATCGATGGATAAGTTCTGGGCAGAAATTAGTATCGATTGTTGAAGCCGAAACCATGTTCATTCATCGAACCTGACAAGTTCAAAGATCTTTTTGGCAGTCGATATTGATAAATTTGGAGTCTCCAAGGATCTAGATTAGAGGCTCATTGACACTAATAGGTTCGAAGCCCAGCTCGTCGAGATTAAACCTCCCATCGATACTAATAGTATCTATTGGCATCATACAACCGGTTACACTCTTGAACAATATTATGAACTTCGATAAGCAGTTAGACAACTTCAGACCTTGAGGGCATTTATGGTTAAGTAATCTAAGCGGTTAATGTAGGACCTTGGAAACCACTCGGTTCCTTGCGGATTCTGCTCGGCAGGCCCTCGAATAGTGCGGAATCTGTCATACCCCGAGCGGGCGGGCTGGATCAACTTTCCCGTCTGGCGGAAGGTTCTCGGGGCGCGATATCGTTTGATAATCGAAATGATCAGATTGTTTGCATAGCACATGATTTATAATTGAGAAATTCTAACATGACAATGATATAGAATTACAAAGTTAAATTACAATGTATGTTCATAATTTAACCAAGTAAATCTATCCAAAAGAATTAATGAGTTTCTATCTTGTAACTGTAGAAGATCTACAAAAGATGATCCATTTTTTTTTCATTTCAAAAGTATGCATGACACAAAATGTAGCTAGGTCTTCTAAAAGTCCACTAGCTATGTCCCTGAATGTCTGGTGACTAAACCTGTTCGTCACCTGAGAAAACATGCATTCAAACAAAGTCAACACTAGGTTGGTGAGTTCATAAGTTTGATAATTGAAAACATTGATTTGTTCACATACACAGTCACAATGTCTTACATGATACTTGTAAGTGTTTGATTCATCTGTTCACACAATGGCCTCTCCATACTTGTATTTACAAGTAGTAGTATACAATCCTATTAGCTATGCTTATATATAGGGTATATGTAGGGGAATAAGCCCCAGCCAACATCCCACCACATACCTAATAGAACTCAACACCACTTGCAATACAACTATAGATACCCATTTTCGTCTCACATGTTCATCCCGTTTGTTATTCACCCATCCGTTGTGTTCATCACCCAGTGTTATATGTAGAATAATATAATAAGAGGGGTTTAGTTATCAAACCGAAGTATTGATAAACCCTCAATGTGTTAACGAAATTAGATTAATTTAATCTGATCCTTATTATTATTCTCTCGCTTGTGGGGTTAACTATTGATCACTTTTAATAATAAGAGTGTTAGTTAACCAATTGATATCTTGATCTTAACTTGAAGTGCATAGAACCTAAAAGGAATCCATTTCAATCCTCACGTAATTAGATTACAATGCATTCCATTTACCTCTCCCACTTTGTATTCCCAGAGGCCTCATCGAAACTATTACCAGTAATATGACATGAGAGAAAATAAATTCTTCAGTCTACTAGTCAATAGGAATCGATGGATTAGTTACAATTATTACTACAGATTAATATCACCATGTGTCGCTTACCAGACCCTGACCGTTCGTCGCCCTGTCACCGGTCATACGTTACCGGCCAATGATCAGTACGATCAACATACCAGCCCTACGAGCTGGAGGTTTGTCAAACCTATGGTACCACTATGCTATCGTCGGTATAGTCATGTCAAACAAACTGGTGAGCGATTTGTGTGAGGGACTTACAATGATCAACTTCCATACAGGGCACATGATTGTCGTGATGTAATACAGACAGTTCTATAGTAATCAACTGTTGTTGTGTTCACCAGTGTTATTTGTTCTCAATGTTGTGTGTTCTCGTTGTTGTTAACAAAGTTATATAAGATCTTGTCTTATTATACGATGTTAGTTGTTGTGTGAATGATGTTGTTATCATGAAGGTACATTATCATGATTATCATTCTTGTTGTTCCATATGTTCACCATGTTGCCACTACAGTATTGTAAGAACTAGTCTTACTACACTTAGTCGACTCAGGTGGTGGATGATCTTTGTTTCATGTTGTCTCATGATCTTCACCGAGTTGTAAGCATAGTGTTATAAGAAATTGTCTTATTACACTTAGCTAACTCTGGTGGTAAATGATATTATGAAGATATATTATCTTCATATCATTCATGTTTGTTCTTGTTGTTGTCAACATGTTCACCTGTGATAATCTCATTGTTTGTTCTTGTAAGAATAATTAAATTTTATAAGATAGAATCTTACAACTACATTATTCTATTGTGTTGATGTTTCATGAAGCTACGTTATCATGTTTTATCTTAGTTGTCTCAGTCGTGTTATGATCATACAAGCACGCATACAATGATAAGCGATAATAAGTCAATCAATATTATCTAAATCAGAGTATAAATGATATGTAGTACTAAAACTTTTAAATAAATAAAAGATTTAGCACGTTTCTCGGCCCTGAGAGTTTAAAATCAGTTAAGATTAGAAAAAGGGGCGTATGAACTGACCTTGTTGTTGATGTGGTTGACTATGTATAAACTAGAAATGCACGCGCTCTTTGTTGTTCTTGATGTCGTTTTTCCCGATCCTGTATTGATTTCATGTTGTTTGTAACTTTTAAGTATGAGTTGTATGTACTTGAGTGTGTGTATGTGTTAGCCCTAGAATTGGCTAACACCCGTAAGTCTCGGTAATCATTCGGCCCTTGTTCAATTGTCATATGTTTTACTAACATTTAACTATTTTAAGTTAATCTTAGTACTTAGTGTTAATGATCTTATGTTTCACTTTCCTTAGCTTATTCTTGAAATTCCAAAACTTTCACATGATATGTTATTTACTTGTATTGCTTGGATCTTTGTAACCCATCCTAAGAAGTACTTAGGTTTATGGTTTAACACTTGACATGTTATCTTTGTTGGATTTGAATTGGTTGTTACTTAGTTAGCCATAAATTAAGCAACAATCCTTGTAAACCTTAGTGGTTTAGGTTTGGTTAATTACACTTAATCAACCCCATCACCACCTTTGTAATAAAAATAAGTTCATAATCCCATGCATATTTCCTTAAGATTGATTTCAATTGTGTATCTTCCATATTATTAATGTGGGCCGAATAGATGGTCATGAAATGTAGGCCAATTGAATCACATGGGATAAGCCAGTAGTGTGGGCCGAAGGTACATGCTTAGACCAAATGAGATTTCCTTTGTCTCGGTCGAATATTAAACCAGGTGGACGAATGGAGCATGGGCCGAGTGAATGAACTTTGACAGAATGATGTTGATGGTCGAATGGGTAGGGGCGAATGGCTCATGCTCGACCGAATAAGTCTCATACTCCGGTGGGGACCGAAGGGGGCTGGTTCAGCAATTGATTGATTCGGCAGGCCCAGCCATTCGGCTGGCCTGCGTGGGTTCATTCAGCCAACCAGAAAACCGAAATCTCATCTTCACCCAATCGATTCCTAGCCTCCCACAGGTGTTTACCAAAGTTCCTATGGTGTGTCTTGTGTAGAGTTTGTGGTGGCTAAGGTGCTTCAAGCTGGTTAAGGTTAAGGGTTCGTTTAAGGGTTTAAAACCCTAATTTTCGCAACTTTGGCAGCTAAATACCTTGATTTTCAGTGATTTTCTCCTCAGATCATTTGTACTTTCAGGTAGAGGGGATCAAGAGCTTCATTTAGGCTAAAAGATGGAGTGATTTGGTGGAGTATTGAGTGAGATATGTAGATTTGAAGCTTGAAAATGGTGGAGAGAGAGAGAGAGAATTCGGGAATGGGTGTTTAGAGAGAGAGAGTGAGAGTGATAAATGAAAAAGATGAGCTCATTTAGGGTATTTATACCCTGAGTGAGTTCGGGTTCGTTTCGTTTCGTTTGCTCGGTTCTCGTTTTCGTCGTGTATCCGGGACGTAACGCGCGTGTTTGCGGATTTTAAATAAAATAAGTTTTCTCATTCATTTTAAGGATGTAATTCCTAATAAATGTTTTATATTGATTTCCTTTAAATTATTATCGTTCGAATCGTTTATCGATTTCGTCAGATCGCGTCACCTTCGCGCATATTCGTTTGAATCGTCACCCGAACGAACACGACGAAGGTTTCACTTTCTGACTTTTGTTTTCTACTTTCCAGTCATCATTTCAGAATGCTAAACTCACAGATATGTTTGTGTGAAGCGTCACCCACGCAAACACACTGTCAGTTTGTTATTCTAAAATGACACTGCAATTATGTTTTGAATTGTGTTTCCTCACTGACGGACTCCACTAAACTTCCTGTTTTCACATTGTTTTCCTTGGTTTTACATGGTTTTCATACTGAGTTATCGGCCATCTGATTCATGTCATCTGTGGATATCAGATCGCAACCGATATGTTCTTGTCATTTGTTCGTACACTATTGCTTCTCTTGAGTTGTTGTATTAACTGTACTTAGGTTTTCACCAAAATACGAACAACTGTTGTTTATCGTGAGTTGTTGTACTTACAGTATTTAAGTTTTCACTTAAACACGTATAACTGTTGCTTGTTATCTGAGTTTTGTTGTTACACACATTGTTCATACATTGTATTTACACACAGTAAATAGTGAAAGTACACATACCGTACGGACTTACCGGACGATCAGGTACTGGATGTCACAGAATCCTGTTCGTAGGTTTTCCAATCGAAATCACCAAGCCCCGTGGCAATCCGATGATGCGGAGTTAACATTTTGATCTAAATCGAACACCACAAGGATGAGAAACGAACTTGGAGAAGGGGTAGCAGCTCAAAACCGTAGATATGTGACAGGGAATGTTCAAGGGTCAGAAAAGTGTTAAAAACATTCTGTTTGCAGGGGTATATATACGTTGATCTCATTCGGTCGAATGAGTGGTGCAAAAGACTCATCCATGTGGATGACTCAGCCGAATGAGCTAGTCGCCTGAATGAGTCATGCGAGTGACTCATTCGTTCGCTTCAGTCATTCGCTAGTCGTTCATTCGTCCGAATGAACTCATTCGTAGGAAACATTCGAACGAATGGGTCTTTATGATAAGTAAAGCCAAAGTCAAACACAGTCAAATATATTAAACTTGAATAAACATAAACGAACCGTACAAAATAGTCGATTTCATTACTGATATAAACTTTATACAATCAAAATCAGACAATACATAGAACTAGGGACATAACATGCATCAACAGTTAAGTATCGATGGGTATCCACTTGTGATGCAACCTCAACTTTCAAACCATGTTGTCATCCTAATGGACCATTGTCAACCTTTAAACCTTCGCTACCAATTAGGGAGAGGTTATCCATGGAAAATGGGCTTATGGTTACAAAGTATTTAAGCTAGAAGGTCGAGGGACGAGTTGCAAGTCCACATCGATACTGCTAATATCGATTGGTTAGATTTGAGTCGGTGACCGTAGATCTTATAGCCTCAATGCCCCATTACTTGGCCTAACACCATCGATATCATTAACTTAGTAACATCTAAAAAACAAAACTATGAGACAACTAGAGTTCATTCTAAATCAAGTACCAAAACAAACCAAGGAATTCATGAACTTGAAATGAGACAGGAGAACTCTCATTTGACTCTAAGTAATATATACTTAGACATGTATCCAAATTGAACTTATTTTAACTTAAACATTATGTCTGCTAACCATAATCAAAGTCAATTTTGTACAAACGATGCAATATTCATAGAAACAAAAGCTCTTATTTTATTTACAAACTTAATTTAGGTTATAACTTAGAGTTTTAAACATGAAAATAATTATGGTTCTAACAATTTTACAAGACATATTTCATGAGTATTAAAGCTAAGTTTAAGTTGGATAGTATGGTCATAGGGTCATAATGGGTGCAAGAACAAAAGTAACATAAATCTTACTTTACAAAAACACCTAGAATCATACATATTAATCATTGATATACATAACAAACTAACACAGGGACTTGAACATAACCAAAGTACAACAACAAGTGAGAGTCTTTGATAGCTAGTCATAGTTCATTTCACACTCAACCAAGGTGAGAACATAGCCCCTATTTAACTGTTTTACAACTGTTTTGGGGTGGAACATGTGATCAAACGTTTTCCTTATACAATCTTATTAAGTAAGTATTATTAAACTCTTTCACAGTATTAGGTTTTATAAACTAATAAACTTGTAAACTTTGGAATTTCAAAGGAAACATCTTTAGTTCAATCTTTGTACTCAAACAAGGTATTCAACCATGGTTTTCAAACAAGGTATTCAACCACTGTTTTCAATCAAGGTATTCAATCATGGTATTCAATCAAGGTATTCAACCATTATATTCAATAAGGAAATGATTGCTCAAACATATTATATCATTTCAATATTTTAATGGTATTGATTTCATAACATGTAGTCGTGGTGTTCATTGTTGTAAACAAACTTAGAGACATCGAGATACATTCGTTCATTCATTCGTTCTTGATCATAATCTTTATAACGTTAGTACTGGGTGATCACTATAAGGGAAAGCGGGACACATTTGGTTACGCCAAGGCTGCAGTTAGCGTTTTAAATTTGTTTTAGAAACTAACTACAGATTGGATGCTTTACATAAATATGGTTTTCTGCTAATTAAGTTTACCAGTATAGGTCATATTGGCCGTGTTTATTTCAACACGGAGTTGTTGTTGAATAAATTCAACGGCATGGGCCATGTTGAATTTTGGGCTGAATACCGATCTAACTCCAAATGTAATTTGGGACTTGATCTTAAGTTGGCATATTTTAGTGGACAGTCGTAGACTGACCGCTTTCATTCTTTTACTTGATGTTAGTTTGTGTTACAATTTTCCATGATACATGTATACTATGCTTTATTCATGTTTTTCAAAACGTCATATTTATAATTTCACTTACTAAACCTATTGTTCTCACCAACTACTTTTAGTTGACAGTTACTTTTCACATGTTTCAGGTAATCAGTGATAGAACATTTCAAGGGCAACTAAGGCGACCTAGTTAAGATAGAACAAGATCAAGAAACAAGTTAGGATGGAATAGAAACCCACTAAATCCTTGTTGTTTAGTTATCTTGTTTGTTCTTATTTTGTAAAAAATATTTTTGAGGTCAGTTAGTTGTCATTCTTTTGGTATATAGTTAGAAAGCTTGTAATCAAACCATGTTTAGCATTATGAAACTTAGTAAACATTGTGGTTGTTCTTTCAATACTTGTGCATGATTCAACCATCGATAGTCACTACGCCGTGGATTCCGCACACGGCGCAGAGGTGTGACATTTATTCATATTGTTGGAGTGACTTCAACATATGATACATTTTTTATTGCATATGCGTTTATAATAAAAGAACGAGAGGGTAATTATTTGTGGTGTTACAAAAGGGCTAAAGAGATGTTGAACAAGTGTATGGAGTCACACATAATAATTACATAAATAGATCTTACACTAATGAATGTGTGTAATATAGCATTTTAAAACGCATTCATGAGTTTTCGCAGGTGACACATAAGCGAAAACATCTCAAAACATTAGAATACAGGTTTTTCTGATAGCGTCTTCTTCATAGGATATTTATCAATATAGTTACAACAAACTCTTTGAACAATTAGTAAAATATAAACGATGATATAAGTTTTTCTACACACATTCAAACAAGCATACGTACATACATACACACACACATACATACATACATACATACATACATCCATACATACATAAATACATTAATATTGTGATTATATTTTTGTTTTAAGACATTTTGAATTATTTGACGCAAAAGTATTTAGTCCGAAAATAAAAAAAAAATAATTGAAAAAAAGAAAAAAAATGATAGTATTATATTGGACCTATAAAAATCGTAACTTTGGTCAACATACTCCAACATATCAAAAGTTTGCACACGAACTTGAAAAGATACCTAACGACATCTAACAGCTAGCTGAATACACTTGTTGGGTTTCTTGATAAATTTCTAAACTCCCAGGAGGTAAACATACATTACGGTTTCTAAACACATGATTGGTCACAATATACCATTGTTAGATCACCTTCGATGTACGCACAAAACCCTTGATTTGGAAGTTGTTGAGAAAGGCAAGCTACAAGTTTTGCGTATAGGAACACAGATGTGTAATTGTCACCTTTTCACAAAGTGTGGTTTGTCATGTGATTGTCGATTGAAAAAGTATGAAAACAAAGGTCACAACAGTAAGCCTACTTCCTATCGAATTTATAAGTTTTTAATTGAAAATTGTTAACTATCTATTATGACACAAATAACAAAATTCCACTTGTTGTCGTGGATATCTTTTTGTCACACCCCCAAATTCCCACTCGTGGCGTATGTCCACGTGGATGTGACGTGTCCAGAATCACAGCTCAAGGCCATATAGAACACCTCTATATGCGTTTACAAATCCAAAGTTTGACGCATACACTCATAAAATAGTTTGCAGCGGAATAAAAGTTATCACATCATATTGCAGCGGAAATCAAATGTTTGACAAAATGCAGCGGGATTGTAAATAGTTTAACACAACATTGTTTAACAGAATATAAGATAAATTGTTTTTGAAAAGTTGTGACAGAATGCATGTTAGTCCCTAATTCTCGTCCTTAAGATGTGCATTCCTGTCCTAATGCTAGCCTTGCTAGTTACCTGAGAATACAAGTTAGAAAAAATGTCAACACGATGGTTGGTGAGTTCACAGGTTTTGATATATATATAGTAAGAAAGTGTGTCATGCTGTTTATCAAATGTTAGTACCGAGCCCTAGGCCCAAAGTGTCAGTGCGTCACTACCGAACTAGACTTGTTTGTCCTTGCCTCCGCTATGCCTCGTATGCATAGCAAGTTAGGTCAGAGTTTGCACGGGTTATGACATCAAGTCAACATAGTGCCCCGTGGGGTTAGTCATTCCCTAATGGATCCATCCAAATCTACCACGTTGTTCGTACATTAACGGTAAGACTTTGTGAGGGCTTAATACGAGTTCAACACTTAATGTTTGTCCAATAAACCAGCATACACCAAATATGTTTGTACAGTAATAAATGTTTGACTCGATGTAACTAGTATTCTCCCCCTATTTAAAAGCGTTTGAAAAAGAGTAAAGAGGGGCCGTAAACTCACCTTAGTAATGTGAATGAAAGTACGCGTAAGCTCCTGTGTAGACTGCGCGTCGGTCACCGGCAACCTATATCGTATACCGCACGTGAGTTCGTATAAGTGACCGTGCTAGTGTTCGTGTTAGTGCTCGTGTTTGTGCCCAACAACCCTTGGTTGTTCATGTTTGTCCGTGTCGGTCCACAATGACCGTGTTTGCTCGTGTTGGTCCACATTGACCGTGTTTGACTGTGTCGGTCCACAATGACCGTGTTTGACCGTGTTTGACCAAGTTTGCCCAGAGTTGACCGTGTCAAGTCAACGACCCGTTGGTGAACCGTGTGACGGTTTGTGAATCGTGTAGCAATCGTGTAAGTGCTCGTCGTGTGCAAAACACGCAAGTCGTGTCTATGGACAACTTACTATTTATAGTAAGTTTCCATTTTTGAAAAGTTCACAAAGCATATCGGTTTTAAAGTTCTAGCATGCTCGTTTGTCCTACGTGATCATGTTAACACATAACACATCATCATACAAGGTCATATAAGTCGTTTATAACATGTTAGCATACAAAAGTTTCCTAAAATGGAAAGTTTCCATTTTTAGCATACGTGACATCGGAAACCATCTAACTTAGCATCTAATCATCATGTTATCGCATAATAAATCATTTAGCATGCTCAAATTATTCAACATGTTGACAAATCGGTTTTTGTATCAATAAAGTTACTAAATATAGTAACTTTCTAGTTTTGCATGGAAATGACCATTTTAACATTTCTAACTTATCCTTATGCCACAAATCATCCTAATGATCAATTTAACATCGTTTAAACATGTCAACATAACTCAAATTTCCATCTATCAACATCTTGACCCAAAAAGTTACTAAAAATAGTAATAACGCTAAATATGACCATAAACATCATCAAAATCACATTCCAAGTATTTCAATCATCATATTATCATCCTAAGAGCAATTCCAAATACATGCATGTTCACCATTTCATCCATAACAATGTTTTGACAATAAAAAGTTTCTAATAATAGAAAGATTCATAAAACTCATAGTTTTAACCATTCTAACATCATCTAAACATGAAATCATCCTCCAATATCATCAAGAAACATATCTATATACTGAAAATCATTCCACATGCCATGGATAATACATGCATGTGGGTTTTTCACCATTATAAGACTAAATCATGATTTCCACATTTACACAACAACATGGATCATCATAAATCACCATCTAAACATCATGGATCATCAAGAAACACATCTAAACTAACAAACCCAGAAGAGAAATTCGTGCATGTGCTTTATATATGCATGCATGTGGGTATAAGGTCTTGCATGTGGGTGTAATGGTGGTTTTAAGCCACAAGAAGTGTAGAGACTACCTTCTAAGACTCCAAGAAGTACAGAGA
The DNA here is from genome assembly GCA_009363875.1 of Mikania micrantha. NCBI lineage: Eukaryota > Viridiplantae > Streptophyta > Magnoliopsida > Asterales > Asteraceae > Mikania > Mikania micrantha. The sequence goes on from CM018691.1 coordinate 95,979,460, forward strand.
TGGTGATGAACAACTTGTGGGTTTCTTGGACAGCAGGTTCGCGCAGGGATGTAGAGGTGGTGATGGTGTCGAGCTTCCAAAGTCGTTCTTCAAGCTCCCAATCTTCACCTCAAGCTTTCACAAGCTTGATAATGGCTTTTAGCAGAGTAAAAATGGTGTTTTCTGGTGAGGAAGACGACTTTGAGGGGTCTAGAGCTCGAGAAGGTAAAATAGGGTGGCTTGAAATGATTTTTCTTGGATTTATAAAGATTTTCTGCGAACTGGGCATTGTCGCGTAGCGCGACACGTATAAGGGAATCTCTCGCGTAGCGCGAGGGAACGCGTACCGCGACAGGTTCCTTGTGGGCCGTCGCGTAGCACGACACATACACTGAAGAGCCCAATAGGCCCATTTTCATTAGTTTGATCCGTTCGTTGCCGTTTTCACGCTTACGGACTATCATTTGGCCTCGTTTGAACTTCCAAGTTCAAAGTGGGAGTGTTTCGTGTAGTTTCGAGTGTTGTGCTACACAATGTGCTTGACGTTCACCAACGTTCGTGTGTTTTGACACGTGTGTGCTGTTTGCCGATAATTCATCGAATTATCCTGTCGTGTCTCAATGTTCGTACTGTCGTGCCACGTGTCACACTAAATTAAACTAATTCTAGTGCCACGTGTACATAAGACATTTAAATAAACATTTAAATAAATGAGAAGCTGACCTGGAAATTACGGGGTGTCACACTTTTGGACGAAACTTGATATATGACCGCTATATTTAAATGATAAAGAAATTGATGTTTGAAAAACAGCTCCATCTTGTGAAAAAAATAATAATGACACAACCAACTTTAGTGAAAAAAATATGAAGAAGAAGATCTTGTTGACGGCTTATTCTCAGAAAAGTGACAAGAAACCGCCTGTAGCTCAAACACATGTACATCGACGTCCAAGTTTAAAGGTGTAACTGTGACAATTCGACTTTTCGGATTAACTTTGTTAACTGAAGAGAGTGAGATCACAGGCCCAACAGGATAAATTAGGCCCAAGGAAGTCTATGAAGGCCCACTGAAGCCCAGATAGGCCCACTAAGGCCAAAGAAGGCCCAAAGTAGGCCCATTGAGATCTAGGAAGCCCAATTATAAATGCAAGGCCCAATAAGGCCCAGTAAGGCCAATGAAGGCCAAAGTAGGCCCAAGGAAGGCCCGGTGAGGCCCAATTGTATTTAAGAAGCCCAAAAGGATTAAATTAGCCCAACAATATTCTAAGTAATTCAATTAGTAACAATTAGGGATTTTAGACTTAACTTTGTTAATCGAAATGATATGTTGTCGATCCGGAATAATCTATAATAGTTAGGAATTAAGAAAAATCAGTTCCTAAGTGTTAAATTGTGGAAGATTAAACTTATGATTGATTTTAGTATCAATTTTGACTCCTAAAAGTCAAAATTCGTCCATGTATACAAGAGGGAGTTATGAATTTCAATGGAATATGAAGTAATGGTCGAATTAATGGTACTTAAAACACCTAATGATGATAATAACCGGTTATCATCAGTTATTACAATCATTATGGTCGGATTAAATCCAAATGATGATCTAGTTTATTAGAACCGTTACATGCAATTGCAATTCATATAATTCGACAGAAACCCAAGCAATTGAGTTTTCAGAAACATTTTTCGGTGCCTTTAGACTCTTTAACATCAATCAATTTGATCTAAGAAGCTACGGATCGAAGAAACCCATCGGAGGTCGACCGAAACTCCACCACAATTCGAAGTGCATCAATTCGATATCAAATAAAGTAAGTAATCACTACAACTCATTCTAATATGGCCGACTAAGGATACGCATATCATAATTTCAGTTTATAATAAAGGATTAATCGATTTTGATAGTTAGGGTTTAAACAAGAAACGGTTTTGGGGGTTTCTGTGGAACTGAGTTCGATAATCAAATTAAATGTTATAGATAGCTTCAGAAGGGATCGATTAAGGTTAAACCCAAGTTGATTGTGACTGATAACAACGAATTGGTAGATTTCGATTCTAGGGTTCTTAGTGGGAAAAACGGTTTGGGGATTTCATAGCAAACGAGTTGGAAAATCAAACTAATTATTATGGTTAGTCTCAGATACTTCCGATTAAGCTTAAGCATGTATTAATTTGGGATTCTAGTATCAGATTTTAGGATTTCGATAGTTAGGGTTCTTGGAATCAAAAGATTTGGGGGTTTTGAGTTAAAACGAAGGTAATGTCCAAATTAATCGACCAGATAGCTTCGAATTTTCTGTTACAACAAAAGCCTATGGTTCTAGGATCAATGGAATTCGAATTGGGGATCAATCGGGATGAAATTGCTTCGGCTATGATATCAAAGGGTATTTGGTTTGAAGGTGTGCTTAAAACAATTTAGTTTTGAATTCTGATGCGATACCCTAGCGGGCGAGACTGGTAGTGCATGTGTGTATCGAGTAGGAGGTCGCGGGTTCGAGCCATGGGGTGGCCGGTTTTTGGAAAAAAAATACCATTTTTGGTATTTTTGAAATAACTTTCTCATACGAACTCCGTTTTAACCCGTTCGAGTTGCGTTGGAATCGTAACGAAAATACGAACGCATTAGAATAATAAAATTTATATTTTAAACCGAAAATGAAATCGCGTATAATTACGTTGGTTTAAATAAATAATGATGTGATTTATTTAAACGATTTCTAAGTCACGCGTACATACGTATGCATATCTTTAACACTCTAACATACGTATGTTGACACGTATGTGATGTCGAGCACAAAACGACATTCCGAATAACTTTAAGTTATTGTTTAAACACAGATTCTTCGTAGGAGGATTTCTTACACGAGCTTTTAGTGTGTGATCATTCTGCTAAAAACAAAGGTGCGTACACGGCCCCTTTCTTATTTTAAACTGTTTTGGGGGAGAAAACATGTGCAACAAACTCTTTTTAGATACATATCACTTGCATGAGTTAGCTGTTTACATTATGTGACAACATAGCATTTAAAAGTCCTTACACACTTCGAACCGTTTAGTTTGCCGTAGCGCAAAGCGTGGTAGTTGGAAATAGATCTATTTGGTTTGACAAACCTCACCTGGTAGATGGGATCTACGCAGGTGTTTGACTGACCAAACACAATTTTACTATTGTTTTGATAGACAATAGTGGCAAGGCGAAAACATGCTATAGCATGGCAATCCGTCAGCTTCGGTGTCGAACACTTATGTAAATAGTTTATATGACTAGCTATCATGACTGTGCATGTGTGATTATGTTATCTACAACTTATTATTCAAACTGCTGTTTTGAACACTGTGATTATTTAAAACCTGTGTTATGCACCAACCTTTGTGTTGACTTGATTTACATGTTTTCTCAGGACGCTAAGGCGCGCGTTAAAGCAGGCATGGACTAGGAGATAGAGTCTCATGCATTTTAAACATTTTGAATATTTGAATTTGAACATTTAAGTATTTTGTTTTGTAATGTTTACTTTACAATTGTTATTGGTTTTAAACGCTTCCACAACTTTTGTAAACTCTGATGTTATATTTAAAGACCAAAGTATGTTTTGAAATTCATATAGAGGTCTTCGCTATGTCTAATGATCTGAGATCCTGGTTTGTCACGTTCCCAAACGGTATGATTCCGTTAGTTGAAAATTGGGGGTGTGAAACCAACTCAGAAATATTTTTGTTTGAATAAAAATATTTTATTTGAATAAAAATGCTATTTAACTTGAATTATAAATAAATCAATATATTTTTAAATATATAAAATTTCAGAAAAATACTATTATTTCTAGAATAATTATATATAACAGTAAATATTTTTACAGATTTATTTTATCAAATAGAATTTTTTTTTAAATTAAAACCTTATATTAAAACATATAAATACAATACAACTTTGTCGTTTTTCTCAATTTAACAACTTAACTTTGATTCTCCAAATTCATTAGAGCATAGATCTTGAACTTAGAATGAATTTTATAGTTACTTAGAACTTGTTGAACTTAGAACATTTTGAACTTATAACTATAGGTTTGTTGTAAGGATTCGTTTTTTGGTATTTTTGAAATAACTTTCTCATACGAACTCCGTTTTAACCCGTTCGAGTTGCGTTGGAATCGTAACGAAAATACGAACGCATTAGAATAATAAAATTTATATTTTAAACCGAAAATGAAATCGCGTATAATTACGTTGGTTTAAATAAATAATGATGTGATTTATTTAAACGATTTCTAAGTCACGCGTACATACGTATGCATATCTTTACACTCTAACATACGTATGTTGACACGTATGTGATGTCGAGCACAAAACGACATTCCGAATAACTTTAAGTTATTGTTTAAACACAGATTCTTCGTAGGAGGATTTCTTACACGAGCTTTTAGTGTGTGATCATTCTGCTTAAAACAAAGGTGCGTACACGGCCCCTTTCTTATTTTAAACTGTTTTGGGGGAGAAAACATGTGCAACAAACTCTTTTTAGATACATATCACTTGCATGAGTTAGCTGTTTACATTATGTGACAACATAGCATTTAAAAGTCCTTACACACTTCGAACCGTTTAGTTTGCCGTAGCGCAAAGCGTGGTAGTTGGAAATAGATCTATTAGGTTTGACAAACCTCACCTGGTAGATGGGATCTACGCAGGTGTTTGACTGACCAAACACAATTTTACTATTGTTTTGATAGACAATAGTGGCAAGGCGAAAACATGGTATAGCATGGCAATCCGTCAGCTTCGGTGTCGAACACTTATGTAAATAGTTTATATGACTAGCTATCATGACTGTGCATGTGTGATTATGTTATCTACAACTTGTTATTCAAACTGCTGTTTTGAACACTGTGATTATTTAAAACCTGTGTTATGCACCAACCTTTGTGTTGACTTGATTTACATGTTTTCTCAGGACGCTAAGGCGCGCGTTAAAGCTGGCATGGACTAGGAGATAGAGTCTCATGAATTTTAAACATTTTGAATATTTGAATTTGAACATTTAAGTATTTTGTTTTGTAATGTTTACTTTACAATTGTTATTGGTTTTAAACGCTTCCGCAACTTTTGTAAACTCTGATGTTATATTTAAAGACCAAAGTATGTTTTGAAATTCATATAGAGGTCTTCGCTATGTCTAATGATCTGAGATCCTGGTTTGTCACGTTTCCAAACGGTATGATTCCGTTAGTTGAAAATTGGGGGTGTGAAACCAACTCAGAAATATTTTTGTTTGAATAAAAATATTTTATTTGAATAAAAATGCTATTTAACTTGAATTATAAATAAATCAATATATTTTTAAATATATAAAATTTCAGAAAAATACTATTATTTCTAGAATAATTATATATAACAGTAAATATTTTTACAGATTTATTTTATCAAATAGAATTTTTTTTTTAAATTAAAACCTTATATTAAAACATATAAATACAATACAACTTTGTCGTTTTTCTCAATTTAACAACTTAACTTTGATTCTCCAAATTCATTAGAGCATAGATCTTGAACTTAGAATGAATTTTATAGTTACTTAGAACTTGTTGAACTTAGAACATTTTGAACTTATAACTATAGGTTTGTTGTGAGGATTCGTTTTTTGGTATTTTTGAAATAACTTTCTCATACGAACTCCGTTTTAACCCGTTCGAGTTGCGTTGGAATCGTAACGAAAATACGAACGCATTAGAATAATAAAATTTATATTTTAAACCGAAAATGAAATCTCATATAATTACGTTGGTTTAAATAAATAATGATGTGATTTATTTAAGCGATTTCTAAGTCACGCGTACATACGTATGCATATCTTTAACACTCTAACATACGTATGTTGACACGTATGTGATGTCGAGCACAAAACGACATTCCGAATAACTTTAAGTTATTGTTTAAACATAGATTCTTCGTAGGAGGATTTCTTACACGAGCTTTTAGTGTGTGATCATTCTGCTAAAAACAAAGGTGCGTACACGGCCCCTTTCTTATTTTAAACTGTTTTGGGGGAGAAAACATGTGCAACAAACTCTTTTTAGATACATATCACTTGCATGAGTTAGCTGTTTACATTATGTGACAACATAGCATTTAAAAGTCCTTACACACTTCGAACCGTTTAGTTTGCCGTAGCGCAAAGCGTGGTAGTTGGAAATAGATCTATTAGGTTTGACAAACCTCACCTGGTAGATGGGATCTACGCAGGTGTTTGACTGACCAAACACAATTTTACTATTGTTTTGATAGACAATAGTGGCAAGGCGAAAACATGCTATAGCATGGCAATCCGTCAGCTTCGGTGTCGAACACTTATGTAAATAGTTTATATGACTAGCTATCATGACTGTGCATGTGTGATTATGTTATCTACAACTTGTTATTCAAACTGCTGTTTTGAACACTGTGATTATTTAAAACCTGTGTTATGCACCAACCTTTGTGTTGACTTGATTTACATGTTTTCTCAGGACGCTAAGGCGCGCGTTAAAGCTGGCATGGACTAGGAGATAGAGTCTCATGCATTTTAAACATTTTGAATATTTGAATTTGAACATTTAAGTATTTTGTTTTGTAATGTTTACTTTACAATTGTTATTGGTTTAAAACGCTTCCGCAACTTTTGTAAACTCTGATGTTATATTTAAAGACCAAAGTATGTTTTGAAATTCATATAGAGGTCTTCGCTATGTCTAATGATCTGAGATCCTGGTTTGTCACGTTCCCAAACGTTATGATTCCGTTAGTTGAAAATTGGGGGTGTGACAGTAACAACAAAAGAACCATGTGTCGAAACAAAACTTTATTACCATCCAACGCGTAGTTTTTTCATAAAGCTTAACTTAAAGTTTCAGAAGGCTGCAGTGCAACAAAGTTATTCAATGTCTTTAAGAGGAAAAGAAAATTATGACCTTGGTGGGTTATCACATAATGTTTCTTCATTTTCATGAGTCGTAAATAATGAAACCATGTGAAATATAAATTATTTAAGAACATTATTCCATATTTGTTTCATATATATCTCACGTATACAAGATGTCTACATGACGGTAACTACGGTTTTCATTGTGTTGTCATGAGTGTAGGATTTGATAAAAAAAAGGTGGTTTATGTTCGAAAAAACTAACACAAGAGATGGATTTAAACAAAGATACGTATAGAACAATTTTTGACGGTAAAGAATCCAGATTGTTTAATTTCCTACATCACAACATAAATTGTAAGGAAGTCCAATGTGCATCCTTGGAACCTTTTATGCAAATGTCATACACATGTCGTGTCATTTATCCATATTAAGAACAACAACCTCATCTATAGGAGGTAATGCCCAAACCATATATAGACTGATATTAAGAAATACGTCATGGTAGAGAACAAAAAATAAATATATTTGTTTTAAATGTATACGCTATTGTAAGCGAACAATTTATATTGATTTATTTTAATATTATATTGATTTACTTTTTTAAATGTTATATGTTATTTTAACTTTAACGAAACCATTTATCATAATAGAACTATTTATTGTATCAAAATCGTTTATTGTAATCGAACTTTTTATACTACGTGTATCAGTGTATACATGGAATAGTCTTTTTTCTTACTAAATAATTGTACGCCACTGATTTACCTATACATGGCATATAGATCAATTAAAGCCTGGCTCTCTCTCTGTGACACCCCGTAAAATCCAGGTCAGCATCGCACTTTAACTTAACATTTTCACATGTTTAAATCATACGTTGCACATTATTTAGATTAATTTAGCATGACACGTGACAAAATAGTCCAAACACAAAAAAACCGAAAGGTAATTCAAGGAATTACCGAGGTTGCACACACGTGTCTTAAGACTCACGAACGTTGGTGAACTAACAGACACGGAAATTCAAACGTATAATTGTAACTAATGTGTGCACACACGACGAAACAAAATAAAACGTTCATACAGAAACAATAACAGGTTGAACACAATGAATCCCAAAATTAACAAAAGTCAATATCAGACTCTGTTAGTCATCGCGGTACGCAACGGTTTTCGGCGAAATCTGTCGCAGTACGCGACTGGTTGGGCAAGAGAATTCGAACTCAACCGAAAAACTTCGTGGTACGCTGCATCCGATCAAATTCCACTCAGCGGTACACGATGAACTCGACTATTTTCTCCTTGGAGGTATGCCGAGACCCCGGGTAGCCCTTTAGTGGTACCCGAGGGCCCCCATACCCAAAAATCCTATATATAACCACCCCATTTCGAACCATTTCATCATTCACCACTCTACCCAAACTCCAGCTTCATACTCGACCAAACTCCTTCTGCCAACACCATACTTAGCCCAGAAGCTATTCAGGTGCTAATCTTGAGCCACCATTAAAGTCTTAAATCTAGGAGAAGCCATTCGAAGATTTTTCAACCGTCATCATCTCACCACTCAAACTGATCAGCCATTTCCAGAACTTTATAACCTCTATTCTAAGCTCATTCTTAGCCCACAAGACCTTGGAGGTAGTTTTAGTAGCTTTACTTACACAAAAACACACATGCAAGCTAAAACACACTCACATTCAACTCCAAGAACACCACATTCATGAATTTACACATCTATGAACTTGTGTTTAAGGTTATGTTAACTGATTTGGTGTGTTGAAATGGTCAATGTGATGTATTCAAGTCATATTTGATGGGTATTTGCAATGGTTACTAAATGTAGAAACTTTTATGGTAAAAGATGACGTTAAATGTTGTTTTTGAACATGTTAGTTGGATTCAAATGATTGTTTGTGTGACACCCCGCAAATTCCAGGTCAGCATTCGATTTAATTAACTAATAATTTAATTCATTATTACATACGTGGCACTAGAATTGGTTTAATTTAGTGTAACACGTGTCACAATATTACAAACACAAACAAATCAGACCGTCATTAGATAAATTAGAGGTGGGCAAACAAACCAGAACCAGAACTGACAACCCAAACCGGTGGGTACAAACAGGCCCGGTTTTTCAAACAAATTTGAACCAGAATTGAAACTGGAACCGAAACTGGTTCCACCTATAACAGGCCAAAAACAAAACCAGAACCAGCCAAAACCTGAACCGGAACCGCTCAAAAACCGGGTGGAACCGGTCGAAACTCAGAACCGGACCGGAACCGGTTCCAAATAAACCTGATTTGCGCGCCCATAAGATGAAGTACCGGAAACGCACATGTGTCTTAAACTCACGAACGTTGGTGAATTGTCGAACAAATAAGGAAAACGAACAATATTACACGATATGTGAACGTATAACAAACCAAATCAATGCAAAGATCGAAAAAAGATAAACGGTAACGAAAAAGGGATGAAAAACGAATCAAATAAATAAAAATAGGCCATTGGGCCAGCCCAGGACCCGTCGTGGTAGAGGATGGGGCTTTGTAGGACCTTAGGAACCTTAGGAATCAACTCGGTTCCTTGGTAGATATGCTCAACAGCCACTGGAATAGTGCGGAATCCTATTCCAGGGTTTTCCAATCGAAATCAATACGCCCCGTGGCAATCCGATGATGAATAGTCATTGTTTCGATCAAGATAGAACACCACGGGGTGAGAATCGAAGTTGGAGATGAAAGAACCACTCAGAACCCTTATGGTATGACTCTGGAGTGCTCTAGGAAGAGAGGAAGCTCGGAAAAGTTAGGTTTAAATCCTGTTGCAGAAGTATATATAGACTGCACTCATTCGGCTGAATGAGATGTCGAATCACTCATTCGGCGAATGGCTCAGCCGAATGAGCTTGGTCAATCGAATGAGTCATGCGGATGACTCACTCATTCGCCCCAGTCATTTGCTAGGCATTCATTCGCCCGAATGACCTCATTCTTAGGGTCATTCGCATGAATGGGTCTATATGATGTATATACTCGAAGTCAACCATAGTCAAACATATATAAACTTGAATAAACATTAAAGAACAATATAGAATAACTGATCTTCATTAATAAGATAAACTTTATACAATAAGATCATACAAAACATAGAACTAGGGACATTTCTGTGCACTAACATAATCCTCCTTGGACCTAGTTCTTTACTTGTCAGCACCCTTCTTGAAATATTTGTCAGAAATAGCTTTCCAGTCAGATCCAGCATGAATTCCAAATACTATGCAAATCCGGATGACTCTCAAAAATTGGAGTGCTTGTTCCATATCTTCAACAGCAAAGAAAATCTGACATCTGCGCAGGGTCTTTACATCGTTGTGTGACAGATTTGTCAGCCACATGGGATCAAAGATACGAATGGTATCCCATGTGTTATCTTTGCACAAAACTATCACTGCTTCTGCTGTTCTCCAATCGTAGTACCACCATGGGAAACTATCCAAAATGTCTTGAGGCATCTTCTGAAATGGAATCTTCCTCATAACCTTTGGAGGCAGCCACTTCAAGATTACTTTATGCTTGCGGGTGTCAACGTCAATCTCAGGTAAGTAATACCTCTCCGGTTGCTGTGGTTTAAAGTTAATCCATCGCTTCCGGTGTTCAAACTGAATTTGTCTTGAGAACCATGCAGACATCCCCGAATGTTCACTGTAAAGCATCTTCAAACGTGCAAGTTGGTTTACTTCAAAACTTGGCAACGTTTTGAAGTCATGGGGATATCGGAAGTACTGTATTCACTGTAAAGCAGTTCAAATCATGAAATTATGCCCAGCTTAGAATTTGACCTTCAGATCTGTATCCCTTGGTCCTGTAAACTTTTGTTAGTACATATTTGTAATAGATTGCTTATCAAAACATGTAATTTATAGAAAGTTAGTTGATGTTTGACTGAGGTTCGTCTGGCCCACGAATCTTAGCAGGTTCGGCGAACCTAGTAGGTTTGACTCTACAGGTTCGTCTAGCGAACCTCAAGGTTCGGCTGGCGAACCTATGGGTTCGGCTAGGTTCGGCTGACAGTCTAGTATATATTGGAGGTTTGTCTGATTTTGTCATAACTTCTGGAAAACCTCTGAGTGATTCTCTCTGTGTGAGATTTCTCTGTGTGAGATTGTATTTCATTGTAATCAGTTCAGATTGATTAATGAAATGAAGATGATTATTGGAATGCTTGTTATTCTTTGATTCATATAGATCAAATATAGATTCCGCATATATTTGATTGTTCATAGGATTTCGTTATACGATCAAGATCAAATCAGTAGATCAACAGTGGTATCAGAGCTTTGGTGGAGTTCTATACAAGATTTTCAAAGATGTACAAGCATTTGGAGTTAAAAAGATCAAGAAATGGATCAAAATTCTAGTTTTTTTTTGTGTTTGATTGTTGTTTTGAGTGTAATCTCATCATCTATTGCTGTAAAACATTACAATTAAAAGATTTGTGGTGCAAATTGGGGATTTTTGAAGGTTTTTCTTCGAATTTGGAAGGTTTTCCCTCCAAAATTTTTAATTTTGAAAAACAGGTTCGTGAGCCAAACCTGTGAGTAGCTGAAGCAAGAGGTTCGCTGGTAATAAGATTTTTCTGAGGTTCGTTTAGAGATTTTGAAGAGGCTCGTTAAAGGTTTTCTGCAGAGGTTCGTCTGATCAAGGTTCGCTGCATAAGGTTCGTGAGATAAGGTTTGTCTCAAGGTTCGTTTCATCAGGTTAGTGAGATAAAGGTTTATCTCAGGTTCGTGACTTGAGGTTCGTTCAGATCAAGAATTGTTGGAGGTTCGCCTGGTAGCAAGGTTCGTGAAGTGAATTTGTCATCAGAGGTTCGCTGATTAAAAATTCAATACCATGGTTGAGATGTTTACTGCTGTAGATAGTCAGAATTCTAAGATACATAGCATTCTGATTAGTGAAACTGAGGTTGGAAGTACAAACAAAGTTCCAAAGTTACTTGATTTAACAGATTACGAGAACTGGAAAGGAAGGTTTGAAACACATCTAATGGAACTGACACTAATCTGTGGGAAAGGATTTTATCACCTTATGAAGGACCTAAGGTGGTGGGGACAGATTTGGATCAAACCCTTGAGAGATTGGATGTTGATCAACGAAAGAAATACGATTCTGAGAAGAAAGCTTACTGGATGTTGAGCCAAGCAATCCCTAATAAGATACTTCATCAATTTGATGAACACAAAACCTCATATGGTTTGTGGAATGCTTTGAAAGCAAGGATTGAGGGAAATACAAAGTTAAAGAAGATGAAAGCCACTGATATACGCAAAGAGTTTGAGAACTTCAATTTTATTGGCAATGAGAGTCTTGAAGCCTTAATAACAAGATATAGGCATTTATTGACTGAAGTCAGGAAGTGTGGAATTGAATACACTGAAGAGGAAAAGATAGATTGCTTTGCAGATGCGTTGCCTGAAAAGTGGAATTCATTGGTGTTAATATTGAGAGAAAATCTACCAGGAATGACATTGGTGGAATTTATTCAAAAGCTAGAAGAACAGGAGATGAAGGATAAGAGAAAAGCAAGAAGAGTGAATGTTACTCAAGATCCTTCTTTATACGGTGTATCTGTGGTGACACCACCTGTTTCTTCTGCAAAGATTCAGACAACATTTGTTTCTAGTACTTCTGATAGTACTCCTGCACCTTCTGCATCTGTGATTTCTAGTTCATCTTATTCTGTGAAAGAGAAGAAGTCTAACTCAACAACAACTCCTGTTCAGTTGAATACAACAAATATGGGGAAAGTAACTGTGGAGGCTGTTCGGGATCATATGTCAATTTTGTCATTGTAGTCAGTGCTTATGATGAACAAATTGCAGGAAAGATTGGAAACTCAAATCTTACATTTGAAGATTATGAGAAAATTGATGATGATGATGAGATGGAGTTGATTGACACTCAATGGGCATTGGCAAGTGTGATTAGAATAATCAATCGATATGAAAAGAAGACTGGAAAGAAGTTCACTTTTGATCAAAACACCAAGTTTGGATTTAATCCAAAGACTACTCAATGTTACAACTGTGGTGAGTTAGGCCGTTTTGCTAGAGAGTGTAAGAATCCGAAGAAACAAGGAAACTTAAACCCGTTCAAGCCAAAAGAAACTTATCAGAAAAAGAAAGAAAAGCTTGAAGAGTCATCGAAAACTTTAGTTAGTCAAGCTGATGAAGGATACGATTGGGGAAAGCAGTATGATGATTTGATGGGTGCTTTTATGGCTTCTTTGGGTGAAGACACTGGTAAAGGCAAAGAGAAGATTGATGAGGTAAATGAGGATCTTTTAGAGATCATTAATAAATTGGAAGAGATGAATGCTCAGTTGACTGCAGAAGTGTTGGAGTGCACTGAAGCTAACAAGAAGTTAGTTTCAAGAGAAAAAAGCTCTTGACAGAAAGATAATTGATCTAGGCAAAGAAAATGAAGAGTTAAAAATCAAAGTTTTGCAAAATAATCATGCAGTTTCAGTGCATCTCGAATCAGTGCAAAAGTTAAAGGTTGAATTATCAGCAGCAAGGGCATAATCAGAAATGAACAAGAGCAAGCTGGAGAATTATCAGAATTCTTAGTATGTCATTGATACTACCGGCTTGGGTTTTCATTCTGTACCTCCTCCTACCAGCTATGTTTCCAGACCACAAATTGATCTGAATTTGGATGTTCATCCTGTTTCTTTGAATGAACGTGTGTCTGAACAAGTGGTTGAAAATGCTGGAGGTTCATCATCTGATGAAAAAGTGTCTCTTGGTAGTGATGCTCCTATTATTGAAGACATCACTGAATCAGAATATTCATCTGATATCTTGAGACAGAATGGTTATCAAGTTAAAACAGTTGAAAAAAAGAGTCTGAAGTCTCAGAAGTCAAAGACTGAGATGAAACCAGTTGAGAAGGTTGTGATTAAACCAAATCTAGTTTCAAAACCAGTGAAGAAAGTCAAAACAACCACTACTCTCAAACCTATTGTGTATGTAAAGTCATCTACTACACATCAAGGAGAGTCTAGTGGTATTTTTCAAAAGCATAATGTGATTTCTAAAAAGGTTGACAAGTTGGATTTTTTCTTTGACAAGTTTGGAGTTGGACATAAAGACAAATCAAAGAATTTTCAAAATAAAATGACTAATTCAAAGATAAAATCAACTGGTTTAAGAAAATATTCTCATCTGCAAAGGTTGATTCTAAACCTTTTCGTTCATCAAAGTATTATGATGAACCAAAACCAAAGAATCATCTAAAAGATAAAAAATGTTACCGTGGTGGTAAATTTGGTCATCTGATTGCTGTTTGTGATTTGGATTTCAGTTCTACTGATTGTAGCAGCTTTAGGCCTTATTCACCAAGAGAAACACGAAAGTGTTTTACTTATTGTGGAAAAGGACATATTTCTGCTAATTGTCCAAACAACAGACTCAGAAAGAGTTCAGAAGATGAGAGTTGGGTAAATAGGTCAGGTGGAAGTCCTAGGAAAGTAAAACCTAGTGAAGAAGAAATGAGAGTTCTTCGGAAATTTGATCTTGTTTGTGTTTGGGTAAAAGAAGAAATTAATCAGAAAAAAAGAGTTTTTGATAATAAAAGAAATGTGAAAAAGCTTGTCAAACTTTTGATATCATCTGATGATGATTCTTTTGCCAAGGCATCTTCAAAATCATTTTTAAAACCATCTTTTAAGTCAAAATCATTTTGGAAATTGAAAAACAAGTCAGGTGATCAAATTTCTGGGAAAAAGGATGATCACATTGAAGATGGTTCTTCAAGCAGTTCATCACAAATAAATGGCAGGGGTCCATTCAGGGAGACTCGACGCCGAAATGGCGGGCGTCATCCCTTTTGATACTGATAGAATTTTAATTTATTGTGCAGGTGACATCCATGGGCCATATCAATAGTCGTTGGATTGTTGATAGTGGATGTTCACGGCACATGACTGGAGAGTTGAATTTGTTGAAGGATTTCAGGCAAATCAAAGTAAGTTATGTGAACTTTGCAGGAGACAAAGGAGGTCAAATTACCGGGTTTGGTAGTTTGACGAATGGTAAGGTTTCATTTGACAATGTTAATTACTGCAAAGAATTAACTAACAACTTGTTAAGTGTGTCACAGATTTGTGATAAAGGATACAAAGTGATGTTTGATAAAGACAGGTTTTATGTACTTAAGCAAGGAATTCAGATTCCTGAGGAATGGATTCTGATGACTGCTGATCGGAGCAAGAATTTGTATGTACTTGACATGGCAAAGGCGGAGACGGAGAATAAAGTGGAGACATGTCTGGTGTCTAAGGCAACTGAGCAAGATACACGTTCTAGGCACAGACGGGTGGGGCATATTCATATTAGGAAGATGAATCATCTTGTACACAATCATTTAGTTGAGGGTGTACCGGTTAAACATTTTAAGCTTCCTGATGTGTGTGTGTCATGCAAAAAGGGTAAACAGAAAAGGAAGTCACACAAAACAAAGACAATGTTTTCTATTGATAAGCCACTTGAACTACTTCACATGGATTTGTTTGGACCTATCAATGTGAAAAGTATAGGTGGTGAATCGTATTGTTTTGTTGGGACTGATGACTTTTCTAGATTTTCATGGGTCATGTTTTTAAAGCATAAATCAGATACTTATGAAAATTTTGTGTTGTTGATTAATAGGTTGGAGACATTGTATAAGTTGAAAGTGAGACGAGTAAGATCAGATAATGGGACTGAGTTTAAGAATCACCAAATGGAGGAATTTTGCAAATCCAAAGGCATTCAGCAGCAATTCAGTGCACCGTATGAGACTCAGATGAATGGTGTAGCTAAAAGGAAGAACAGAACGTTGATTGAGTCTGCGAGAACAATGCTAGCTGATTCTAAACTTCCCATTACATTCTGGAATGAAGTTGTGGCTACAGCTTGTTTTACTCTTAACAGAGTGTTGATTGTTAAAAGACACAATAAAACATGTTATGAATTGCTTAAAAATCGAAAACCTAATCTGGAACACTTGGAACCTTTTGGGGCTCCTTGTACCATGTTAAAGAAAGATTCAAAATTCAATTCTAAAGTTGAAGAGGGTTTCTTTTTTGGCTACAGTCTTCCTAAAAAACGTGTGTTTAATAAACGTATGGGTGTTGTGGAATTATGGTATCATGTGGATGTTCAAAGACATACACGTATACTAGACGGAAAAGGACCAGATTGGCTTTTTGATTATGATAAGCTGTTTGAGTCTTTTAATTTGTCTCAAAAGGTTTCTGATGATGAAATAACCTTACAAATGTTATATGATTTGCAGAATTCTGAAGATCAAGGTATTTCTCATCATTTTGAAGATGGTAATTATAATCCACATGAGGAAGGTGTTTCAGAAGTAATTAATGATGATTGGTCATCTGATGATGATCATGATGTTTTTGAAGATGCTATTTCTCATGATTAAGATACTGATCAGAATATTACAAATCTTGATCATAATGTGGATGTCTCACAAGTGCCTGTCACTAGAGTTCAAGTGCATCATCATGTTGATCAGATCATCGGAAATCCATCTGCTGGAGTACAGACACGACATCAAGTCATAGATGAGGAGAGTTTATATGTGGAGTTAAAAAGAACTCATGGCAGTCAAGAGCTCTGGATGCATTTTGCATTTATTTCACAGATAGAGCCAAAGATTGTGACTGAAGCATTTGGTTGATTTGCCAAAAGGAGAGAAGAAAATTGGTACTAGATGGGTACTAAGATGCAAACGAGATGATCGAGGCGTAATTGTTCGAAACAAAGCTCGTTTAGTGGTTCAAGGTTTCAAACAAGTCGAAGGAATTGATTACGATGAAGTGTTTGCACCTGTGGCGCGACTAAAAGCAATTAGACTTTTTCTTGCTTTAGCTGCTCACAAGAAATTCAAAGTTTTTCAGCTGGATGTCAAATCAGCATTTCTGTATGGTTCTTTGAAGGAAACAGTGTATGATTGTCAGCCACCGGGCTTTGAGGATCCTATCCACCGGGATCAGGTTTACCTCTTGGACAAAGCACTGTATGGTCTTCATCAGGCTCCTCGTGCCTGGTATGAGACATTATCAACTCACCTTATTGAACACGGGTTTAATAGGGGTCAAATTGACAAAACCTTGTTTTATCGGGAAAAGGACAAGGATATTATTCTTGTTCAGGTCTATGTAGATGATATTATCTTTGGATCTACCGATGAACAATTGTGTTTGGAGTTTAAAGAGGTGATGATTGAGAAATTTGAAATGAGTGCCATGTCAGACATCAAATTTTTTCTAGGTTTACAAATTGATCAAACTGATGATGGAATTTTCATTCATCAGACAAAATATATTCAAGATGTGCTAAAACGGTTTAGCATGCTTGATTCAAAACCGATTTCCACGCCCATTCAGCCTAATCACGGGATTGAGCCTGATATTAAGGGGGAGATAATTGATGCTACTTTGTATTGTGGAATGATTGGAAGTTTGATGTACCTGACTGTCTCAAGACCAGATATTGTATTTGCTACAAGTATCAGTGCTCGATGTCAATCAAAACCTAAAGTGTCACATCTGATTGCAGTCAAAAGAATTCTTCGTTATCTGAAGGGTACACCAGACACCGGTCTGTGGTATCCTAAGGATGATAACTTTTCTTTCAATGCCTACAGTGACTCCGATTATGGAGGATGTAAGACAAATGAAAAATCCACAACTGGAGGTGCACAATTTTTAGGAGAAAGATTAATTTCTTGGCAGTGTAAAAAGCAAACATCTGTTGCTACTTCTACATGTAAAGCTGATTATGTAGCTGCTGCCAGTTGTTGTTCACAAGTTTTGTGGACACAACAACAGATGAGAGACTATGGTTTGAATTTTCTGACAATCCCAATTCATGTTGATAATGAGGCTGCTATTGCTATAACAAAGAATCATGTGTATCATTCACGATCCAAACACATTGATATTAGGTTTCATTTCATACGCGATTGTTATGAAAATAAACTTATTGATGTGGTGAAGATACATACCAATGAGCAAAGAGCAGACCTTCTCACCAAGGCTTTTGATAAAAACCGTTTTGAGTATTTGCTCAAATTAAATGGCATTCGGGTCATGTGTGAAGTAATTTAAAATCAACTTCCTTCATAATCAATTTTTATTGAATTAACATGAGATATTTTAATTTTTGTTGTTTTGTGTTTAAGTTTTTAGGGGAGAAAATTTTGAAAACTACAAAAACATTTCAAAAATCAAAAATCAAAAACACAAAAACATTAAAAATTTTGAGAAATTGATTTGACCAAGTGAGAAATGATAGTACATTGTTTGCAACTGGAAGCACATCTATATCATACAAAAACTTAAACATAAAGAGCATTTATAATTACTTAGTATGATGTGTTAGTAGGTTTATAACTTAGTTAAGATAACATTAGAGAAAATTTTGATATATGCTTTATGAGAAACAGATGCTTAGAATACAGTACTTAGTTTTGTCCTGGATGAGTGGTTAATTAATTTTACAAAATGTTTCTTGAACAAAAGTCAAGCTACTAGTTTTGATCATGTTTTTATTTTTTCAAAAGAAATTCTGAATTTGTTTTTCTTTTATTTTAGTTTAAAGCTGAAACATTATCTGCGTATACTTACGTATCGACCTAATTGTTATAGCTTTAAACAATTCAAATTTGTTTTCTTGGTTCTGATTAAGATTTGGACAATCTATGCGTATATGAAAATATCGATCTGATTGTTAAAAGCTTAATCTTAAATTATTGTTTAGTTCATTTTCTGGATCATTTGAGTATACGAAAGTATCAACCTTGATTCCAAGATTTTGAACAAATTCAAATTGTTTTACATTTTGTTGTTTTAAAAGAAATTCTATTTTGTTTTTACATGATCAAGCTAGTTAAAATTGAAGTAATTAATTTCAAGAACATTTGTGTTTAATTAGTTATTCACAAGACGGGGATGTGTTCAAGTAAATGGATATTATAAGGTATTTGATGATTTTGTTTTTAATTGATATCTTAACTAAGTAATTAAACTTAAAGAGGATAATTCCACTGACAATCATCTTTGAATTGTAATTTGCTAATAAATATATTCATTAATCCAATCAGATGCGTTGATGATTGTAATACAATATGATCTCATGTCTGGTTCTTTCTCAAACAAAAATATGTGATTGTTTTGTTAGTTTATATTTCATAGTTAGATTTGTATTTAGTTTGTTCTAAAAATTTTAAAATCTAATACAAAAAGATTTTTGTTTTTATCTGATGTTAAATCAATAATTTTTTGATTATTTGTTTGATTTTGAAATATTAAACATTGGTTTTTGTTTGAAATTTTTAAAATAAAATTGAATTTCAAAAGATTTGCTTGGAGGTTCGTTTGAAAGTTTGATTGAATAGGTTCGTTGGCTAGGTTCGTCCAACAGGTTCTTTTAATAGGTTTGTTCACAGGTTCGCCTGAGAGGTTTGTTGAACAGGTTCGTTCAAGAGGTTTTGAACAGGTTCGTCTGAGAGGTTTTAGACAGGTAAAATTTGATAGGCTCGGTCAGAATTGGTCAAAGGTTCGTTCAAAGGTTTGTCAAAAGGTTCGTATATAAATAGAGGTTCGTGTGTGATACGTTCGTCACTTTCATCAGACTTTTAGCGAACCTGCAAAAGAGATTTTTAGATTTTTTGATTTTGGTCTTAGAAACTTTTTGTCTCATATCATCATATTCGGAATTGTCTTGTGATCATAAATAGGTAAAAATCTTGAAGATTGACCGGCTAAATTAGAAGATATGATTGATTTTAGGATAGGTTTAGTCAAACCTGTTGCGTTGTGTTAAAACCTGTTTAAATCTATGTTTTGAACAAAATGTTTTCATTAATATTGTTCATCTGTTAATGGCGAACCTCTGGATATTAATTTTTTTTTATCTAATTCATGGATTTGAAAATTTGATTGTAAAAATGGATTAGGTTCGTAGAATGTGTACAGGTTCGGGCCGAATCTCTTTGTTCTTTGAACCGAACCTTTATTGGTCAAGGTTCGTTTGACCAAAAAGGTTCGTGTGATATCAAGGTTCGTTCATTAAAGGTTTGTTAGAATAAACAGGTTTGTCTGAACAACAGGTTCGTCTATGCTTAGGTTCGGCACAGGGGTTCGCTGGTTTCAACACTTAGAAATTTTTTTATTTTTTATTGTTTTAATTTTGTTTTCTTTCTGATTGTAGAAATGGCGAATCTTACATTTGGAGATAAGCATAATCTTTGTGCATATCTTGATCCTACGACCAAGAATGGCAAAGATTTCAGACCTATGATTGAGTTTCTGAGGCGTTCAAGGATTTATCATGCTATATCCAACTCATGTTAGATTTATAGATCTCACATTCAAAGCTTTCGGGATTCTGTGACACCTCGTAAATTCCAGGTCAGCCTATTGTTTATTTAAATGTTTATTTAAATACTATTTATACACGTGGCACTAGAATTAGTTTCATTTAGTGTGACACGTGGCACGACAGTACGAACACCGACACATGACTAGGTAATTCGAGGAATTATCGAGAAACAGCACACACGTGTCAAAAGACACGAACGTTGGTGAACGTCTAGCACATTGTGTAGCACAACACTCGAAACCTCACGAAACACTCACACATTAAACTTGGAAGTTCAAACGAGGCCAAACGATAGTTCGGAAGCGTGAAAACGGCGACGAACGGTTCAAACACATTGAATTGGGCCTATTGGGCTCCCTATGGACTCATCGCGGTACGCGATGGACCTCAAGAATCTCTGTCGCGATACACGACGAGTTTCGGGAAATTTGAATCCCGAAATCCGTCGCGCTACGCGAAGCATACTTTTGCCTTTGACCGCGGTACGCGAAGCCGCCCAGTCGACAAAATCTTATAAAACCAAGAAAATCATTGCTACTCTATTACTCTTCATCATTTTACCCGAACTTGCAAGCCACCATTCGGCCTATCTTCTTCATTTCACCAGAAAACTCCCTTGGAAGCCATTATCAAGCACTTTGAAGCTCAAGATTTGGAGTTTGAAGCTTCTCATCCTTGGTTTAAGCTTGAAGACCACCATCACCCTCTTCTTTCTGTCGAATTCAGCAATCCCAGGAGGTTTAGGAGCTGCACAATCATCATCTTGGTGTTCAAGGAACTCTAGAAGGTAGCTCCATACTTAAAACCACTTTCACATCTACTACACACACATGCATGTTAAAAACACATGCAAGCACGCATGGTTCACATGCACGAGTTTCACTACTGGGTTTGCTAGTTTTAATGTATTCTTTGATGATCTATGATGTTATAATAGTGTTTTATAATGATCTAAGAAGATGGGTATAAGCTTTTGAACTTAAAATGATGATTTGTGATGATATTGATGCATGCATGTATGATCTAATGCATGTTAGATGATTATATTGATATTGAGATGATTCTTGATAATGGATAGGTGATATTGCAAGATTAGATTGTGATTTGATGATTAAAAATATGATTTTTGCAAACCTTTCTATTATTAGAAACTTTATGTTGTCAAAATGGTGTTGTGAATAGAAAGGTGAACATGCATGGGTGTAGAATTGCTATTAGGATGCTAAGATGATGATTTGAATACTTAGATTATGATTTTTAGTGATGATTATGGTCATATGTGATAAGTTACTATTTTTAGTAACTTTTATTGTTGAAATGATGTTAAGTGATGATTTTGACCATAAGTCCATGTTTAAATGATGCTAGATTTGCTATTATAATGATTTGTGACATAAGAATGGTTTAGGAATGCTTAAATAGTCATTTTTATGCTAAAACTACAAAGTTACTATTTTTAGTAACTTTATTTTTACACAAACCGATTGGTAAACATGTTGTGTGATTCGAGCATGCTAGGTGACTTATTATGTGTAATATGATGATTAGATGCTAAGTTAGATGGTTTCCAATGTCATATATGCTAAAAATGGAAACTTTCCATTTTAGGAAATTTATGTACAAACATGTTATAAAAACTTATGTGAATTCATATGATGATGTGCTATGTGTTAACATGATCACGTAGGACAAATGAGCATGCTAGAACTATAAAATCGATATGCTTGTGAACTTTCAAAAAATGGAAACTTACTATAAATAGTAAGTTGTCCATAGACGCGACATGCGCGTCTTGCACACGACGAACACTTACACATTTGCTACACGATTCAAAACCGTCACACGGTTCACCAACGGGTCTTTGACTTGACACGGTCAACTTTGGTCAACTCTAGTCAAACTTCGGTCAAACACGGTCATTGTGGACCAACACAGTCAAACACGATCAATGAGGACCAACACGAGCAAACACGGTCATGGTGGACCGACACGGAGAAACATGATCAACCGAAGGTTGTTGGACACTAACACGAGCACTAACACGAACACTAGCACGGTCACTTAGACAAACTCACTTACGGTATATGATATAGGTTGCCGGTGACCGACGCTCCACTTACTCGAGGAGCTTACGCATACTTACGTTCATTTCACTAAGGTGAGTTTACGGCCCCTCTTTACTCTTTTAAACGCTTTTAAATAGGGGGAGAATAGTTACATCGATTCAAACATTTATTACTGTACAAACATTTTTGGTGTATGCTGGTTTATTGGACAAACATTAAGTGTTGAACTCATAACAAGTCCTCACAAAGTCTTCCGTTAATGTACAAACAATGTGGTAGATTTGGATGGATCCATTAGGGTATGACCAAGCCCACGGGGCACAATGTTGACTGGGTGTCATAACCCGTGCAAACTCTGACCTAATTTACTGTGTGTATGAGACACAGTGGAGGCAAGTACAAACAGGTCTAGTTCGGTAGTGGCGCACTGACACTTGGAGCCTAGGGCTCGGTACTAACATTTGATAAACAGCATGACACACTTTTATTACTATATGTATATCAAAACCTGTGAACTCACCAACCATTGTGTTGACACTTTTTCTCAAACTTGTATTCTCAGGTAATTAGCAGGGCAAGCACTTGGAATAGGAATGCACATAGGGGATTGAGCATAGGACCCCGCATGCATTTTGTTCACCTTTTGAAAACTATTCGTTTTGTTTATGTATTAAACAATGATATGTCTAACAAATTAATTTCCGTTGTATAAACAAGTATTTTCCGCTGCATGTATCAAACATCTTTATTTCCGCTGCTATGATTAAATATTCCGCTGCAAACTATTTTGTTATGTGTATGTGTCAAACATGGGATTTGTAAACGCATATAGAGGTGTTCTATATGACCGTGAGCTGTGATTCTGGCCACGTCACACCCACGTGGACTGACACCACGAGTGGGAATTTGGGGTGTGACAGATTCAGCAAGGCTAATCACTGTGGATGAAGATTATGTGATTGTGGCGAATGTGCTTGGTCAAGCCATTCGGATTACTGAGGCTGATATTAGAAGGGTTCTACAATTCGGTGGAGAAACTGCAGGAATGACACTCATTCCTGAAAGGTGTATAAAGGGTTGCTTTTTGAGGATTCATTATTTTGGAGTGTACAGTGAGAACTCCATCAAGAAAGGAAAACTTCCTCTACAGTACAAACTGCTGGCTTATGTGTTATTGCATTGTTTGAGCATGAGGAAGGGAACATTTGATGAGCTCAGAGATTTGATGAGACCTACTATGGTGGCTTTGATATTGAACATGGTTCAATTTCTCAGCAATGATTTTCAGATACATGGCTGATAATATCACCAAAGCAAAGGATAGATTTTACATGTATCTCATATTCATACAGATGCTTATCAATGAGAGATTTCTAGAGCAGAACCTGTCCATAATTGCTTCTGATCTTCTCAAGCTAAAGCATATGACTGACTCAAGTCTTGGTCAGATTAAGATTTATCAGAAAAGCAGCGATGATGGTTTGACTAAAGATTTAGTATGTCGTTGTGCCAGAGCCAACTATGTAGCTCCTGATAATGATGCCTGGAGGCATGAAGATTCAAATTCTGATAATGAACTGTTTAGTGATAATGATGATGACCAACAACAACCTCCTCCTCCTCCTCCTAGACAACAAGTAAGGAAGTCACAAGCTCAATCTTCACAGTCAAAGTCAAGATCAAACTCAAGGACCAAGTGTAACTCCTTCTACATTAGTTCCTCTTCAAGTTATATTTCCAGGTCAACAAGGAGATCAAAGGCAACAAGAATATACTTCTTCTGTTCATGTTGATGCTGAGAATGTTGAAGTTGAGGATGAAGGTGAAGAATCTACAGAGACTGAGTCTGAGTTTGAAATTGTTCAGGATGGAAATAATATGGTCAGGAGATTGAAGAAGAGACCTGCACAACAACAAAATGTGAAGAAGCAAGAGAAGAGGCAGTTG